>CM021110.1:333162372-333547649 GCA_007115665.2 Sequoiadendron giganteum | reverse complement strand
AAATGGTCACCTTGATGAAAACCTGGCAAACAGGCATCTTGGTGACAACAAAAAAATCAAAACATACAAAAATCCAAAAAAATCAAAAAAAGGATTGAAAACAGTAAAGAAAAAAATTGTCCTTTAGCGAAAACCATTTCAGTGGCGCTTTGGGCAGGTACCATGATGAAAACCTGGCAAACAGGCATTATGTGTAGAATCGAGCATCTACGTGCACCAGTTCAGAAGAAAGCATCTTATCACACTCATGATAAAGCCAACATTCCAGCTATATCATCTGTTCATGCATGAACCGTTTATCCAACCCATTACCATATATCTACCTTATCTTGATCTTGGAAAATTTTGGTGCGCACTTCACACTTGTTTATGGTAAACATCTTGACATGGGTCATTTTCATTGATCCCATCCTACCCAACGTTATCTGAACCTTGAACCACTATCCAAAGGCGCATCCGCTTTTTGAACACCATATCTTATCACAAGATGATCCATATCCATTCGTCAATCCGTCTATCAAAGAATCCAAGAATCCACCCATGGTCGTTCAAACATTGCTAGACAGTGGGGGCAGATATTTGCATCTTGCTTCGAGAATAAATCTTATGAAGTGATCCGATCATTGGAAAATGTGAAATCAAATTGGTTAAAGCATTTGCGAGCCAAAATCCCAAATCACTAGCCCATGGCATATTTTGACAGCAAGACGATGTTCCTTATCAAGTTTTATCTTTCATCGAACATCAATCTGAACAATTCATATCAGTCGCATCTAATGTGCACTCCATCATCACATCAAATCATCAAAGCAATTTTGTTCCAAATCAAGCTTCATCAATCTTGATCAATCGAATCCAATCAATCATCACCTTGTTTGACTTAACACACTTAGTCAAACTATCATCTTGTGCACGAGTTTACTCCAGGATAACACAACTTCCTTGGGTTTACAAGTTCATTATCATCACTCTGTTTGGCTTAACACACTTAACCAAATTATCAAATCCATAATCACCTTGTTTGGCTTAACACACCTAGCCAAATTATCCTTTTTGTACGAGTTTACTCTGGGATAACACAACTTCTTGGAATTTACAAGTGCATTATCACTTTTGTTTGACTTAACACACTTAGTCAAACTATCAATCCATCAATCCGATTGATCAACATTAAGCTTGGTTTTCAATGAAATCCAAAACAAAGCACTGATATCATCACATATCCATATCCAAATTGTCAGAATCATGCGAAAAATCCAAAAACATTCAAAAATTCATCATAAAATCCAAAAACATTCAAAAATCCAAAAACATCCAAATCATTCAAAAAATCCAAAAACATTCAAAATCTCATCAGAAAATCCAAAAACAGGTCAAAATATCGGAAAATCTTCAAAATTCATCATTAAGTCAAGTTTGTCACCTTGTCGAACTACGTTGTCTCTGAGCTTGAACGTAGGCAAGGTTGATCTTTGATCACCCCCCGAGATAGTTTAGGTCAGTCCTTAGGCGTCCATCACAATGGCATTCATTTTCTTATCTTTGTTACATTTAGGTCAGTCTTTCAGGCGTCCGTCGCATTGGCAATCCGTTTGCCCATCTATCTTTTCATTGAGTCAGGTTTGTCATCCGAACTACGCCGTCTCTGAGCTTAAACATAGGCAAGGCCATCCTTGATCAGCCCCCGAGACACAAAATACCAAAAACATTCATAAATCTTGAAAATACCAAAAACATTTGTAAAACATCTCAAAAAATTCCAAAAACAGCCTCAAAACATTTGAAAAACCCAAAATGGTGCATCCGTTTCATCTCGCTTTCACCCATGATTGTCATCACTCATAATAAATCATCGTCGCCTTCACCCTTTGGTGAGTCAGTCAAAAGCAAGTTTAGCAGGTTCCAAAGTGAACACCTAATCGTTAGAGTCTCGAAAGTCTAGATCAGTGAATCAACAAGTTGGTCAACTCGGAGTATCAATAACTTATCACCCAAATCAGTCTCACCAAAACCCTGATCACTACATGTCCTAGGATGAAGCTTTCCTATGATGGACATAAGCATCAGGTACCCCACAGTAGTTTAGCCTTGGCTAGCGATACAAAGAACATCGGCTTGTTTGTTTACTTTATTTGGTCTTTTTGACTTATCTTATTTTGCACTCATTCCAAGGACCTCTCGATGATGCCTAAACAAAACAGGTTTAGAGAGAAAGGAATGGGGCAATGATCATTATCTTTTTATCTGTTGTGCTTGTTGGATATTCTTGTAAAATAACTTGGCGAATACTTGCTTTGTTAGGTTCGTCCTAGCAATGTTTCCGTATGTCAAGTGTGAACATGAATACTCCTATCTGATTGTCGAGTCAAAGTCCATCACACTAGGCGCAACGCCATCCTGGTTCTTAATACCTTGATGCATCGCACCTACGTGTGTTATCAAACATAAAGAAAGGTATGCTCTTTTCCCATCCTTGGATAAGTAATACATCATCATCATTCATCATTTCTAATAAAGTTGGTTTGTTGAACTTCTTCATCTTCTTGAATTTAAGGGTTGATCCCTCTCATTCTTCTATCCTCTTTCGCGCTAACAATGCATCCATGTTGCATTCATCCTCTCATCTTGCATAATCACGTCATATCATTATAGGACAACATCATCCATTTCATCCATCTCACATGCATTGCATAATCATTTAAGTTGATTAGGATAATATAGATTTGTTATTCTAAGCATCTTCCAAACATCTCATTTACATCATCATTATCATAGTCACAACCATCAATATATCCATTTTGAACCTCTTTGTCGTGAGATCGACCTCAAAAAAAATCTTTCACTCGATCTCTCGAGGGGGCAATGTCCTAACGTACTTCTTTTTGTCGGGGCATTTGAAAAATCAAATTTTTTTTTAATTTCGATGTCGGAAAAATCATTCTTTGAACCAATGCAACGAGTACATTGCTTCAAAGAGGGGCAAAATGTAGACATGCAAAACTAACATCAAGCATCGAATTCTCCTATTAATCAATTAAGACAATTTATTGATTAATTTCCTAAGGTTCACTAAATAAATCAAATTATTTAATCCTTATGTTCTTCTCATTTGATTTAATAAATCAAACTGATTTAATCAAATGTCACCTCCTAATATCATCCAAGTTAATTAATCTACATTAATTAACTTCTAATCATGATTACCATTCTCTAGCTTTTTGACTCAACTAGAATCAAATCCAAACTCCTAACTAACTCACCCACTTGCACCAATAAATCATTTATTTGATTTATTATTTCCTCTAATTACATTCAAAATGGCATCAAAATGGAATATTCTTCCAATTTGAATCTTCCCCCCAAAAGGGACTTGTCCCTTCCAATAAGGTTTTAAATGCTATTTTCACAAGTCAACATGGCATTTATTGCACCTTTCATCCCCCCTAAACATGTCATTTCATCCAAAATTCAAATTTGAATGGGCACATTGACCAAAACTTGCACAAGCTTTGGCCAATCCCATTATGACAAGTGTCTCTATCCTATTGGATGGGATTTAGTCCCACATTGCCTAATCTTGGCCTCTATTCTCTCAACTTCTCCTATAAATGCAAGGCATTTTCTCTCATTTCTACAACAGCCACATTTGAAAGCATCTACACTATAGTCAACTTGAGTTCAAGCATCTCATTGTCTATCTCACTAAGCTTATCAAGGATTGGGAAAGGGCTCTTTCACATACTCAAAGAGCACCAATCCACCATAGAATAGATTGTATTTCATTTCTTCTTTGCATGCTTGAGCTGGTTTTTTATCAATTGTTTGAAAGAATGTTATATGTTATTCTATGAGGATGGCTAAATCTATACAATTCATGTGTAAGATTTTGGCATCCTACAATTATAAGAAAATTGCAAAGTTAATGTATGTGCAATGAGCAAGACATGAATGCAAGTGCATGGCATAAACCCTCAAAATGTTAAACATTGAAACCCCATGAACATTTCCTAGTAATAGTCAATTATAACAAACATAATGTAGTGTGATATATTGTATCCATTTTCGTATTTTAGAATAAAAAACAAATGTAAAAACAAATTGAAAAGTTAAAGTTTGTGCATTGACGAACACATGAATACAAGTGCATGGCTGAAAACCAGTCAAACCCTTTCCATATTTCATCAAACAAGTCTAATAGTAATGAAAAACCATCTAAACCTGTGAAACCCATTTCATATTTCATATAAGGAAGCAAATATGAAAAGCACAATGCAAAGTAAATGTTGTGTAATGAATAACACAAGATATTGAATAACAACATATATTGAAATGCACAATGCAGGGTAAACATCGTACAAGGACGGTATAGAGGAAAGGAAAACCAGTGAAACCCTTAACTTGAATTGAAATGAGTTGACATACATACAAACTGTAAGTTCAAACCCGAAATATTGAGTTACAGGTCAATGTGACAAAAATTGACATCACATACAACATATTTGCATTCCTAGGCATAAAGAACATAAATGAAAAAACTAATGAAAATAGCATCAGTATGAAACCCTAGATATTTACAGATTTGTGAACAACATATTCATAACATACAACATATTGGCATTAGTAGGCATAAAAAATTTGTAGCAGTAGAATACCTGTAGCTTCTCAGGGTGTTGTTATTGCTGCCTGTGGACTTTCTTCATATTTGTAGAGAAAATTGTATAACTGAAAAATGAAAGTGGGACGTGCTAAATGGAAATCACAAGAGATTGAGTAATGTATTTTTTAATTTGAAAATCTCCTTATATGTTCAATGCTGGTTTGGTATGGAGTCTTTAGTTCCTGTCCTTTTATTTTTAAATTTGAATTCTTCATCAGATGCCTTGAATTGCAGAGTTTGTATGCATTAATGGTGTACAATCCTTGTTTGCTTGACAAGAGATTTGTGTGGCTTTAACACCATTGTTTTGGTGGTTGCAGGTGGAAAAAAAATGAGGAACCAATAGTAGAGAGGTTCGATTTGACAAATGGGACACATATGAATGATTTTTTTTTTGTCTAAGTGTTGTGTTGGTGGGCAAGTGGGATGGGGGTTCGACTGGATTGGATTTGGTGATGGTATATTTTTGGCTCCTAGTTGTTCTCGTGGTAGCCCAACTATCAAAAAGTTGGTTGTGATGTAATGCAAGTGGTGACATTATAGGGGAGCTTGGGTTATACATTTTATATTTTGGGTGCATGTTTTAAAGCTACAAGCTAGTAACAAGCAATATGACTTGTATGTTTGTGGTGTCAAATATGCTTTGAATATTCTTTGACATGTAAGACTGTGAATATCTATTTGTGTATGGGACAAATATTCATCGATTATAATATAATTTTGACGATATAGTGATACACGTACCCTTTTTGACTTTTTTGGTGAAAACTGTTTTACATTTGCATATTAATTAGCTCTAATGTCGAGCCCACATGGGACTACTTCTTTCCCCAGTATAGGCTCCCGCCCTACTATGGGCCCCTCTCCCCTAGTTCATTTCCTAGCTAGTTTTCCACTTAGGTCCTCTTCACACTAGCTTAACTTTACATAGGGATAAGAATGTTGAGCTTTAATGACCTAAGTTGTCGCACCTTATAGGATGACAACACTTGTTATAATCTGGTTACATCCTATCTCTCCCCTTGGCCTATATAACCAAGGCATTTACTTTGTAATCTCAATTCTCAAGCTCATAGATGCTTTGCATTTTATTGAGAGAAATAAAATTTATTATTTTTCATATTTTATTTAGGTGTTTGATTTCCTTCAACCATTTGAATTTTGATTAAGCTATTTAGCAAATCTTACATGGTATCAAAGTAAGAATAATTTGTGAGTTGGCAATATTTTAGGAAATCTGGGAGTGTAGAGATTTTTTTTTCAAAACACTGAGTATGTGATTCCCTTGCATCCTTGGATGCTCAAGAGAATAAAAAGAGTGTGGAGAAAATATTAATTTCTGGGAGGGTCCATACATTGACTTGCCAATTGAAAGTTTTATGAAGCTTCCTAGAGAAATTTTGAACTCACCATTGAGTCCAGAGCAACTGAGAAAGTCACATCTGCCCTTTATTTCATCTAAATCCTGCAACAATTTGAAGCGGGAGATTCATTGTCAAATCTAGCAAGGAAACATCATTTCAGAGCATTTTGGGTCAAATCCGACCTTACCATCGTGCTTAGAAGGCCTGTAAGCTATAAAATTGATTGTTAAAACGTCAATTTTGGACAAAGTTATTAGGTGAAGCAAAAAAGATTGTCTAGGGAGCAATACGACCCCCATGAATGAACCAATCTAAAAAATATATTTTCTTTTTTGCTTTTAAATTTAAAAGTATTTTTTATTTTGAAAAATAAAAAAAATATTTTTTTAACATTTTAATTTGAAAGTATTTTTTTATTTTAAAAAATAAAAAATATATATATATTTTTCTTTTTAATTTAAAAATATTTTTTATTTAAAATAAATAAATAAAAGTATTGTGCAATACTTGCGCAAACTTGCGCAGGCCTGCACAACAAAGCGTATCGCACGGTACCCACGATACCTGCAGCCCCTTGCTTTCAGACAACTCGTAGGGTACAAGGTATCATGGCCATTGCAGGATTTGCAGCCCTGTACTTCACTTCTACACTCAACCTTCAACCCTTATAAATTTTTTAAAACCTTTTTTAAGTTTTTTTAATATTTTTTTAATATTATTTAAAATGTTAAAAAATATAAATTTTTGAAATTTGTCGATGCTTCTAAAATATCCACAAACATATTTTATTTTTTAATATTAGAAAATATAAATTTTAAAATCCGTTGACATTTTATTGACACCGCTAAATCTAGTTGGTTACTAAATTTGGAGGCTAGTTATTTTTATCTGGAGATTCACTAACTTTGGCAGAGGTCTAAAATAGTTGGTGAATATCTATATTTGGTGGGCTACTAAATTGCGCGGAAGTCCCGCTAAATTTGGTAGAATTTTTTTAGAAAGTCATACGCCCTCTTTGTTGCTAACTTTATTTTTAAAGATCAACTTTGAAAGATCATAACTTGGGCTCCAAACCTCCAATTTTAGTACAATTTTTTTTATTTGGGATAATTTTTTATGCTCTACCATTGATGAAGTCAATTTCAAATTTTGGCACATGGATTTTTTTAGAAATTACTGATTCTCATAGAGGACACCTCACCATTCTCATTTTGAGAACTTCAAAGTTGCATAAATTTTGCATACGACCTTGGATTGAGATGATTCTTTTTTTGAAAGTGCATGATTTTTCATGTAATTTTTTTAATTCTGATCATTTCATATTATTATACCAATAATTTACTTTCATCATTTGCTCATTTCTTGAGGATTTATAAAAGCATTGAAATCCAAAAATTTGTAACTACACTAAATATAAAGCACCAAATCACTTTTTTCTAGGAAGTTCTTTTACTGAGTGAAGAAGAAGGGGTCTCTTGTTGTCTTTGTGCTTGTACATATCTTCTACTTTGTGCTCTATTTTTCCTTTACAATGGGTACATTTAAGTTTCCATTGTTAATGTCATATAACTACAACACATGTAATCAAAATGCATGGAATGCTTTAATGTAACTAGGATATACACTTTATATTGAGAAGAAGGTAGTTGAACCCACAAATGATAAGAAAAAATTACTCCAGATGTTTGAACATATAAAATCTCTTAGTTGTCTAAGGAGTTTAGTTTCTCTTGATATAATGTTTAAAATTGAAGAATGTAAAGATTAACATGATGCATGGGAAAAATTAAAAACTTGGTATCATACAACTAATGAAGTTTATGGTTATCAAATTGACAACAAACTAATGAGTCTTGATCCAAAGTCTTTTGACAACATCCAAGATTATTTAACAAAGGTCAACGACCTTAGAGCACAATGTAAATCGTGTGGCTTAGAGAAGAAAGACATTCAGCTTGTCTATAGCACTCTCAAAAAACTTAGACCTGAATATGCAACTTTTGTTTCTAGCTTTCACACTCATAGGTTGAAAATGAGATCTACATTCACAACACCTTATTTTGCTTCATTTTATAAAATTTTGATGCAAGAACAAGGAAAGATTATTTTCATCGGTCTTCTTCAGACTTTACACTCATAAGCTTCGATGATTGGTCAACCAAAGGGTCAAAAACAATCAGGGAAACTTGACAAAAAAAAGTAGCTTAAGAAAAAGTCATAAAAAGATCGGGTACAACCATCTTCTATAGAAAAACCTTACTCCAACTCCTCCTCTTCCAAGGGGAATTTTCAAAAGAAGGCAAGGCCAACTTGTAGCTACTGCAAGAAACCCGGTCACGAGAAACATTCTTGTCATAAGAGGCAGGTCGATGAGTTAAAACATCTTCTTAAAAAGAACAACATTAATCTATCTTCTTTTGTTTCTTAGCAATCCTCTACTCCTTCCATATCAGGTAAAGGGAAATCAACTACACTTGTTTCTATTGTTGATTCTTCACTACAATGGATTCTTGACTCAGGTGCATCACATCACATGCGTTCTATTAAAGAACAACATTTTTTGTTGGAGCCTTGTTTTGTGCTCCGCATTCTCATCAAGGATGATTCTCCAGTGGATGCAATTGGGAAGGGTTCAATTAATGCTAGAAATGGTACATTTGAGGATGTCCTCTATGTGCCTGATCTATAAGATAACCTTCTCTCTGTCTACCAAATCACTTAGAATGGTAGAAAAGTTGAATTCACTCTAGATTTTGTCAACATTAAGAATCTTGAAGACAATGCTCTCCTTGTAGTTGATAAGGCCAATCATGAGTCTTTCTTGTATGATTTGTCTCATTTTGTACCTAATTCAAATTCCATTGTATTGCTCACCCATTCAAATTTTGTGAGCAAACTATGGCATGAGCGGTATGGCCATCTCAACTACCACTATCTTTTGCAGCTCAACAAACAGAATATGGTCATGGGTCTTCCTCAAATCATTTTTTCAATGGTGTATGTTCAGGTTGTACCTTGGGAAAACATCTTGAGGACAAGTTTGAAAAAGGGAAGGCTTGGAGGGATTTAGCAATTCTTGAATTGGTTCATAGTTATTTGATGGGTTCTTTTCCATCATTATCTTTCAATAAAGATCATTATTTTCTCCCCTTCATTGATGACTATTCTAGATATACATGGGTCTAATTTATTTGACACAAAGTAGAAGTATTTGATAGATTTTGAGAGTTTAAGGCTCGCGTTGAGAAGCAATCTAGAAAGTGTGTCAAAATTCTTTGCACCGATAATGGTAGAGAATATGTGAACCATCAATTTGATCAATGTTGTACTCTTAAAGGGAATGATCTTCAATATTGAGAGGAAAAATAGGTCCCTAAAAGAGATGGTTGGTTGCATGATCCACACACACTCCCTTGCACCTACACATTGGGTAGAAGCTACCAACTATGTTGCTCACATTCAGAATAGATTTTTGCATAAGGCATTAAAGGGCATCACTCCCTTCAAAGCTTGGTGTGGCAGGAAACCTGTTGTGGGGCACTTTAGAGTTTTTGGCTCCCTAGCATGGGCATATATTCCTTCAGAGAAGCGCAAGGCCATGGAACCTTAGAGTCAGCCTTATATCTTTGTTGGTTACCCTGATAGTGTCAAAGGATATCGGCTAATAGATCCTACAACATGAGATCTTCATTGAGTGTAGTGCCTATTTTGAGGAAAGCTCTTCTAGATCATCCTCTACTCTTCCTTCCTCAATAGTGGATTTAGAGGATTCTGACTTGGAGGATTTTCCTCAAGCTTCCTCTAGTCGTCAAGTTGATCATGAGATTTCATCTTCCTCATCACAGAGTTTGGCATCTCCTCCATCCCCTACCATGCCTAGTTGGGCTCACCAAAGACTTGAGTCTGCAGGCACTCTTGTTGGGGATCCTTCAAATACTAGGAGGACTCACTCACAACATCATGACATTCCACATTCTTATATTTCCATAGCTTCATATCTACAATCATTTCATGAAGCATCTGGTATTGTTGAGTGGGATTCTACAATGGAAGAAGAGTACAACTCTTTAATGCAGAATTAAACACGAGATCTTGCTCCACCTCCTAAGGGAAGAAAACTAGTTCAATGTAAATGGATCTATCAAACCAAATTTGCATTGGATGGCTAAGTTTACAAATATAAAGCATGACTTGTGGCCAAAGGTTTCTCTCAAGTACCACCCATTGACTACACTAAGACCTTTGCCTTTGTTGCCAAAATGAACTCCATTTTCTTGTTACTTGCTATTTCTACAACTCATGGTTGGGTTGTACATCAAATGGATGTAAAGAGTACATTTATTCACATAGATCTACATGAATAAATTTACATGGAGCAGCCACAAGGATTCATTCAAGATTCTCCATTGGTTTGCAAACTAAGGAAGTCTCTCGATGGCCTCAAACAGGCTCCATGAGCTTGGTATGCCAAAATGGACTCCTTTCTTCTCTTCTTTGGGTTCTCCATATGTCACTCAAATCCAAATGTCCACATCTTGTAGTAGGAGGATGCTCTTCTCTTCTTGGCTCTCTATGTTGATGACTTGATTATCACTAGGAGCACTTTATGGACATCATTACGACTGTCAAGACTGCTTTGCATGATAGATTTTCCATCACTGTCTTAGACCTCTTCTAGGATATCTCTTGCATATCTCAAGAATGCTTTTGATCTCTATTATCACGTTTTCATATGACTGATTGTAAGCTTTCATCGATGCCCTTTCTATCTAGAGTTAAGCTCGAGGTGAAATGTTCCACACCACTAGTTGATGCTAGTTTGTATCATCAACTTGTTATTAGCCCCATCTACTTGAATCATAGTTGCCTTGAAATTTCCTTTGTAGTTGGCATTGTTTCACACTTCATGAAGAAACCCCATGAGCTTTATTGGAAAGCTACCAAATGCATCATGCACTACATCCAAGGCACTCATAAGTATGAGATTCACTATGTAGCAGGCACAAGTTCAAACTTACTTGAATATACAAATTCTAATTGTGCAGGTGATATTGATGATTGCAATTCCACCTCTGAGTACAATTTTCACTATGGTTCCAGTCCTATTTGTTGGTAGATCAAGAAGCAACATGTCATTTATCTTTCTTCAACTAAGCTTGGGTATCAGGGGGCTATCAATACGACCACTAAGGCTATTTGGCTTCAAAATATACTCACTGAACTTGGTATCACCTTTCAAAATCCATCAATAATCTATTGTGACAACTAAAGCACCATCCATATCTCGAAGAACCTAGTCCATCATCAACGAACCAAACACATTGAGATCCATATGCATTTTCTTCGGGAGCTAATTCAAGTGCAGGTCATTGATTTGAGCTACTATCCTACAATAGATTAGGTTGCAGATATATTCACTAAACCCTTCACCGAGAGAAAGTATGTTCATCTTCAGTCTCTCTTGGGGCTGAGGAAAATCTCTTCTAGGGGGTCACCTAGACCTACTTCATTTAACTTCTCATGGGAGGGAGTTTTTTCCCACTATTTTTTCTCCTTCTTTTATAGTTGAGAGGTTATTATGTATATGGGTACCTCATGAGGCCTAGTATTCAAGACCCATATTTACATCTTTGCATTGTTTACTTCTCCCTAAGTTGCACTTAAGGGGGGTGTTAGTGTGAAAGGGGTACTTTATCTAACTATTCCATTTCCTAGCTAGTTCTCCACTTAGGTCCTCTTCACACTAGCTTAACTTTACCTATGGATAAGGTTGTTGAGCTTTAATAACCTAAGTTGTCACAACTCATAGGATGACAACACTTGTCATAATATGGTTGCATCCTATCTCTCCCCTTGGCCTATATAATGAAGGCATTTACTTTGTAATCTCAATTCTCAAGCTCATAGAAGCTTCATATTCTCTTGAGAGGAATACAATTTATTCTTTCTCATATTTTATTTTTGTATTTTCTTTCCTTTAGTCATTTGAATCTTGGGTAGGCTATTTATAAAATCATACACCTTCACTACCAATTTTGAGTCAAGTGTTTGAAGTCCTTTTGCTTGTTTGAAACCATGCTTCCAATTGGTATCATTGAAACACAAAAGTTGAAACCAAATCTAAGATAACAATTACCTTCACTTAGTGCTAAAACTATTTTTCCTCTGTCTCCTCACCAAAACTCATAGTCCATATACCATAATTCTAAAATTACTACATACTTAGTCCATATTTTCTAAATCACAAGTATTAGCTCATACCCCATATCCTTTAGTTCATCTAACCTAAATCCTAAGAATTTTCGTCCTACATCTCTCACATTAAACCATATACCTTGTCCACTTTACATTTTTCCATTTTGACCACACACTTAATTATTCATCCATTGTACACATTTTTATTTGTCCCACTATTCATTATTTTACAACATCCCTTTGAGTGCAAGGTACCCTTCCCTTTTTCACTCATTGTCCACTTGGTCTTAAGTGTAGTCATCTTGGACTCACATTAAAAAAAAAACAACAAATTAGGATATCCTTGATCACTCCAATATTATAATATTTTATCCACATCATCATTATAATATGCATCTTATCATCATCAAAATCAATCCTTAGACATAGTTGAAAGTATCACCTTTGGATATTTTAATCAAATAATCATTTTAATCCATCCTTTGGGACCTTTAATCTATCATAAGGACCCTTGTCTAATCCTTGGAAACTCTACAACAATTTTTAGATTCAAAACTCAAAATCATAATCAAACCATCCTAATATCCAAGTGTGTAACTTACACTTTAAATCCAAGTTTAACAAATCCAATCCATAGAGTCCATTCCATCACTTTATCCCATCTTTGGGATCATTCCATTATCTAATAAATTTCATTACAAATAATCCATTACATCATATGTAATTTTTTAGGAATTTACTCCCTTTTGATTAATCACCACAAACCCAACAAGGTAACCAAGTCCTCCATATTTGTTTTTTCCCACATCAAATTTAAAAACAAGACCAATGGACCCATATCCCATATAGAAAAACCCAAAAATCATAATCAAATCAAGGCCAAAGATCATAATCAATAGAAAATCCAATACCATGAGTCCTTTAGATCAAATCCTTTTCCCAAATCAAACCAATCACAATCATTATAATGGTATTGCTCATCAACTATGATATGATATGTATGATGATGTTGATAGTATTGTTGTACAAACAAAATATGATCCTTATGATGACGAGGATGGTCCTGTCAACCAACCCAAATATGATCCTTACAATGATGATGATAGCATTGACCAAGACACAATCGATGAGACCCTTATGGACCTTTTCATAGATTCCATACACCCAACCATTAACTCCCACATCCTTCAAAACTAGAACTTCACTAGCACTAGTTACCACATGAACCAACATCAAATATCCATGACTTATCCTTGTCTCACCATTAGCAAGGGAGACACCATCTTAGAAAAATATCCATCATCTCCTCAATCCATGGCATTTTAATCCTCTTCTTCCAACTCTTTTAAATCTACAAAATCATCTACATCTTCCAAATCATTTGCATCCGCCTCCTCCAAATCATTATCGCCCAAGTCCTTTAATTCCTCCCAATCTAATCTAGGTTCCACATCACCCTCACCCAAATCCTCCAACTAACCCAATATAAATTCCACTCATTCATGAAATATTTATTAGTCCCATATTATATTAAAGATATTATCCAAGTACAACTCACATGGGATAAACAACAAAACCAAAGATCTAAGAAATCCATGTCCGAAACATTGATCAATGAGTCTCCTACCACTATGCCTATCCTAGATCAAATACCATCAAGTACTACCATCTCCATGAGTCAACCCACATGGGGAGTTAAGTATAGACATTTCATGAGATCCATAAAACCCAAAAGATCCAAAATCCATGAGCATCATAAGGTCCAATGACATCCCACTAGCCCAAGCATATTGTTAAATATGATGTTAGGGAAATATATCAAAGTATTAATCAATAGTGAGGATACCAAAGAAAATAAAAGTGTATCCATCTTGTCTAAAAATAAATTAAGGATATGTCAAAGCTTGCTCTAAATTATGATCAAACTTTCTCTAACATTAATCAAGATCAAGATACTGAGAAAATCCCCATAGATCATGATATTCGAGTTAACCCAATCTTTGATCAAGATCCAATAGATGATTATGAAACCAATGAAACTCTAATCTTTGATCAAGATCCTATCTATGATCATGACAACTGAAATCTGATCTTTGATCAATATCCTTCTATTGATCAATAATTCCAAGATGACCCTTTCCTCTACCTTTATCTCATCCAAGATTGTGAAATCAAAGATGACCACACCCATATTCCAAAAATTTCCATTTCCCAAGATGGGAGACTTGTGTCCCTTGGACACATAGATAGTTAAACAAATGTTATGGATCCCACCAAGCATGAGGATTCACAATACAGGATTGATCACATTGAACATATCATTGATCAAGATACCATAATTGTAAACAAGAAAAATCACAATCATCTTGTAAGTTGGGTTCAACTACCTTCATATAATTTGACCTTCTTGCAGAGAAGTGAATAGACCTCTCTACTAAGTCATGGTTTCCTAATAATAGATTTGCATCATGTTTCAAAAGTAAAAATTATCCTATGACAAGCAAAATTTGTCAAAGCATGGGCTACAATGGTAAAGGGATTTAAGCCTTCACAAACAAAGCATTCTAGAACCAGTTTTAGTATATGAAAATGATGGATATCAAGGTCTTGTCTACAAATATCCAATCACACAGTCTAATGGTGACAACTCAATGATAGTTGGGACCTTATCAAATGAAAGAATCAAAATAGAGTCAATTCATAACTCTTATAAGAATACTTCTTACACTCATATTTTCTATACTCCCCCCATCCATACTAGCAACCTACATCCACAACATCCTAAAGCACTTGATTGGGGCCAAAAAAATCTTCCATCATACAAATGAAACATTCCTATGAATCAAAATATTGTAATCCACTACCAAAATAGAAACAATGGAAACTCTCCATGAGTCTAAAAAGTGGCATGCATCCAAAAATAAAGAAGAAAGAAAACAATAAATATGGATCCCAAAGAAAAGTAAATTGATGAATCTAATCAAAGAAAGTTATCAAAAGTAATCCATAGATCAAAATTTACATATTGCATACAATAGGTGTGGACCACCTTCACAATTATCATGCAAAACTTCACTATCTAGAAATAATTTCGATCCTAATCCTAAGTCTTATCACAAATCCAAATCTAATTTTACCACCTAATCCCAACATCCTTTATTCCAATCCAAATCTCAGAATCCCTACATCCAAAATTTATCTATTCGCACATCCACCTTCAAAGTCCTAATTATCAAATCAACAATCCAAATCCCAATCCTCACTTCCATCATCTAAATCCATACAATTGCATCCTAAATCCAACCAAAGACCTAGAATCCATCGTATCTTTGTAATGGCACTTTAACACAAGATTTATGATGACACTCTATTGAGATTTCTATATCTGGACAAGGCCAATCCAATTACCAAAGAGTATTTCCACAATTATGAATTATATACTAGTGCAAAGATCCTAGCAAAACAACTCTATAAGGTAGGATACTATTGCAATGTATCGAAGCATCTATATCAACTACATCAAACATCCATGTAGGTGATACCTAAAGTAAAATAAGTCAAGAGTAGTTCAAAAAGTCCAAAAATTCCAAAAAAATACAAAATTAGTAAAATTCCACAAGAAAAGAGAAAAAAAAATAAAAATCCATCCAATAGTGTAAACCACTTATTATGGTGCCTTAGACAAGCACCATGATGAAAAATAATTCATGAGTGTCATATGTAAGTAAAATTAGCTATCTGAACCTTGCAATTGGGGGAAAGTTACCTCATACATTCCACCTTACCTATCCCTCATATCATGACATTCCATCATACACATCCACCATATCCAATTAGACACACCTCATCCATCTTCCCTACTTATATTTATCTTAATAAGGATTAGGGGGACACACTTATACTTTAGAAAACTCTTGAAATAGTCATCCTTTGGCCACACACTATCTACCATCACTTATTTGCCTACAATAGCACTATACAACTCCCTATCTTGGATCAAAACATGTTAATCCTATACAATGTGGTCCTTGAAATATCATCTTAAATCCATCCATCAATCCATATCCTTTCCATCCCATCCAAATAGTCAACCATTCCATTTAAACCACCTTATCCTTGTCCCTAGGCTTGGATCATCCCTTGCTATTGGTTCCACCATTAAGATGACAAATAAAATCAAACACTTATCCAAACACACTCCTAATCTATAAAACAATCCATAAAAATATTTATCCATGTTGAAGCCCTTAAATCCAAACATACCCCACTCAAAATTTTGCATCCATCCAAAAAAATCCATAACCTTTGTCCCTTATCTTTCTATAAGTTGTGTTTAATTTACAATCAATCCAATCAATCATTATCAAGATATGTCTTTCCAAATCCTCACATTTTTTTGGATGTATCCTCACATCAACAATGTTATCATCATCATAATCAAAACAATCTATAGCTCATAGTTTGATCATGAGAAAATTTAATCCAATTATCATCACTAATTTGGATCCTTGCCAATCAATCCACCCCCCATCCCATCTTCCCATACACCCTTCGATTCAACATGCCATTAGATACAAACTTATATTTTTGGCATATTTTTTATTGCTTATATGTATGAGTTTTTGTTTGTTTTTTGCTTGTAGTCTTAGTGCTTCATCCATCACACTATCACAATCACTTGCATTATTCATATGATAGCATGCTAACAATAATGTGTCTAATGGATCACTATACTATTTGGAACTTCATTGTTTGTGTTTCAATTTATACACACATGGAATATTGTCATCATGATCCATTATATCATGGTGTATCATGCTAAGTGTTATTAAAAATAAAAGGCTTATCCTTGCATTTGAAGTTACTATGGAAATATCACATCTATCCTTTGTCCACACCCCAAATCACGTGTCATTTACTTGCATTATATCCTTGTGAGATTTTATCATATAAAATATACAACCATGCAATTTAGCATCCTATCATCCAATAATCTTAGTGGCATCAATCAATATAATCAATCCTTATCCATAATCAAATATATATCCATGGCGTGTACATCATCCCCAATATGATTTCTCTCAGTTTATCTTTTATCAATCATGACATAAATTTTTCTCATCCTTAGTCTTTTCAAGAGACCTCATGGTTTCTATTTCACTTGACAACTCTCTTGAGGGGGAATCACTTCCATCATCATCCCTAAGTGATTGGGGCAACTTTCCATCAAATATTTGCTTCATCCCATCCTACTTTTTATTTTTCTTTGACACAACACCACTTAGTTGTGACATTGTATCAAAGAGGAGAAAAATGTAGGCATTTAAATATTTCTCTAGTGTACCTAATTCTAATTGACCAAACACATCACCTTGAAAATTCCCCTTCGCCTAAAGTATCCCACACTTAATTAAATAATCCTATTATTTAATTAAACTCTTTTCTATCTCACCTCATAATAAATAAATAATAATTATCATTTCCACCTCACATATGACTAAAATAATTAAATAGTATTATTATTTAAATATGCCTATATTTCCTCAACATATTCCAAGAATAAAGGGCACCTAATAACTCTTTTCCTTATGGTATTATTATTCTCTCAACCCATTCCAGAATATAGCCTTACTAGATGCACATGTCCTTTATTTCCCTCATCATCACAACCACTTACTAAATTTAGTAAGCGTGTCCTATCCCTTCATATTCCTACAACCTTCTTATTCACCTTCCATTCTCTCCTTGGTCCTAGGGAAATACTCTCAAACATCCTCCACCATTGATCTCGCCATCATATCTTTCATTGCCTCTTCCAAAATTCTAATAATTAAAGGCACATTCTCACTCAATTTCAAGATCCATCAAATTTATGCTAGATACATGTTATCAAAACAAGTATCTTAAATCAAAGGAGCACCACATATCACTAGTCATTGGATAAAATCAAATCACAATGGATTTTATGGCTACATTTGAGTTTATTGATTATGTTATTGTGTTGTTTTGAATTTCATTGTGAGCTCTATCTAAAATTTTTGTCTTGATTTGGATAGAAACTTAGATGCTTGTTTATTTCCATTTCAATTTCAAATCATTAACATCATAGGTTCAAATGCATAACTACAAAATTTACCTTTTACAAGTTTTCACCTACAAATTTGATCCAAGGTGACAAATGGTAAATCTAGGGATATCTAGGGATTGGTAATAAAGGGAAACTAGATGTGTGATGTCATAAGCCAAACTTACACAAGAATATGCCACTAATATGCTAGGTATTATATTTATGACAGTCTAATTACATTTTTCCCCCACTTTGATGTGCATGCAAACTACTAAGTGGATACATATCAAATTAAAACACATAGTCAACATTTAAATTAAATATTTTCTAGACGCTCATAGGATATGGATCTGCATAAAGTAATAGACCCTTAATTCTTCTCACAATTAGTGGTCTATAAAAACCTACAAAAAAAAAGAGCATGCAATTATTAGCATTTAAAAATGCTCATAATCACAATTTGCTTAAAGAAACTATCTTCAAAAATAATAAAAGTATAAGTATAAAGATGAAAGATTTCACATATTATGAAAAGTGACAAAAGCTCCAACTATGTGGAAAGGGCACAAACCATTTGGATGAAATGTGAAGGATTTGTTTGGATACATAATAAGATCTAACTCTATGGATAACATGACAAATCTTTTAACTATTCAAAAATGTACTCTATCTGGATACAATAATGAAGCCTTGTTTGCTACTAAAAATTATAATTGTTATAGTTGTATCACTATAATCAAATTGTGAATAAATGTTAATGGTTATATATTCCCCTACCATTAGATGCATACATAAGGTGTAAGGAATTAGAGGAGAGTAGAAAACATAAGCATATTAACATGGAAAAAGATATCATCATATGATAAGCATGTAAGAACTTAGCATGTAATAAATGTGAGAATAAAATAAAAGCATGATAACACTATGAAAATATTTGAGTTTCATAACATAAGATGTGAACATAAAAATCATTAGGATCATGTTAAAGGTACACATAATAATCATAAAGAACATGACATAAATATAACATCCTAATCATGAAACATAAGAGGCATATAGACATCATAAAATCATTTAACTTAGGAATATAATAAGGTATGGTAACCAAGGTAAATGGCAAAGTTGGAGCATAATAGGACATAAAAATAAAACAAAGCATAGGATTAACATATGGAAATAGGAAATCACATGAGATAAACATAGAATAATTAATATGAAATATACCTCTAAATGGATAAACAAAACATAAAGTATAATATAGAAGGTGAAATGATAAATGAAGATGTATCATAAATATTGCATTGATAAAGGTCAAAGTGTAAGAACACACAACATAAACGGAAGAATAAATAAGGAGGGTCACAAAAACCATGACATGAGAAAAAGGGCAAAGTAGAAAATATACAAAACACAAGGAAGAAATAGCATGAACAATATAACACATGTTTAAATTGATATAGCGGTAATTTCATGCAATTTCACTCTTGCACTTCAATTCATCATTAACACATCTGATGTGATGATATTCCCTTACACACACATATTTCTAAGAGCTATCACACACAAATGATTATGGAATAATGGATCCACACACATATATGTGCAAGAATCATATACCTTCATGTAATTCAATACAAGATATCTACACACACATGACCACATTCATATCAAGAGTCTATAAATTAGCTTTGCTAGACTCCTCTAGCACACATCTTCACATTGTGTGCAATCCTACATGTTGGTGTTTTGAATTGATGGCTTGAAGTATTCTTAATATTTTTCATCTCCTATGATCAAACACTTAAGGTTTCTGTCCAACTGACAAAGAACCACCCCCAGTATAGTTACTTTCAACACTTCAGGCTCTACAAAACTTAGGTGGGTGTCCCTATATGGTGTTAAGCATGATTGTCAAGTAAAGGTTATATCAAAACACCTAGCATAATATATTATCACACCTTATGAATAGAGTTTTTCAGGGTTTTACAAAGGAAATCATACAACCCTAATGAAATTAGGCTTATGTATGAGAGATGAAACAATTAAAAATAAAACAAAAAAAAATTTATAATTAAAGATTGTGAATTATCCAAGGAGTGTGGGCTGCAAGGAATTAATCAGTGCTTATCCTTGTACAAAATCACATATCATGCATTTTATATCCTAATTCTATAACACAACTTGATGATCTACTATGTTGTTATCATATTATGACAGCTAAATCACTATGAGCCTACTATGAAACCATACTTAACAATTCATCTGAAACAACAACACTCCCACTATCTTCATGCAAGCATCTACACCACTCCTTAAATGAGCAACAAACATATAAATAGTTCAAAAAATAAATGTTCTTAAAGAACCCACATAATCCTTGATTACTTAATTTAAGAAGTGTTACATCTCAGAGGTGGAGACAGTTACACAGTACTATATATTCATATATGTTGCAGATCACATTACATGAGAATTATAATATAATGATTGATAGATAAGGACCTTCACTTGCTATAGAGTAAAAGCAATATCCTCTTTATATGACCCCTTTCCTCTCATAAATAGAACCCAACAAATGAAAATAGAAGTTTCCTTTATAGATCATGCATAACTGAGATGACACATGAGTTACCAAATCTAACCCTAGGTGCAAGTGCAAATGAAAATTTTATCTTCTATGTATAATAACATTTGTAAACATGTGGGGAGTATCCTCTGATAGGTCAAATGATGTCTAACATGAAGGAAAAGTGGCAAGATTGTAAAATATCCATTGAAATCAACAACAAAGGATGGTTGGAATCTCTTGAGGTGACAAAAGATGTCTTGGGATACAATAATAAGCATGGCCTTCATGCCAACCAACCCATAGGACTTGGAGAAATATTCATGAAATCGGAGTATTTGGCTTTGGAAATGGTAAATGGATTAGTTGGAATAATTAAAGGTGACCCTTGCATTGAAAACACACCTTCAAAAAATTATCGTCAAAGAAGATGGTGGTTAAGTGAACCTTTGTTGGAGCTTAAACTGGTTCTTAGAACTTATGAAAATACAAAAATTCAACATCTTGCTTCTCTTCCCCTTTGTTTATTGGCCTTCACTACTCCTTTTTTGGAAAGAAGGTAGGTTTTGATAACCTACATCAGAGACAATGATGGTTATGAAAACCACAAAAAATATCGATGTTGAACTTACTTTGCTTCTTTTCTTCTTCTTCTTTGACAAACCTTGTCAGCACACAATGAAGTTTTGAGAACCTCATCAATGACAGACAAAGATTTTGAAACCTCTTGGAGATGTTGAAACTCAACTCTTTTTAATACTGGGCTATCCTCTTTCTTTTGTCTTTGTTTGTTCTCCCTCATAAAAAACCTCGGGACTTTTTCAAAGAAACAAGAGGTTCTATGAACCTCCATTAGAGTCGAAAATGGTTCTCGAAACCACTATAAAATATGGAAAAAACACATATTCAAGAGTTTACTTTTCCTTGCAAATATTTCCTTGTTTCTTGTCAATGATCGAGCCTCCATGACTAACTTGCAAAGTTGTGATAGAACTTTGAGAGGTTTTGGAAACCTTTGTTGTAGTCGACGATGGTTCTAAAAACCATCAAAATTGCCAATGAAATACTTAGTCAGTATTATTGATTTTCATTGCATTAAATTTTTTACAACCTTGAAAGATAGCTTTCGTCGAGCATTGGGCATTGGGCTTGTGAATTAACACATACCTTTTAAGAATTAGTAATGTAAGGAAAACAATGACAACATGAAACTCAAAACACTAAAAATAACACTTTGACATCATCACAAGGACTCATAATTTAGGGGTTGGGGAAACCCTAAAGTATGCAAATTATTAAGGGATCACCAATGACCCAAAAGATTAAAAAAATCTATACTTAGAATATTTTCAAAGGAAAGAAATGAAAACTTGAAAGCCGATAGAACTATCAAATATTTAAGAGAGTAAGTAAAAGCTTGAAAGCTCGATAAGTTCAACACAACCAAATTTTGGGAAATTTGAAACTTGAGCTTTTTCTACAGAAATGAGTATTTTTTGCAAGTGCTAACAGTGGCTTTAGTTGGAGACACATGCTTTAGCGAAGCATGGTGATATTCTAGAAAATCTTTGGGGTACATATTAGGTGCCAAATCCATTCCAAACTGAAAAACACAACAAAACATGACTAACAATCGACATACACAAATATTTGTACAAGGAAATAAATATATACATTGGAAAATTAGGTGGATACACTTTTGTGCCTAACCATGGGAACCTATGCTCCCTTCATGACTCTACAATATAAATTCACACTATCAATGAATGAAGCACATACTCCTCATGCAATTCGCATGGCTTGTTACTTCTTGCCATGTTTTTCATACAAAGCTTTCACATTCGAGTTGTTAATGGGAATAAAATTATCTCTACTAATGTTTCTAACAATCTTATTTCTACTCATTATGTTTTTCTCTTGTTCTCAAAGTGAAACCAAATCATTGATACGAGAGCCCAACATTCATCCTCATATCACATTTCATTAGCCTAACCTAACCAAATTCTATGCATTTCAATGTTCTCATATTTCTTTATGTCAAGCTATGGAGAAAGATTATGTAGAATTGATCATTCCTTGGGTAAGGGACTCTCCATTGTCCTCCCTAGAAGACAATAATTCACATCCAAATTTCCTACTTCTCTAATATATAAAGAAACAATTGCAAGAGAAGTGTGTGCTTCACTCATGGACCTATAGTTTGTTGACCTTATCCTTAATGGTCACATTATAGCTAAGGATACAACATTTTACAACACAAAAGATTCATCAAGCTTTATGTAACATGAAATGTTTCCTCATTATTTCTTCTAAAATTGTAGGCAAAGTGAGGAAGAAGGTCCAAAACATTATTCCCTTAACTACATGTGAACAATGATATTTACCAAATCCAAATCTTTACTCAAATCACCTATATCATAAAATCAACATCGACATGTGACATTTCTGCCTTATGTATCTAATGGATAATAAGTATAATTGGAGATGTTAGTTATGTGCAAGAGATGGTTCAAATAGCCTAAATAGAACTACTGGCTAGTGGAAGGTAATAAACATCCTCTACCACATGCCTTAAAGCACATAGAATATATCAGTAGCTACATCGATTTCTATAATATTTTTACTATACACCACCATAGTAGATCAAAATCTAATGTGCCAACCTATTAAAAAAATAAATTTTTCACTAACCTATGTGTTGTGCATGTTGCACACACGCCCCGTTCAGAACGGGGACCCTCTCTTCCCTCTTTTTCTGATTGTCGGGCCCTTTTTTTGCCTCATTTTGCATGCCCATTTTTGTGCCCCAATAGGTCAACTCACCCTTCAAAGTCACATACTAAGTTTGACCGAACTCGACCCCTTTGAAAAATGCTAAATCCAAGGTCAATTCGGGTTCTCCTTGTCAAAATGCCCCTTTCGGGTCCGGACCCCTGGGTTTCCTTCTTTGGATTTCCGTTCCAGGTTTGCTGTTGTTGGCGTATGACGTCCGATGTCTTTCCGGACCCCGGACCTCGAATCCCGGGTTTCCTCATCCAAAATTCCACTTGTGCTTCGCCGTTCTAACGACCGCGACTGGACGTCTTTCCGGCCACCGGACTTTGGGTTGCCCACCGCCGCCTGTGAGATTTGAACTCACCAAATTTCTGGTCGCCATATGAAGAAATTAATTACTGCATTAATGGCTATTTTGGCTATTTAAATGGATTTTCTGGCTGTCATTTTCACCTGACCGAGTGATAGCGAAATTTGAAGAGCTTCGAGGCATCCGGCATTTTCAACCCCAGAATCCGAGCTCTTTTTTTGATGTTTTCCACGCGGCCAGCAGTAATCTCTTCAAGATTTTGAGGTACATTCACCGTCTGCGCGCTTCATCATTTTGTTTGTCAATTTCCAAGTTTTAAATGAAATAAAATGTAAGACAAGGCTAAAATTTGGTAGGAAAGTACCCCCCCCTAAAAACCCACGTTCTGGAATGAGAAAAATCAATCATTTGGGTAGTCAAAAATCAAACCGGAGATAGACCTTGCCGCGACTATTCTTCAAAACAGTCGTTGGCGTCTCCCAGGCATGGGTTTTCCCGTGGCCGTCCGCATAGACTCAAAACTTAAAATTCCAAAGCTCGAAGTGGCCAAACTCGTCTTGCATCCTGGCCTCCGGATTTCCCCTCGCAGGTTTCTGTTGTGTCTCTGTCGTCCTAAACGGCCTCCCCCGAGCGTCTTCCCGGATCTCAGACCCTAGACGCATGAGGTTCGTGTCAAAACTTACAGAAAATAAAAAACTGGCCAAGAAGCAAACTGTCCCCAGGATCCGATCCTTCGAATTCCGTTTGCGGAACTCCGTGTTGATTTCGCCATTTCGATGACCTATCTCAAGCATCTTTCTGGACCTCAGACCCCGACCGCACAAAGTCTGGTTCCAATTTCCAAACGAAACCAAAGAATCCAAAATCACTCTAAACCTCGACCTTCAAAATTTTGTGTCACTTTTACCATTTTAAACGGCCGTCCTGGGACGTCTTTTCGAGTCCCGGACCCCAGTCCCCGTTTCGCCTTGTCAGAAATCCGAACGGAAAACCAAACCACTCAAGGTGTGTCCAGACCCTAAACCTCGGATTTCTGCTCCTAGAATTTCGTTCCACTGGCGCCGTTTTATGTGAAAAAATCAGAACAAATTCCCGACCTCCGAGTTCTGATGTGTTGTCTATCGCCTGGTTTTCCCAACTCCTAAAAATTGCCTCCGGGGATTGTCTTCTGGAATTCCCCTCTTGGATTGCCTCTTGCATTTCGCCGTCCTCAATGGCTGACCCAGCTTCCCAACAAAGGCGGTCCGAGATTCGGATTCCAACACCTGGAGTTCTGTCTCCCCTGCGCCATTTCCAATGGCTATCATGCATCTGATGCCCGAACTCCCAAATGAAGGATCAAATGACCTCCAAATCCAAAATGGATTTCGACCCACTTGCTAAAATTAGGTCTTCCTTCACACCAACCTTTATTTGAGCAAATCCAACACCGAGAAACACCTTTGGGAGTTCCATGCTTAATTTTCCCTTCCAAACGACATTCTGCCAAGGGAACTTCGGCCCTGGGAAGCCGAATTGCCTGCTTTGCTTTCTAAGAAATGTTTTATCAAATATTATGTGACTATTGAATATGAATAATGGTTGCAGGGCTAACTTTGATTTAAGGGACTAGTTCGGGGCCTTCTTTCATGTTTAAACGTTGCTAATTCACGTCTTTTGTGCAGGATTTATGGAATCTGGCACAAAAACTTCTAGTGCCTCCAAAGAGAAGGGGAAGGGAATAGCCAAGACACATCGAGGCAAGGAGGAAAAAGACCTTATCAAGTACAAGTTCCAAGGGGTGCCCTTGCAATCCAGAGTCACCACTCTCCGGAGAGATGTCACAAATACCATCGGCCAGGTCGATGTCGATGAATTTATACAGAGAGTCAAGGTGAATCCCAAGACGAAAAATGCAAAGTTGATAAGGAGTAGCGGAATTGTGAAAGCTGCAGGCTTCCCGCTGGCCTTGGTGGCCCCCGAATTGGTAATGGCATGCGTTGAGGCATATCAACCTGAGACCCGAACAATAGTGGACCGGGATGGGAACATCCTTGCAAACATGTCCCCATCAAGTATAACAAATTTCCACATTCCTACCTTTAAGAGCATGGAGACCCCCACCATGGAGGAATGCAAGGAATTATGGGAGCAGGACCCTCTGAAGTGTAATAAGCTAATCAATCAATATTGGTTGAAGGACAAGCGGGGTAGTGCCGGAAAGCTCCCTCAGGAGCTCTTCTGCAGTGATTTCTTCAAGGATTACCATGACCTCGTGACCTTGTTGAGCTAAGTAATGGTCCTTCCTACTGAGGCCTTCTTCTAGGAATGGATGTTCTACTTTGTGGAGCAGATTCTCTGTGGTGACGACGTCGCCTTCTACTAGGGGGAGATAATCAGTGACCGCTTCCACAAACAGTTTACAACCATGAAGAAGACCTCCAAGTTCTTCATGACCTCCTACCTAGTGTACTCCCTCGCGGACCGACGACACTGTCAGGGACTAACTACGGTGCCCAGTGAGGCATCGGGGGTAGAGCTCAAGCCCTATGATAAGTACCCTCAACTACAGTTCCGAAATTTCAAGAAGGATTATTGCAAGGTGAACGATGCGTTCATTGCCCATATCATCCGATCCCTAGGAGGTGACTTTCAGAGAAGAGTTTCACATAGTGCCAGAGCCCTCCTCAGGAAATATTCCTTCTTGTACATTCAGTTTCTGAAGTTCACATACATCCGTGCCCAGGGATTCACAGAAAGACCAAACAAGCTGCCCTGATACCCGAACGACCGGATCATACTATTAGAGTTGACTTGGTAGCTACAACACATGCACAATATCTTGAGCAGCAAGCATCTAGTGGGTACACCTTACCCCATTGGGCTCGACCAAGGGATGCACAAGATTCATACCTCCCAATGTGTGGGGTACTTAGAAAGGGAGTTGGTCGAGTACCACTTTCGCTAATATACAGCTCGACCTCGAATGGACCCGTACGGACATATCAGGAAGGCATTAGGATGGGAGTATGCCCACCTCCACAATGTTGAAGATTTATGGGCCAATTGCAAAGATGATCTCGAGGTACAGTTGCGGCACCACATGCGCATAACTGCCATTTATGTGCGAAGAATAAATTTGTGCCTGGTTCCTGACCAGCTTGAAGAGGATGAGGACACAGTGATAGATCCAGGATTTGATGTCATCTCCAATCTACCACTGCCCGTAATTGACTAGAATGAGCGAGAGCTTGATGACCTCGACGTGCTCACTAAACCCATCGAGATCCGGACAAGGGCATGGATTGACCAACAAGTAGCCCGATTGAAACAATAAGGAGTCGCCTTAACATTTAAGGGACTAGAAAGTGAACCAAGTGGCTCAGATGGAGGGGTAGCTACTGCTGCAATTGGGGAAGCATCCAAAACCCCACCATCAACCAAAACCAAGAAGAGAAAAGAGGCCAGCGAGCAGCTACCCAAACCAAAGGTTTATGCGCGCAAGGCATTAGAGGGCGAACCTTTCCAGAAGAAAAGGAAAACAACCGGAGGCATGGAGACATCTCTGACACCCAAAGGTCTACCCCGTGGGACCAAGGGAGAGGGATCAGACTCACCAAGGTCTTCGTCTACTATAATTACTGTCGCTGCTACTATTGCCACCGTCCCACATGCTTCGCTTGCCATTTTCGCTTCCTCCTCGCCTGCAGTGGGCATCTTTGTCCACATTGCTTCCACCTCTCCTTTCATGTAGATTATTCTCATAGATTCTTCCTCCACCACGACCTCACCAATCTCCTCTTCCTCTGTGTCTCCTTCCCTTCCCTTCATTTTTGCTGCTACGATGCCTGCACTCAGCCTCCTAGAATCTTTTGTGAAATACATGCAAAATGTGTTGTCTGAGCTTTCGGGGATGCTTACTAATCCTGTGGTGCAGGCTGCCATAGCTTAGGCTATGGCCCATGCTCCAGCTCTCCCTCCACCTTCCGAACCACCAAGAATGGAGGCAACAATGTAGATATCTAATGAACTTGAGTGACGACAGCTAGAGGCTGCGACGAGGCCAGAGGATGAAGAATTTGAGTACCACGAGCATCCATTGTTCGAACACTGGGAGATAGATGAGGTAGCCTATGAGTCCTCCAGTGAAAGAAGTGAGGAGTTGGATGCTGAACTAATAAGAGAAATAAATGATCCCAAGCTCAATACAGAGTGGGGAAAACAACTTAAGGAAATTGAGGATAAAGAAGCCGAGGATCGACTTGCACATGAAGAGGAAATCATTGCTCTGGAGACTAAAGGCAGCAAGTCTCCAACTAAGGGGCATGATCAGACCCTAGAGCATGAGGAGGAGGAATCCCTCCATGAAGATGAACAAGAGGAGAAGCCCAAGGAACATGAACAAGGCCAAGACGAAGAAGAAAAGGGTGTTGAAATAGAGGATCCCTCTAATGAGCAATTGCGCGCCAAGTCTCCCGCTAAGTATGTAACGCTTGAACAAGACTCTGATGAGGAGAAGGGGGATACAAAAACTAAGAAGAGCACTCTTGTTTTCTGAGCCATTGAGCTTGAGAAGGAGGACAACAGTATTCCAAGTGAACCACCCAAGGAAGAGCCTCAAATGCCCGATTGGCTAGAAAAGCAGTTGAAACAAAAGACTCCCAACCTGAAAGATCCTAAGGCAAGGCTGGAAGCCATTCTGGCCAGAGCACAAATAAGTACTAGGAAAGAGAAGAAGCTGAGGATCAGATCAAAGATGACTATGGATGCCTCAGGATCTAGGGCGGTGAAAATAGTGACACTGATGGTTGGAGAACAAGGAATAACTTATAACGTCTCCACCATCAATTTGGGAGTAGCCACAAGGGAGAAAAAGGTTGATCACCTCCAAGAATCGGTCACCACGGTGGTGCATCTTATCCAACAGGATAAGGTCTCTAAGGAAGAACTCAAAGCACAAGTGGCTGATCTAATAGCCTATATTCAGAAATGGTCATCCCCAGATGAGCAGCCCATGACATCATCTGCCCCGCCTCAGCTGCTGTCCCAGGAATAGATCAATAAATTAGAAAAGAGAAGGAACCTGGATAAGACTACAGAAAATTGGTTCCGAAGGTCTTGGACATAGGGAACACAGGTGTCAACTTGGCTGTCCAGACAACGAATAAGTTCCTGGAAGTATAGAGGACCCTTGAGGATACAAGGCAGGTCTGCGAGGAGTTCCCAAGAAAGTACGGAGCAGCCTACCCAAAAATTGAGGCCATACTCGCATTGCCAAGCGAGGTCTAGGAGAAAGACCTTGCCCTCAAGGATGATGATCACTGGCTGGTGGATACATGGAGGCGAGATTTCGATCATCGAAAGAAGAGGCTGGAGTAGATCCTGGAACGTATAGCGTTAGATATCGAATGGGCCAAGGAGTCAAGAGATGAGTGCACTCGGTACCTCAAGTTAATGACAGGGTATGAGCTACCGGTTGCTGAAATAAATCTAGAGAGCATAAAGCCACACTTCTTGAAAGGCATGGAAGATGGGATGTCGGCTGAGGTTACTGCAGACTTCATGAGTTTTGCTACCCGAGCCTTCGCATAGTTAGAACTTTTCAGAGATGGTGCTACCAAATATGATGATGACTGGAAAAAGCTCGTCAACAATTCTCAGGAGTGGAGCTACCAAGTGTTGTGATCAGATATCTTGGAAGTAGATAAGCTCCAACCGATGATCTTGAACTTTGTGGAGTATGCAGTGCTAAAGAAACGCAAAGGAAACCCTATCATCGATGAAGAATTCCTCAAAGAATAGCTACAGCAAAGGGAAAACAACTACAAGATGAAATTGCTACAATGCTGTCACTAGATGACGAAATAGGGAAAAGACAAGAAATGTCTTATCAATGAAATGTATTTGGGGGTAGGTGAAACGCTAGTGTAAAGTGAATCTTGGCCAAACAATAGAATCAAATCTTGGCCACTCATTTTTCTTTTTGAAAACTATAAATAGGGCTCTCCTCCTCTCATTTTGAGAGAGTTGAGTTGTTGTAAAGGCATGCTACATAAATTATAACAGAAAATACAGTCATTTCTTGGTGTATTTCTGGGTTTCTCTACATGTTTCATGATTCTTCTCCCTTTATTTAAAACTGTGCTTCAAATTACTTTGTTGTTCTAGTTTCCTTAGTTAGTTGTAGTGGTTTTAGTATGTTGTCTTTGGTTTTGAAGATTCATGTTGTGTGTATGCTTTCCTTGTCCATACTTTTGGTCATTTGCTACTGGTAATTGACTATGTAAAGTTAGTCTGGACTATAATTTCATAGCTGCTCATTAAACTTTTCCTTTGTTCACATTACATGGCAAATGAATGATGAATATCTGCAGTCCTTAGATGATAGCATAGATTTCATGACATTGTGAGAATTCAGATTAAGTGAAATTATGTTTAAGGAAACTGTCCACAGCAGGAACCTCCATGATCATTATTCATCGGTAGTTGCAGGTCTAGGAACCATCCCTCTTCCTCGCCCTTTTTTCCTTTTTTTTAGAAACAATTTGTGCTAAGGTTCATTGCACATTGTAAAGCCAAATTTGACGAAACCATGGAGTCCATGATTGTTGTCCGAGCCTACAACGAAGTGCAATAATTCCATATTCGAAGAACTCCATTCATTGACCCAATTCTCCTATAGCTTTAAACCACATAAGACCGCCTTGTGATTCCAACAAAATCACATCAAACAACTGATATATTCCAAGTATCGTCATGACCTGACATCCGAGAGACCTTGGGATAGTGTTCTACAATTTGATTGTGAAAGATTGTCTTTCAAGAGAGGTAATGCACCTACATATTACCTATGTTGTGAAGTGCATAAAAACACCATCAACACTATGTAGGAACATTTGATTATTATCAAGAATAATTCCCTACTTTCTTATTAATGTGGTAGATTCACACATCTACATATCAATCTCTAGCATTGGAATGAAAATGCTCACCTTTGTAGCTCCACTTTCATAGTAGGTCATGTCTACATATACATCAAAATCTTATCTCTCATAAATACTACAAGCACATAGATCCTCTAAAACTTCTCTTTTATGGTCTTACCACACCAAAATTGCACCACATATGACAATAACCACACTTCAAAGCTTTTCAAAAATGCCCAATAAAAAATTGCATAACACACCTCAACATTTTACACCATCAAGCCACCTCACTACTAACATAAATTATTTATATCATGTACACTATGTCTATGTACTACTCTACATTCTAGCTCTTGTATACAAGGACCTAATTTTCTCAACAAGACAACTTGGGTTTGACAACCTCTCCTTTCAACAATGGTGTATAGAGACCAAATTTCCTTAATTTTTACAAGCATAAATAGCTAGGATTACAATTTAGATAAGAATAATGTCAACATACTCTAGGAATTTTTTGGTTCTTGTGTAGGAGTTTCACTCTCGAACACTTCACATATACAATTTATGAGTAGAAACACCCACTATAATTCATGCACCATCTATAACTTAGGTTGAAACATCAATTTTTACATGTCCCATTTTCATGAACGATCACCCTAGGGTATGTTCCAGTGAAATGGGGACTTCATCTCTTCAAGAAAGGATGGATGATCTACGTACAACCATACAATTTAGGTTATTTTCAACTTTAGACAATTTTATTCATTAGAAAAACTAGAATGTAATGGAGACCATTGCCCTACAAGAAAGATTATTTAAGCATAATTTCATAGCACATACACCCCTACACTTTATTTCAATATTAACACATTTTATGTCATGGTCTTCCTATTGTGCCTTACACACATGCCCTATTTTGTTTGACAAAATGTGGTTATCTAGTTTTAGGTTGGTTTATCTAGGTCCTTTATTTAATTTTTATTTTCCCTCCTTTTTGGGCTCCATGAAGATAATTTGACATTTTAAAAGGTTTAACAAGCCTTTATGAAGTTAGAGTCCTTTGTTAAGAAATTTTGGAGGAAGTTTCCTTAGAAAAAATAAATTTTGTTAGTATTTTGTAGAATTACAAGATTCCTAGGGACTTATGAATACCAATTTTTTGTCCCATTGTCTTGACCATCATCAAATTCATAAATTTCATTTACCAAGGTGTAAAAGTGTTTTTAAATATATTTTTGAATCTTCATACTTTCACAACTTATATCATTTTTCAACTCAAGTCCAAAAGTTTGGTAATTTAAGTTTATCCCACAAGAAGGTGCAAAAGTAATATTAGAAACTTTGCAAGGAAAATAGTTGTAAATTCTTAATTCATTTTTTCCACCCTATCTCTCACTCAATCGTGCCAATTTTCCACTTACCTTCATTCTATAGTAATGCCAACTAGACAAACTATAAAATATGTTTTATCTTTCACTTTCACATTTTAAATTCAAATTCCTTTGCCTTGTTGGGATTTAGAGCTCTCTGTAACTTCAAATTTGTGATCTAGGCACCATTACAAGAGCTTGGGTTTGATTTTTCCATGCATTCATCACTTGTAAACTTGATGAAAGGAAATTTCACTTGTGTTCCTCATCATTAGAGCTGAAAAACTAGCTAGGGAAAGCTTCAACTAAAAATTTCATCACCTAAACCAAGTTTCCTAAAGTATTACATATAATTCTACACTTACATGTGTAACACTAGTACAAAAAAAATAATAAACTATTGAAAAAATATTAAAAACTGCTTATAAACGACTGAACATGGTCGCATCACCAACACTAGTTTATTGCCATTCATTTATAATGTAATCAAATTGTTGACTAAAACATTTTTAGTCATTTGATTGATTGATTTGGTCGTTAATTTAGTCATCTGGTTGATCGATTTGGTCATTAATTTAGTCGTTTGATTGATTGATTTGGTCGTTAATTAAGTCGTTTGATTGATCGAGTTGGTCATCAATTTAGTCGTTAATTTGATCGATTTGGTAGTGTGTTTAGTCATTAATTTAGTCATTGATTGTTTTAAACTGGTCGCTTATTTAGTCATTTTTTATTCACTGATATATTTAGTTGCTAATTTAGTCATTGATTGTTGTTAACTGGTCAATTATTTAGTCATTTTTATTCACTGATTTCCGTCCATTAGTAGTGTATTTAGTCATTAATTTTAATCATCATTTTGATCAATTTGGTAGTTTATTTAATTATTTTTGTTCATTGATTTCTGTCAACTGGTAGGTATATAGATACAATGTTTATTAATTGCATAATCATTATATTTAGTCATATTTATTCACCGATTTATGCCAGTTGTTAGTATATTTAGTCAATTGGTAGTTTATTTAATTTTTTTTGTTCATTGATTTTCGCCTATAAGTGTTGGAAATGAGACAATGCTTTAATTAAGGTTTAAACATATAAAAAAATAGAAAAACATAATCAATAATTCATTTGCACATAATGAAATGACTATTAAGAAGGCAAAATATTTAAATTTTATTGAGAAAACGTGTTCTTACAACAGATACAAGACAAAAATGTTTCTTTTCTTTGAAAAATGTACTATTACAAAGTGTGTTTCTCAGTGCTATGACTAAGAAAACTAAAATACAATGCCTTTTTTTTGCTTATGCAAGATATTGCAATTTTGATGACAATTTTGTGTTGCAACTTATTTACAACTGCACATACATGTATGTTGCACTCTCTCCAAATTTTCCTCTTCCCCACACCTCTTTCTCTGCTATGTATTTACTTTTTTTTTTGCACCCCTATTCTTTGTGTCTACTGCTTACACAACAACATATCCCATCTTCTACAATGCACCACTTTGAATGAGAGAAACCCAAACAAAAAGAGAAAAACATAATCAAGGGGTTTTACATTACAGGTGTAGTAAGATAGAACATTCTCTACTCTACTCACAAAATGTACACCCACATCAAATTCTCTAGTTTTTGTTTGGGTTCAACTTATTTAGGCTCAGTACATTCTCTGTCTGCAACTTCACTCTCCACACTCTGTTGTCGCTAACCCTTCTTTTTCTCTTTTGCACTTACGGCTTGACAAAAACCACTAAGATCCCTGAATAACACATTCAAACTATTGCATAAAGCAGTGAGAAAAACTATCTAACAACTAGTACTACAAGATCATAAACATCAACTATGTCATTTTTTTCAAATATTTTAGTGGCCACCGTGTTAAGGTCCCTTCTTTCTCCTTCAGATGGACAACTCCATCTATTGTGTCTAGATAAGCAAGGGGTATGTTACTCGTGACCTTTAAAATACATACATTTGCATCTACTGTTCCTTTAAAATTGAATCCATGTACCATAGATAGTGAGTGAATCCTCCCAAAGCTCACATCAGCACCATCAAATGGATCCAACACCTTAAATTTATCCCCTTCTTGGAGTTTATCAATAAATGTCTACAAAAACAAAAAAATACACATCGGCTTCTATCAAATAGGCAATGATTACCCTTATTTACATAATAAAACAACCATTACTTACTTGCATGTGGTTTCATAGCACTCACCTCGACTTCAACATGACTACCACTATAAATATCATGTGCATGCTCGTCAAGTTCATCATCCTGATAATCACTATCAATGTCATTGCATACATGAAGTTGTACATCTTTGTAGAGAGTTTTATTGACATGGCCTTTTTCTTTTCATTCTGCTTTCATATAATTGCTCTGCATCATGTGGTTTAATCATCATGCAAAAATTAATATAAGTCAAGTAAAGAATGCAAAAGCTATAATTTTTTGTCCAAAAGAACATTTTAAGCATGAAGAATGACAAAACATTGGGATAGATAATTGACAACTATTATATTAATTACCTCAACTTCAGGACAACTAAGATGATTGTGCTGCGCATTCTTGTCCACTTCATCACTATCAATATCAGTAGCTCTGTTGACATCATGAAGGTGTTTTTGTTTTCATATTTTTTTGATAAGATTTATCTACATGTGGTTTAATCATCGTGCAAAAAAATATACAAAGCATTCAATAGTCAAGTAAAGAATGCAAGCTATAAATTTGTCCAAAAGAACATTTTCTAGACCACTCCAACAATAAAGAAACTAGGTTGGATTCTTCTACGCTCAGATTTCAATAATCTACATATTAAGAGGCTTATGTATATAGAATTTCCAAACAAGAAAAAATGAGATCAATAGAGCTTCTTACCTCAACTGAATCTATGGATTCATGCTCATTCCATGCAGAAACTATAGTATTAACGAAGGCAACCAACTCTGAAATTTTTTGAGTGAGACTGAATATGCAACTCATTACCTTATGGTACCCTAGTTCATTTGAGTTGACATGATCTAAAAAGGCTTCTACTGGGCATTGAATAGATGGCTGTGAAATCTCTATTGACGAACTAGATTTCCACTTCATCCTACTCTTAGATTTACTAGGATCTAGTGTTTCCATATAAATGACAATATCTTTTACACCTGCTTCTCTATTACTGTTTTCCACCTAAAATACAATGTCAATTTCAACATATAGTTAGTATAGAAATAAATAACACAATGTAAATTGAAAAAAAAAGCCATATACTTACTGCAAATTTATCCATTTTGGTGTGCAACCCATCTTAGCCAAATGTATATTCAGCCCTCACATGATCTCTTGCTCTCTTGCCTCTGTTACTCTTCCAAAAATTCTTTAGAATGCATACTTTCTCTCAATGCCTCTCAATCTTTGGGAGATAGAGTGAAGTCTAAACTCTCTTTTCCCTCCATGATTGTTTTTCTGCAATGGTATCTATAATTGTTTATCAAAATTCTCATCTTTTGCTTGTAATATTTTTTAGAGATTTGTCCACCAGTAGTCTCAAAAGATTTTTCTAGTTTTTGTAAAAAAATTTCCACATCTCATGGATCTTGCTTTGCAAAAATTGATTTGAAAATATCTAAATGGGCCCTACATCTTACATCCAGCTCGATGGCCCACTTTGAAGCATTTGGCCCAATGGGCTCACCATGTCTCAATACCTCAAGCAAGAATGAATTCTTGCCTTCTAATTTTCTTTCTCTTGCATTTCTTTCTGTAGATCTATACAAATCTTGACTCAATATTTATCTTTGAAAAAAGCATCCACATCTTCTATTAAATTACCACTACCAGTATTTTTGGTTGATCCACTAGTTCCATCAAAAGTTCTAAATGCAACAGGTGCACTTTGAGGCACAATAGATGCAACTAGCAGTCTCTCTTCATGACTTTCATTAACTAAAACTTCATTCTCCTTGGTTACATTAGGTGTGGCATGAGTAGGTAGATCAATACCGGTCTCCATAGATTTCAGTTCAAACACATCCTTTAACGATGAATAAATCTTATGTCGACCTGTTGTTCCTTTGCTTTGGTGTTGTTCAATAATCTCTCTTAACCTTTGTGCTAAGAAATCATCGTAAAGTTGAACATCATCATGTGCTATACCAGGTTGCACATCGCCATGTGCTATATGAGGTTGCACATCACCATGTGCTATATCAGGCTACACATCATCACAACTATTGTTTTCACCAATTGCATTTATTGAATCACAAAAACACCAGCTTCTACAAGATGGCGAAATTATATCTTTTCTTTCCTTTTGTTTTTTCTCTGTAATTTCTTTGCACTCTTTTTGTTACCTATAAAACAAAACAAAAAATCATATTATGTCTTATATACATAAATCTCTTACCTATAAAATTTTATTAGACACTATTAAGCAAATAATATACTACCTAGTGGATTTACAACTTGCCTGTTTGTCAAACCAAGACACAATAAACAATCATTGTTCTTGGCCACTTTTTCACTACACACACTCATATTTTGTCACTGAAATTTCAAAATTATGATCACTATCATATAATTTTTGCCTTATAGTCCTCTTCATTTCCTGAAGTCCAAATAAACAACAATGTGTAAATCAACAACTTGAATCAGTAAAGCTTTATTGAGTTCATAGTTTGATAACGAATGACTTTCCAATCTATTGATAACTGCAAATGGAAACTTAAAATAGAATTCAGTTTACAGATTAAAAATAATTTGTAATAAAAAACCAAGATGTTTACAATTACAGGTATTAGACAAATTTTCCTTAGGGATATTCACAAGAAAATAACTCATAAAAACATAACACAATCAGGATGAATGAAAAACATAGTCTAGTTCATCCTGAGGTGTTTTACAACCTTAAGATTTTGAATAGTTCCATCATCACAATTAACCTTGAGCTCCATGACCTGAGCCTTGACCTTTATATTCCTTTTTATTTTTGACTAAGCCTCCCCACTATAAACAAACATATAATTTTTTTAGGTCTGACTAACACTGAAAGACCTATACAAAGCCAAATATTCATCATATATACTTAAGCAAAAACATGTCTAGCTAAAAACATTCCAAATCCCTTAACATTCCCTTACCATGATCCCTCAGTAGTAATTTGAACCCTTGGCGGGCTGGTGGTGTGTAATAGACAACATGAAGATATTTACTGCCATACTGTGAAAGTATTATGATGAGGACATGGTTGGGAGGTATGGGAGAATTTAAATACATCATAAACTGCCATATTGTGAGAAGGAAAAATGAAGGGTGCGGTATAGTGGAGAATAACCCGCCATCTCGTGAGGAAGATCATAAAGGCATGTGGTAGGGCAGTATGAACCGCTATACCACAGAAGGATGTGAAAAATCATGTGGTATGGCAATAATCCATATCTGACTGTTAATCTAAACTTTAGTACCACAGGTCAAACAAGTCAAGCTTGTAGTATAGAGGTAAGGATCCCGCTACCCCACGGTGAAATGAAAAGAAGCATGCGGTATAGCGATGTATACCCCTCTATACTATGGTAGTTATAGAAAGTGGCATTGATATAGCGATGTTAGATGCATGAATCACATCAAACCTCTGATCTTGTAAAATCAATGGTGCATGTTCAAAATCAAACTACGAGAAAAATATTTAGCATAAGGTTGATATTAATGTCGACATGACTGAGCTCAGAAGCCACTAAACCAAGAATTCCACATTCTCTTTGCACTCATTTGCAAAAATTATCGTGCAGGGAGCTGGGAGTTTGAGGAGGTTAAGCTCTACAACCATCATAACCCGGGTAAGTGCATAAAACTCATTGTGAAATAAGTTTTACGAGTACAAGATTGTTTGGAATTTTGTATTCAAAAGTATAGGAGAAGTAAGATAATTAAACATCATGTTTCCCAAGAAGAAAGAACCTGAAACTAAAAAGGAAGAATCTAAGGTTAAAAAGAGGTCCTTACAACAGTCTATCCTGGATATACTCCTTGAATCAAATGATAGAGGATTTAAGAAAGTTTTTAAAGATGCAGCTTGCAGTTGTAGAGATGTCCTTATCCCTATCTCCGAGTGGGAATTTTTCTCGTACTTTTATGACAAAAAGGAGGACAAGATTCTAGTGTCAAATCCATGGGAATTAGATTTGGCCAAGTTAATTGTCCCAAATGTTTTTATAGATGTAGAGTTCATCAAAGTATTGGCTCAAAGTTATCATCCTGCTACTAGGTCTCTAAGATTTCCAGATAGTTCACCATTAGTTGTGTTGACTAAAGCAGCCATCATTGAATGTTTTCACCTAAACAAACAAGCCCTGACTAGAATTGATTTACAAAGAAGTGAAGAAGAATATACTAGATTGAGGAGAACCTATAGAAGTGATGACTAAAATTGATTTGCAAAGAAGTGAAGAAGAATATACTAGATTGAGGAGAACCTATAGAAGTGATGAACTCCCCATTTACATGAAAAGGGGTGTGAACAAGGCGATTCCTATATTCCCTTATGCTATTGAACTATTTGTTGTCATAGATTTCCAATTCTATTTCAAGAAAACCTACTTTTCTCTATCAAGTACTTGGGATAGATGCACAAGAATGAATGCCAGTTAGTTTAATGATGATGGCTATGAGGATCCAACACCCTGAGGCAAACATTCAATACGTTTTTTCCTCATATCTTGAGAAAGCATTGCATGAAGGATTTTTGAAAGAGAGATAATAGAGTCCTCATAACATTCAAGAAATATTCTTTGTTGTGCCACCTGATATTATACCATAATAAAGATAGATGGAGAAAAAGGATGTGTTTGGGTAAGATTGACCAACAGGGGAATTTGTTGCCAGTGTAACGATGGTGTTATATATGGGACAACAAATGTAAGAATTCAAATTATGTGATATTCCATGATGACTTTGTGTACAAAATTATGAGAGTTCTTGGCCACCCACCACCAAGACTACACACACTTGGGTGATACCACAATGTTGGTTTACAATTTCTGGGAGATTCTAATTTTTGCTGAAATCACATATTTTTAGAAAATAGAATGATTTAAGCCTTAAAAATTGCCATTTTAAGGATTCCAATTGAAGAGGGTTTGATCAAACCACCTTAGATCCCCCCCCATTGGATAGATCCCCGCTAATATTAAACCATACCTATAATAGAGTCTCCTTTACACCTATCAAAATGCTGATAAAAAAACACTTTTGATTTACCTTTTGGGGGATCAAATGAATTCATTTAAAATTATTTTTTGTAATTATGTAGTCCTTATTATAAGCTTCCCAAAAATTATAATTTTAAATAAATCTAATTTTATTTTTTTATTTCTTGTGAATGTAGGTTTTTCACTGCAAATCAAGCTCTTTGTTTTGCACATGTGGAAAAATAGTAGATTATCAAAAAAAAAAATTAAAAATATTAGTGCACTAAATATTGAAATCCTTGATCCAACAATTTTTTGTTTGAATTTCAATACATACAAAAAGTTATGTTGTATATAGTTCGCCTATGTCTGAATTGTAATTGGTTTGACTTCGACACTTGATTAAAGAAACAAATATTCAATAAAACACTATGAAACAAAATGAAAGCACTAGATATCATAGTTAAAAATGTAAATTAAAAAAAAAATAGAATTTTATCCTTCATGGAAAAAAATTTATGTTGCATACGGTGAGCTCACTCCTTAAAAATGGTGTTTACTGAAAAAAATTAGTTTTCGAAGGAGATGGAAAAAGAAGTGCAATTTGATTCTAAAAAGTTTGAAAAAAATAAATTTAGAATCTACAAACAAAATATCACAAATCACTAGTTTGTATCATCTTCAAATTCCTCACGGTTTAGCTGCTATAGGTGCTTGAAAGTGAAGATTTAGTTAGAAAAAATTAGTTCAGTGTCCAGTTTGGCCAAAAATTGTAAACCAGTATTGTGGGATCACCCACTTGTACTACAACTATTAAGACCTTTGGCTTTGAGACCCGAGCAAAGTCATACTCATAACTTCAGTGATTGGTTTTTTCTACCATATATCACAATAATAACAATTTATGGATGCCCACATGCCCCACATATACTACCAAAGTTTTCCCCCCTTTGATTAGCATTTTTAGAGTTCATGTGGCAAATTCTATGGATGGAAAAGGATTTCATGTGTAAACAAAGTAAGGGTACATTTCTACCCAATTTGACATGTGGGGAACTATCAGTGGGATCTGATACACTTGAAGAGTTGCAAAATTATCTAAAAAAATGTACTCTTTAAAGTCTAAAAAGGAAAGAGCTTTTGACCCTGAGGGTCACATGAATTTCATAAGATGCACCATCCTTACCAAGGCTATGGCTACTCACCAGATTGATTATGAAGAAGATGTAATCAAAAATTATTTCACTCCTCAAGAGGTATATGAGAGGAGGAGAAAATGGGAAATTATGAAAAGGCTAAGGAAGAAAGAAAGATGGAGCACAGTGATTTCTTGGGGTATTTCATAGAGGAAGTAGATCCTCTCAAGAGGATTGAAATGATGATTGATAAGTTTCATGAATTATATAAGTCTGTAGTGGAGATGGGAATGGGAAGACCTATCAAATTGTCTCCCAAAAGGTTGAGTGGTATTGTAATTATAGAACCAACTCCGAATATTGTTTCAATATGTCATGCTTCTCCAAGATCACCTCCTGAACAACCACCTTCTAAAAAACAAAATACACAAGAGATAGACCCACTTGTTTCCTATGAAATAAGTGAAGAATTTGGAAATACAGAAGAAGAAGTTAATGTGTTAAGACATTTCAAGGATGATGTTGAAGTAGACCAACCTATGCCTGAGACTGAAGACCACAGACCTTAAGCTAGAGCTGATATTCAGGTACAAGGAGAAAGAGAAATGCATGAGGATGAGAGGGTAATTGCAACTCTTAGGTTGTTGGAAGATGATGAATTTATCAAAACCATTGAATTTAAAGACTTTTGGATTAAGGTGAAAATGAGAGACTTTGAAGAGAGGGTTGAATAAATAAGATGGGAGCTAAGGAATCCCAACATGACTAGATAGTACCCCAAAATTTTAATGAATTAAGGATTGATAATATTGATGTCAGCCCACAAGAGGATAAATAGATGATTTTGAAAAGTAATGTACTTATTTGTCCTTGGTATGGAATTAAAGAAAATTTTTTTACTTGATCAAGTGAGAACAAAGGAAGACCCAATGCTAATTGTTGAGTTTGACTCAGATGAAGGGGTAAGTGGCACAGGGTATACCCATAAGATTGAAACCTTGGCATTCTAGTCTTGGAAACAAAAGAGTACACAAAAACCAAGGTTACTAGATGTAGTGTGGGAAATGAAAGGGACAACTATGGTGAAAACATTAAAGGATGCATCTCCTCTAGAAGATGCAATTATGACAATGCATTTAGCTATGTTCACCCAAGTTGCAGTTAAGGAGATGGAATCTAGATTGGGAGAGTATGAAAAGGAACAAAAAAATTTAAATGATGAAGTCAACAAATTGTTCATGGAAAATGTGAAGTTGAAGGAACAATTGAAAGGAGCAGACCCCTCACAGAATAGGGAAATAATGTTATACCAGCCTCCTCCTGCTCCACCAGTTGATATAGAAAGTGTTTCTACTGAACAAGTGAGTATTCTTAGACATGATATTGAAGAGTTAAAGAAATACAACACTGAGGGTAAGGAAGGAGTGAAAAATCAAATCTATAATGTTTTAGAGAAGGTCCTCGAGCATACGATAAAGCTAATTAAGGATAAGTTGGAAAGTGTGTATGATTGCTACAACTCACTGACACAGGCAATTGATCAGATGAAAACACATGTACCTATACTAGACCCCTTTTTAAGAACTGATAGCCCATACACCACACATTGGTAGCCTTGTGAAGAGTCTTACAGAGGAGTACTAAGGCTCTTGCAACATTAAAACCTACATAGCAGATGGCCAAAATAGTTATAGATGAATTCCACTATATACAAGGAGAGGACCAAAAGATCAGAACAATAATAGATTCATTTCATACTCTGAAGCAGTGCTTTGTGCCAAAAATTTTGAAAGATGATGACCAAGTGAAGGATCTCAATGAATGGAAGAGTGAATTTGGCTAGATTGTTACACATTGCATCACTCACATACGAAAGGATGGTGAGTTGAGTCTTGACAGGTTCAACTTAATCATGGATGGAGTAATAGCCTTGGATGCTGGATATTCTAAGTTTATCATGGACGATAGGGCATTACTAGACAATCGAAGGAAGATTCACCTTGCAAATATATTGAAAATTCAAGAATACAAATGGCCACATGATTATATAGTGTACGAGTGGGAGTAGAAGTATTTGGGTCCTCTCAAATAGTAGGCCTTGGGGTTGTCACAGTGGAAGAATCAGACATTCAGATACACTAATATGCACAAAGAACCTTGAACAAATCTTCAGTGATCATGGGTGCCTTAGGAGATTAAAAGACTATGGTGTCACGAGTGTTGCGAAATTCATTAGTTATCTACTTTCTTTGCTTTATGTTTTAATCAAAACTAATGTTTAGTTTATACGAAGAGACATGAATTTTGAAAAAATTCCATATTTTATAATGGTCCAAAGCTTGTTGCTTCGCTTATAAAAGAGAAACCAAGATCGAATTTTGATATTATCATCATAGGAATTTATAGAAACATTTATGAGGAGACTTTTGTTATATTGTAATATCTATTTGAAGCAATCAATGGAGAAGAAGATTTAATCTAGTGCTCAAATTTCGGTCTTAATTATTTTTTGATAATACTGTGTATGATTGGATTTTTTTATGTATTTTAGGTGGGAATGAATATAGGGGTATATTATGAATTGGTATCAATTATTTGTTCATAATACTGTGTATGATATAATAAGTTGTGGTCTCAAATTGCGGTATTAGATTTTTTTTATGTATTTTAGGTGGGAATATAGGGGTATATTATGAATGCAGTCTTTTAGATACCATTTTATTGAAAAGATTGAATAATTTTCTAATTTTGAAATCTCTTAGTTTTAGCTTTCAGTGTCAGTCAGACCTAAGAGATCATTTCTTTGTTTGTAATGAGGAGGCTAAGTTCAACTAATGTTAAAATATCTATATGCATTATTAAATCAATATGTTCATTATTGTTTCCTTCACACAAGCATATTCAATGCATGTGGAGGCTAGAAGCTATATTACAAAATAAAGCTAGGAAATGACATTTGGGTTGAATTCATAAATAAAATCCCCAGTCACAACACTATTTAATCTTGCTAGGTTGTTTGAACAACTACATGATACTGAAAAAGAAAATCTTTTATACAGGCTAATATTATTCAAGTTTCTTGATTATGTGGATGCATATCTATGTCTTGCAACAATAGCTCAAGCTCAGAATGAGATCAAACTAAGCCTAGAATTGATTGGGGATGCACTTAAGGTGGATAACTCATCAAATTATTTATGTATGCTTGGAAGCATGGAACTGAAAACAAATGACTGGATTTTAAAGGAAAAGAAACAATTAAAGTAGCATGCCAACTTGTCTTGGTTGATGAAGCAAAACAAAAATCTTTTGAAGAACGAAGGATTTAGATGGAAAGGAGAAATCAAGAGGAAGAACTTCGACAGATGATGCAATAAGAGGAGAAATTTGAACATGTGAAGGAATTATGGAAGAGTAAGTGTAAGGACAGGGATGATGATGATGATGAGGCTGGTCAATATGAGAAGAAACAAAAGAAGGAAAAGAAGAAAAAGAAGAAGGATAAGGACCACAAGGCTTATGATTCTTATATGGAGGAACCTGATGTTTCCATGGAAGATGAGGCAAATTATATGAGAAATTAGGCACAAAATGATTCAGAAAATGCCCAATATCTTCTTATATTTGCAGGTCTAGAAGACTGTGGTGATGGCGAGACAAATTCTCTAGTTTCAACAAAATCATGAAGGAGACATGCATACTCTAATTCTTAATATGATGAACCATTGCAAAAACAAAGTTTGAGAGAAGATGATCCATATGATGATGATGTCTAGGATTCTTGAGCTTTAACCAAATGTAACCATTGTAGAAATAGATTCCAAGAGAAGATGATGCATACAATGATGATGGATAAGCTACCTTAAAATTTTAGTCAATGAAATATGCTTTTTCCCTTCCAAATCCATTTGAAATAGTTAAATGAGATCTTATCAAAAACCTCAAATGAATCATATGTATGTTATCTTTTCATTTTTCCTCTTTCTTTTTTTTTTTATGGGAAACCTATTTTAGTCTTTATTTTAAAGCACTTTTTGTGTCCTTCAATGTATTATGCTTTATCTTTCTATAAAATTCTAGATTAAAAGAACCTATAATTGAAAATAGATTAATTCATCTATTTTTATTTTACAATCCCAAATGGGTGGATTAGATTATTTTGTTGTTCAAGTTTCCTGATTATGTGGATGCATATCTATGTCTTGTAGCCATGGCTCAGGATCTGAGTGAGATCCAACTAAGCCTAGAATTGATTAGGGATGCACTTAAGGTGGATAAAAACTCATCAAATGCTTTATGTATGCTTGACAACATGGAATTGAAAAAAAATGATTGGCTTAAAGCAAAAGAAACAATTGAAGTAGCACACCAACTTGTCTTGGTTGATGAAGCAAAATAAAAAGATGGTGAAAAATGAAGGATTCAGATGGAAAGGAGAAAGCAAGAGGAATAAATTCGGTAGGTGATGCAACAAGAGGAGAAATTTGAATGTGTGAAGGAATTATGGAAGAGTAAGCGTAAGGACAAGGATGATGACGATGATGAGGTTGGTCAGTATGAGAAGAAACAAAAGAAGGAAAAGAATAAAAAGAAGAAGGATAAGAACCACAAGGTTTATGATTATTATATGGAGTAACCTAATGTTTCCATGGAAGATGAGGCAAATTATATGATTGATAAGGCACAAGATGATGCAAAAAATTCCCAAGATCTTCTTGTAGCTACAGGTCTAGAAGACTCTAATGATGGCGAGACAAATTCTCTAGTTTCAACAAAATCACGAAGGAGACATGAATACTCTGATTCTAAAGATGATGAACCATTGCAGAAATAGAGTCCAAGAGGAGATGATCCATATGATGATGTCTAGGATTCTTGAGCTTTAACCAGACCTAACCATTATAGAAATAGATTCCAAGAGAATATGATGCATACAATGATGATGGATAAGCTACCTCAAAATTTTAGTCAATCAAATATGCGTTGTCCCTTCCAAATCCATTTGACATGGTTAAATGAGATCTTATCAAAAAACTCAAATGAATCATCTGTACATGTTATCTTTTCATTTTTCCTCTTTTTATTTTTATTTTTATGGACAACCTATTAATAGTCTTTATTTTAGAACATTTTTTGTGTCCTTCAATGTATTATGCTTTATCTTTCTATCAGATTCTAGATTAAAAGAACCTATAATTGAAAATAGATTAATTCATCTATTTTTATTTTACAGTCCCAAATAGGTGGATTAAATTATCGTGTTGTTCAAGTTTCCTGATTATGTGGATGCATATCTATGTCTTGCAGCCATGGCTCAAGCTCAGAATGAGATCCAAATAAGCCTAGAATTGATTGGGGATGCACTTAAGGTGGAAAAAAACTCATCAAATGCTTTATCTATTCTTGGAAAAATGGATCTGAAAATAGACGACTAGCTTAAAGCAAAATAAACAATTAAAGTTGCACAAAGTGAATTGGATGCAAATAATTCTTATGTTGACATTTCACTTGGAAATTGGAATGATTTTGCAGCTTCTCACAATGAGAGGAGGGATCCAAAGGTGGAGGCACAACATCTTGAGAAGGCTAGAGAACTGTATTGTAAAGTGTTGGCACAGAGACTAGGAAATGTTTATGCTGCAAATGGGGCAGCCATTGTGCTAGCTAAAAGGGGTCAATTTGATATTACAAAGAATTTTTTTCCACAGGTACAAGAAGCTACAGCAGGAAACATCTTTGTCCAAATGCCTGATGTGTGGGTAAATCTAGCATATGTTTACTTTGCACAAGGACAATTTGTGCTTGTAGTGAAAATGTATCAAAATTGTTTGAGGAAATTTTATTTTGGCACTGACACTCAAATTTTATTATATTTAGCTCGAACACATTATGAAGCAGAGCAGTGGCAAAATTGTTAAATAACATTATCAAGAGTAGTAGATTGTAACTACTGTAAGTTTCCAATCAAAAAGTTATAAAAAAAAATTTCATGTAATGAGGGTTTTGAATTACCTCTGAACTCGTTGTAGAGGGCATCCCCAAATACAACTTCATTGTAGAATTGAAGTACTTTGCAGCAAACACTGAAGTCCTTGCCTACCTTTTCAGAATTCTCCAGGTCCTCTCCAAACAATATTTATCACCCATGCAAGTGTTGTAACTCAAAATGCCTCAGTGTAGTTTGCGCGCCCAACCACTATAACTCAAAATGAGACACCTTAGTGTAGTTCACATGCTTGATCAATGTAGTTGTCTAAACAACTGGAATAATGCAAAATCACCAAATTCTAAACAAGAATAATGTAGAACCACACACAATACATGACTCCCAACAATCATTTCCCTAAATATTTTTTAATTTTTTTGTCTAATTTATACTCGCATGACTAATTATTTAGTCATTTTTTATGTGTGACTAAATATTTTTTTACCCGACAACCAAATTAGTCATTTATTTACTCATTTATAGCTGTGTTGAAAAAAATTAGTAGAATTTAGTCATTTTTAGTTGTTGTGACTAAAAGTTTTAGTCACCTAGTCATTTATTTGTCAAATCCTACTAGTGTAAAAAGCTTAAAATTTCACATTCTAAATACATATTGCCCATTTTTTTAAACTCAGAACTTATTATTGATCTAAAATATTAAAATCCAAAATTAAATCTCTATCATTTATTTAAAAACCTATGGTAGATGAATCAAATGAGAAAAACTAATCATGAACCCTAACCCTAGATTATTCAAATGTGTAAATGGTTGAAAATTTAAAATGTTAAGGAATTAGAGTAAAAAAATTAGGGTGAAATTAAAAAGAAAATACTAAAATTAGTTTTTCTCTAGGTGAAACTCAACTAAGTATGAAAATATTTAGACCATTGTTAAAACCTTGTAGAATGTTAAAAACTTCAAAAAATTAATTCATTAAATTGTGAGAATGTAGGATTGTTACGGTAGATTGGCCCTCAAACTTTTTGGGCTAGAAGTCTATAAGGCCTAGAGATCCATGCATCTGATCATTAGAAGAGTTAAACCAACACTTGGGAAAATCATAGGTAAAAATGAGAATTGTGGAAGTGGTTAGGACTTAGGGATTTCTAACTTTTTAGGCTTGAAATCCAAATATTTTGTAAATCTCCACATTTTCTAGAAAATATTACACTATATTCAAACTCAATTGATACATTTGTTAAAATATGCAAATTACAAAATTATTCTAGGCATAGGGACATTTAATTTAAAATCATCTTGTCTTGAGGATTGGATAATCCCCACATAACCTTTTTGAACAATATTTTAAAAATCTTAAGTCTAAAAGAGGCAATATGAAAAAATTATGTAGTTAGATAGGAATTCTTACCGTTTTTTGAACATATCCTTTGTTCTAGACCTCTTAAAAATTCTTACATAATGAATTGATAAAATTACACATAATTCTCAAGTTTGCAGAGCTTTACTTCCTTACTAGGATTCCAACTTTCAAACCAAATTTTTGATACTCCTTTGACTTTTTGTAAATCATTCACAAGTTTTTTTACTTAATATAAGCTAATGTTGTAAATTTCTCCTCAACCAAGGGACTTCAAACTCTAAGAAATTGAAGTCTTGGCCTCCTAAAGAACCTCATAGACTTACATTATTTTCTTATCTTGCAGGTCTTCATGTCTAGAACTAGAGACATGAAGTATAAATTTCTAGGGATGGTTCCACCATTCCAAGCTCATCTCAACTTGGGATTAAATTTTATATACTAACCTTTGAAATGTGGAAAATGCGTTGAGAGAAGGATATTTGGAGATCCAACCTTTATTAGATCTCAAAAATTGGTACACCATGGGATAGCCTAAGTTGTTGGTTTCCATATTTTTGCACAATATCTTCAACTGGTGATAGCATGTACAAAGGAACATGACATGAAAAATAGGAAGGTATTGGATCTTGAAGGGAGATAGATAATGGACATCACTCTAGTAGAAACTATAAACATTCCATCTCCCCTATCATACAAAGATAGAGTAGCTAACAATGGCTCAAGCACTTGAATACTACAACCACCAACTAGATAATTACTTGAGATAAATTAATAAGAGGTGGATGGCCACACCCAAGTATACCATTTCCAAACTCTCCAAGACACTCATGAGGAGTGACTTCCATAATAAAATTTGGGACATGTTCACACTTTTGAGCATAATCATGGGACTTTAAACTACCTCAAATTTTGCTTCATAGATGTTCTAGTACATCACAATCATTCTTGGAAATAAGGAGATGGTTCATTAGGTCTAGCTAATCAATGAAAATATCCATGAGTAATTTTATAAATTCCAAGACACTAGAGACTTTCATATGGCATCCTAATTGGTATACTCTTTAGTGAGGAAGACCATCTATCATGGGTTAACAAAAAGAGGAATAGTTGGAAGAGGGATCATATATATAAAATTCTATAATTATTTTCCTCAATTGACACAAAAGGATTCAATGGTCCACTTCAAGAGGGTAAACGATGTATTTTCTAAGTATATAGTTAGAACCTTGTAATGACACTTCACCAAAATTATGTCACTAAATGCATCCAAGGTCATCCAATAGTTTGGAAGCTAGTTCATATAGTTTTCCAAATTTGTTTAGTTAGAATACAAGGATTTACTAGGGCTTCTTGAAAATTTCCCAAATACCCAACTAACAATATCATACTCTTGGATGAAAAAATAGCTATGTGAGACACATAAGGACCTAGGGGAGAAGCACAAGGCATGGATTCAATTCCTAATAATAATAGGTTCATATCCATGTCCTTCCCTATCAAGTGTCAAGGGTTTAGATGTAGAGATTCAAGGATATAATATGAATTTCCATGTAATAAGGGTTTATTTTGATCCAAAAGGGAAGATGAAGAAATAAATTGGAGCTCACACGAGACATGTTCCACATCTTGAAGAATTTTGGCTAGCTTGTGCTAATAAAAATAAAGTAAGGAAGATAATATATTCTAGATTAACTAGATTCATAATTAAATATTTTGGGATATCTCCAATCTTAGGCCAACTATTTGACGATGGGAAAGTGCTACAAGAAGCATATGATGCTAGAGTAAAGGTCTTAACTTAATTATGTTGATTATGTTACCTTTATTCCCTTCTTAAGATTTCACGTTAGTTTGCATAAAGTGACATTTAATAATTATATTAATTATTAAATGTTATCCTATTAGGGCTTCTATTAGGGTTTTTCCTATTAGGGTTTTATTAGGGTTTGCATGATCTCCTTTTTATAAGGATTGATCCCATTGTATTTCATATCAATTCATTCTCTGATTCTCTCTGATATATACATTTTCAATTTTCAGAGAACCCTTGCTTGTTTGTCTCCATCTCTTCTTTTGTGATAGGTTATTTGCATGCAAGTGATCTTCGGGGTTTGTGAAGTTGTATTTTCTCAACTCCTACATTTAGAGTAAAGGTCTTAACTTAATTATGTTGATTAAGTTACCTTTATTCCCTTCTTAAGATTTCACGTTAGTTTGCATAAAGTGACATTTAATAATTATATTAATTATTAAATGTTATCCTATTAGGGCTTCTATTAGGGTTATTAGGGTTTGCATGATCTCCTTTTTATAAGGATCGATCCCATTGTATTTCATATCAATTCATTCTCTCATTCGCTCTGATACCATGTAGAAGTTGTCAAAACCAACTTCAGACTCCAAGATCACCTGCATGCAAATGGATACCTATCACAAGGAAGAGAATGGATGGAGAAAACAAACAAGGGTTTGAAGAAATATCCATCTATCAATCAATCAATACTTTCTTTGTGGTTGAATATTTCTTCAAACCCTTGTTTGTTTTCTCCATCCATTCTCTTCCTTGTGACAGGTATCCATTTGCATGCAGGTGATCTTGGAGTCTGAAGTAGGTTTTGACAACTTCTACATATGACATAGACCAAATCTACCAACAGCACATCCTACCTCTAAATTGGGCTAAATAAGAAAAGGAGAAATAAATATACAAAGGAACAATAATCGTGGCTAGCCAAGTTGCTAAGAAGTCATATAAAAGAAAAGTTGTAAAAGTTGAAGAGGAAGAAGAGGAATAAATTTCCCTCAAAAGGAAGAAGTGGACAAATATAGTTGAATATCATTATTCTCTAGAAGCCTCCTCACCAAAAAAATCAACTACGTGTGCTCCTTTAGTGCTCTTATAGAATATATTTCCCCAAGTCATTCTTTTATCAACTAAAGTCAAAATGCCTATTGTATCAACCCCTTCTCCTTCCATTCCTACCACTATTTCCTTGGTGTTGAATCATTATTTTGGAACCTTTGTTTCACCTCCTAAAAAATCTCCCATCCATTATATTGATTCAACCAATCCATAAAAATTGGAGGCTACCACAACTAAATTGACTTATCCTTTATAACTAATAAATTCAATCCATTATTCCCCTCCTAACTCTTCTACTTCCTTGTCCAACATTGACAAAGAGGTTGAATAATTAGTAAAGCAACAAACCGAGGGGATAGTTACTTTAGCAACACAAGGCCAAGATACTACTTTGACACAAATTTCATTGGGGGAAAGTTAAACAACCTACAAGGTTGAAGGACACACAATTAGAGGAGTTTTTATACTTGTGCAACAATGAATATGATGTAGAAAATAAAAATCAAGAACTCCAATTGTATTCCATATCACCTCCAAAAATATTTTATTCCACACAACCCCTAATCCAAGATGTAGAATCAAATAATCCATTAAAACCATGGAAGAGTTGATTCAAGGTGACAAGATTGTAGATCAAATAGAAAATTAACAAGTATAATAAGAGGTTATGCTCCAAAAAATGTGCAAGTACTTTAGTCTCCTCTACCATAAAAAAATACAACAAGTGTCATAGTCTCCACCATAGCGGGCATTGGATACTTTTGATACTCAATTCCTCAAGACATCCACTTCACTAGTTCCCACTTGGCTTGAAGTGAACATTCAAAATAGACAGCCAATAGTAAACTATCTAAAGACTTGTCTACTATCATGGTAATGATAGATAATCCTAGACCCAAAATGAATTCAATGAAACTATCCCCAATTTCTATCAATGCCCCTAAAGCCAACATAGCTGAAATAAACACCCACATGGTAGAAAAAGATGATAGGGATCTCATAACAACTAACTATCAAATTACCACTATCAATCTAGGAATGTAAATAATAGACCAGGAGATAGTAAGGATCTTGAATATAGTAGCAACATTAGTATCTCAAATGGATAAGGACTAGAAAAATAAGAGGGAACTTAGAAAGTAGGTATTTGAATTAACTATTACATAAAAAATTAGCTACTCACATCTAGGCTATGGATGTATCAATAAATCCAATTATACAATCACATGAAGAAACCTCTTCATTAGAAAAAAATGAAATGTGAATAAGAGAAACTAAAAATTGGATGCCAATTTTTTCAATCAAACACTTGTGTGGGAGGAAATAATAAATTTTATAAATGGACTAGTGGACAAAACCCTCATGAAGCTAAATGAAGTGAAAAAGAGAAGCCATGGACATCTAGTGTGATATTCATATGTGACATAACTTTATAGGGAGATAATTTTATCATAATGATTAAGTAGTAGATTTGAACAACCTGAAGAACCATTTGAAGAACCTCCTTACTTCATACTTGGGACAACGTTCGTTCAACTTTAGTTCAAATTCTTTGGACAAGATGATGAACTTGAAGGAAACTATTAGAGAATATGAGAAGAATGTACCCAAGAGGAGAACATATAATGGAGTATTAGCTTCTTATGAAATATTGAAATTTAGGTGTACATTTGTAGACATACTAGACATGGATAAATTCAACCCTACATTATTAACTTGTTTATGGGTTACAAGAAGTGAAAAGATAACAAAGATAAGCCTATTATAAATGATTTATCTAATGGAGTGGAATAAATAATCATTTCCATTTTGAATTTAAATTTTAAAATTATAATTGTAAGGATTTTTTAAATTTTGGTGTCAATGCACTTCGGAATTTGTGCAAAATGATTTTGTAAAGGGTTATATTTTTAAATTTATATCATTGATGTAGGGTGTTGTATTAAAATAATGTTATAGATGAATGCATAGGATCATCCTACTACCTGCTTGAATAAAATATTTAATATGATGTAAATATGGACTTGGATCCAAAATTATCTTGGCCATTGAATTTTTCATTAAGAATGTTGTATTCCTCTATAAAATGTTATTATTTTGATGTACTAAGGGTTGAAAATTATCGAGCTAAAGATAAATTCTTGAGTAAATATTTTATCTAGTGTTTCTCATATCATATTCTCCACACAAATAAATTAAATTATTTGTTTTCATGCATGAATGAAGATGAGTGTTTTATGGATCTAATTATGTTTCATATCACTAGTTTATTTCTGATGGTAAATTACCTGGTGTGATTGATCAAATTGAACATTGTCTATCATATTGTGGAGTATCTTTTTAATTTGTGCTACTAATTAAATGCTTAGTAAAAAATAACTTCATGATTTGAGGACCTTCTATTACTTCCTTTGTGGAGCTACAAATATGTTGGTTAAAAACAAAATATCTTATGTGGTATGACACTAGAAGTTCAAGATCTGGGTTATTTTAAAACTCTTTCTTTCTCACATTTTATATTTTGATATTTTTTATATAAATCTAGTTAATAAATATGTAGATTTAATATAGGGACTGCAACACCAAATAAAAGTGTATATTTTTTTATTGTAAAGTTGTTTCTAGAGATAAATAATTTTCAAATTTAAGATTTGAGAAACATTATCATATGCTTAAGAATTAAAAAAATTAAAATATTTCATATCTAACCCATTAGATTAGATTCTAGTAGATTATTATTTTTTAGGCCCTTTAATCAAAATAATAATTCATTTTCAATTGAGTTATCCTACACAACCAATACTTGACTACATAGACCCTGGGGATGTTTAATTTTTATATAGGAATTGATTCCTTTTAGGAGAGATAGGAATTCATCTTGTATTTTAACTTGAATTGATAAGTGTGTCAAAATAACCACCAACACTTCCCTTATGGGTACACACATAACACCACTTAATGCATCATGTGTAGATGATTTTAGAAAAATGGATTCATACACATCTATGCAAGTATTAGCTACAACCATTTTGCACAAGTCAACACAAGATAGTCACAAACACTCTTCAATCACATTGTGTGACTTCATGGCCACATTCCATATCAAGAATTTGCACATAAGCTTCAACAAAAACTTCACTAGACTCCTCTTTAAACATACATCTATGGAAAATGTGTGAACTTATATGTGGTTGCACATATGAAAATTAATTTGGCACCATTTATGTATAACACGTGGTCATATATACACAATATAACCATGCTATACAAATAGCACCGTATGAGCTTAATATATGTCACCCACACATCCACATGTAAATCACAACATATGCACATGACACTTCTTGACATATTATGAAAGACCTAGTTGATGAGAATTATATAAAGACATTTCATGTATATAGTATAGGTAGAGGATTAAAATTTCTTGTGTATAGGGTACTTTGGATAATCATGTATATGAATTTCCTTACCTTATCATGGGAAACTATATTTTTACCATTGCCTATGAAATATATACATTCACACTATCAATGAATAAATGATATCATATTCCTTATGTGATTGGCATGGATTTTTACTTCTTGTCATTCTTCTCCTATAAAGATTATGCATTTTTTTTAATGGACATGAAATTATCTCCATTAATTTTTCTTCAGAATATTATTGCTACTTACAAGGTTATCCTCTAGTTCTTAAACTAAAACTACATGACAAAGTCACTTGTGTTGGAATGCACCATTAAAGGTGTATTTGTGTCATTCATATTATAATTAGGAGCCTGGAAACAACTCAAAGAAAAGAAGGGAAAAAATACTAAATATAAGAGAGATAGATGATGGAATCTAAGAAATAAATTCATCCCCATCAAGTGTGTCCATAATATGCTCTAAAAATGTATTACTAGAATCAATACCCCCATGGAATTATCTATATTATTCTGTTGTGCCCCTCTAAACAATAATATAATGTAAATATTCCAAGAGTGATATAGGCTTGGAAAGAACCAACTTAGATATTATATTATGTGATTTTTATTTTGTCTCACATGTGAACTCAACATATGGTGTTCCATGATCAATAAAACACTAAATACCATTAGGACCTTCATCATGAAAGTCTTAATGATTATATGCATATTATATCTATTGGGATTAAGGTATCTCAACCTTAATGATTCCCATGGTTAGTTATTTAGTTATTTGCCCCTAAGTTGCTGAATTTATTTATTAAATGCAATAATAATTGTTTCCAAATTGCTAAGTCACTTTGTGGGACCAAGAGAAGAGTTGGCATCCTACATGTAAGGTGTGAAAAGGTAAATTTGTGACACATGGCACATGGGCACTCGATTGGGAAAAGGAAATTGTTTAGACCTCCAAAATGGGTGCCATGATGACATGTGGCAATTTATTTTGGAAGCAAGCATTGGCAGGGTCCACTTGTGTAAATGTTTATTATCTCTTGGAAAAAGCAAGAGCAAGGAAAGGTGACACTTGTCATTTGGGCACCCATTTGAGCATTGGGAATTGTAAAAACCTCAAGGATCAGCACCATGATGCCATGTGGTATCATTTTGACTTGTTGATTGAAGCTTTGAAGAGAAAGTTTCTTAACAAAGTCTGGGTTGTCACTTTGAGTGACTTGAAGTCTAATTGGGTGAGTTCTAAATTGGTAGTTGACTTGATTTTATCTATGACACCTAGCATGTGAGGTTGCTTGATTTTTGGAGCTACAAGCCTTGCATGTGCTTGCATGTTGTTATATGTGCATGCATGTTTAACAGGTTGCTAATCGGGTCACTTGGGACTCGTGCATGTTGTTGATTTCAATTTGCATGCATGCAGATATTGAGAGATTAACACATGGCAACATTCAACGCCCATGTATGAGAATTATATATTGGTTCCTTAGTGCATTTTTTGTATGTTGAGAGATTGTAATTTTTGAGACACTGTTATGCTATCAGATTCACTCTAGAACTTGTATCATAGTGAATCAACACCTATAAGAATATAGACTCTAAATATTGTATTGTAATACTTTATTACAATAATACAGTTGATTTGTGATTTGGTGTGGGTTTTTTCCTAAAAGGATTTTCCCACGTAAATTTTGTGTTGTGTGGCTTATTACTTTAAATCTAAAATAGTTTAATGTGTGCAATATTAAATGTTAAATGTAAAACAAAGGGATTTGACACAAAGTATTGCAACCTTCTCTTGATTGATTTGCATTAGGGAAGCGTTTCCACACCTTGATTTTCCTTTTAGTATCATATTTTTATCTATAAGATCTTGAATTTGATGCATGTCTATAAAAATTTTGTGTACAGTGGTAATCAAAAAAATATTTAGCCATATGTGGTTCATGCTTAGACATATCCAATGTCTTAGCTATAGGTAAAAGTAGTAATATTATGTTCCAAAATTTCTTCCAATAAAAAATGTGTAGGCTACTCTAATGTAGCATATTATCTAAATTTATTTGGTTTGATTTGTGCATGATCGTCATCATTAATTATATCCTCATGCCTTAATTATTCAAATGTGACAATGACATTAACTCATGAACATAAGGTAAAATACATTGATATAAAAGAGGAACATCCAATCAACCATAGTCGGATTTATATAGTAGTACAAAGTAATAAAAATAAATGATGAGGCTCAAAATACACTTGGATTTTAAAGAGTTGACGTAAACCATTTATGAATATGTTTTTCAGATAATACTCTTCTAATATGTAACTCATAATAGTAGTTAATACTTGAAATCATAATATACAAAATTTAATTAGCTATTTTTCTTCTTATTTATATTTCATTATATTAATACTATATTTCTTAGGGTCAATATTATAATGATAGTATTTCAAAATCCATAAAACAAGTATATAAAAATGTCATAATGAAGAAAACCATGTGAATGGGTGGCCACATAAGCTCATTAGAAACAATCTAGCAAGCAATTGATCCTTTTGAAAACAAGTGAAGCACATAGTTTAGAAGTATTTTAGATGTTGTAATGTATTTCCTCTACCATTGTAATTTGAGAATGAAGGTACCACAAATCCACTTGGTGCAAGATAAGTCAAAATTTTATATATCAAATTTTTTAGATGTCTAATTTGCTAACAAGGTAGTTAAAATAAGGTAAAATGTGTTCTTAGCATGTCCCACATTGATATGTGCACTATGCTTGTCATGCATAACAATGAGAGAGGATGGGAAATATGCATCATAAATGAGTGGCTCATTATCCTCACATATAACATATAAATATTGTAAAAGGTCCCCACACTATTGTTCTTTAGGTATTTATAAGTCATGTTTGTTTGATAGAAGGTGTAAAAGAATGTACTCCATGATCAATGAATACATAATAAGAAAGCATAAAAGGATCCAAAGGAGGGTCTCCATCAAATAGTCGTATATCATTAAAATGCATAGGAAAATCTATGATATCCACTAATTAAGGGTCACTAGAAGGATAAGTGTGAGAATCATGAGTAAAGCATGGTCTAGGGGCAATACGAAAGTAATAGATAAAAGCATGTGACAAATCATTGAAGGATGTAATAACATGACATGAAGTAAACTATTATTTAGCTCTATCAGACAATGATACCTAATGCATACATCAAAGTATCATCATTATTTATATAATAATAATGTGAGGATAAGAATGATTTCACATGTAAAGTTGTGTTTCCATTGCCACAAAATGAACCCATCATAAGTCTATTAGAAGAATTTGCATTGTAAAGAAAACCATCATGAGACAAAGTCTCATCAACCATATTATAAGAGAATAAAGATCTATCACTACATGAAATTGTCACTAAAGATATTATTATTAGACTAAGAGGCACAAGCAAGGTAATAAGGATTAGCAAGCTATTTATGTAGGTAATATGTATATCAACACCACTAGCATCCTTAAGGTAAGATGAAGCAAGAGAGGTACGAATAGGAGAGTCCACAAGTGAATAAAGAAAACTAACATGAGATATACAAAGGGTATGGTCATTGGGTGTAAATACATCACATAGAAAAATATCCTTGGATGTATCATAAGAGGTGAAGCATAGCATATCATCAACATGAACCAAAGCATGAGAATTAAGATTTCTCAAGAGTAAAACATCATCATGCTCATGCATACCACTATCACTAGTCACAAGAAAAGTGGAGGTAACATAAAGATAACATACAAGTAAATTGTTAAAAAAATAAGGACGGGTGACCTAGTAAATTCTATGGAAAGAGGATATATCACAAATATGAGAAAACAAAATCTCCATAGAAGACACATTCCTTTTTCATATGATAAAAATACATTAAAGGATCAAGAGTGGGGACATTATTTGAAACGAGGGGTAGGAACACATCAAAATTGATAAGATGTGTATTAATAGAATCTAAAGATAAAGGTATATGAAAATACATGACAAAATATGTATCAATGATGTATAAATAAAGGCTAGTTCATACATTTCAAAGATAGATCAATAAATATAATCATAAACCCTAATAAAGATAAATTGATTTACACAAATAATGGTGGAAACAAACTCTAATAAGATCTTAAATTAAACATTTACAATAAAAAAAGGAAAATATATTTGAAAATCTAATGTAGAAGGAATAAATCTTAAGGGGTGTTAGATAAGTTGGGTTCATAAAAAATGTAAGGGAAAAATACCACCTTATATAAATTTATATCTTGGTCAGTTAAATAAATGAATCAATAAGAAATAATCAACCTAGATAAATGAGTTGGGATTGACCATAAAATATCATAGAAGATTAAATGCTTGAATATATACAAAAATTTAAATAAATAAAATGCACAAGTGGGTGGAAGCATAAATCCTTGTCTCACTTGTGTGTCACTTTGATTTTTTTTTTTTGTAATTATTAAAAGTTAGACTTCAGTTGAAGGATTTTTTAATAAAACCTTTGGTGGAAGAAATAACCATCATTAGAAGGTGTTTTTAAAGTTTTTTTTAAGGAATAACAATTCTATATGTTGACATTTTTGTGTCAAAGGTCATTAGGAAAAATAGAGAGGGTTTCATAAGGTTAAATGCAACTAAGAGGAATGAGAAATGTAGGAATTTAAGGCCACGTTTAAGTGTCAATAATGCTAAAAGGAAGAAGTCAAAAAATTTATCACTAATTTCTAGAGCTAAAATGAGAAAAGGGAGGGGAAACAATGAGATTGTTTTCCTTTTACTCTTTCACCCACGTTGTAGGAGAAATCCTAGGGTTTTTTGTTCATTGGCATTGAGAGTATCTATAGTCTAACATGAAATTTGGATCTTTCTACTCTGATCTACCCACATTGTAATGGTATTGGAAGGTTTTAAAGGAGTCATTTATTTTCCATCCACATTGCAAGACTAAATAGAGGACATGTCATGATGAGGGGAGGTTGAAAAGGTTCTCAAAATCTATGGGGATTCATGTTTATTAGCCACATTGCATGACCTTCCCCTCAATTTCTAAAAGGTATGCCTTAAAACATGCCTTTTATTGTTAAGGATTTAGAATTTGGAGTAATCAAAAGTTTGTGTGAAGTATTTTTATGAGTTTAGTGAAATATTATACCAGACTAACATAGGATAAATCTCATGTCAAACTAAGGGTAATGTCTTCAATATTATTTAGAACACCATAGCTATCATTGATAATACAAGAAAAATTCAAATCCCATATTGGTTGTGAGAAACCCCATTGGTTTATGTGCTCTCTTGAAGATTAATGATCATCAGGATGCTAGGGAAGAGAAGGTAATATCAAATGAGTGCCTTACTTACCTATGTTATCAAAAATATCATTTAAGCATGTATGGAAATTCATACTAAGGGAAAATAAGGATGACTATAGTTTTGTGTTAAAACCCAAAGATAAAGGTGAAAAAAAGGTAAAGTCTATGCATAAGCAAAAGTATTGTGTAAAGACTAGGTAACAATGACATGAGATATAAGAATGTATGAACCTATGAGAATAATGTGGTAGGCATGGAAAATATGACATTCAGTGAAAGGGCCAAGCCACAATCACAATGTGAAGCATAGGAGATTAGAACCTCATAATCTCCTAGTGGATTAAGTGAAGAACTTTGACAATGACAACTCTTAGTCATCAAATGTTCAAGAAGAAAATCTCATGACAATTTACAGGGGCAACGATCAAGGTACATGACAATTATATTCATTGTAAACGAAGACTATTAATGGGATAGTGGCATCAAATATTGAATATAGTATTCAAGGAAAAGACAGTCCTTAAAAGAACTGTCATAGTACAATTACAAAGGCTTGAAGGAAGAAATCAAGCACGACAATCCTCATAAGTGATAGTGAATAGAGGGTGCTAGAAGGATACTTAGGACTAACTTTTAGAGAGTAAGAAGTCTACATCGGATTTTTTTCCTTACCCACTTTCTAGGATGATATAGTCTTGTGAAAACTTTTACATCAAAATCCTCATCATTGTCCTCTTGGAGGCATATAGACAAGATTTCCTATCCTTCATAAACATTGAAGTCTAAATGTCGATAGGGGTCTAACATTAGAGGCAAGTGTATCATGATAAGATTCATTCAAGTAGTGTAAAGGGAGAGATAAAATACTTTGGTGACAAAGGTTCTATATAAGTGAAATGACAAAGCTTTTAGAGAAAAGAGTATGCACAAGTGAAGAATATAAGGAAGTTTAAAAGAATCAATAAAGAGGATCTGTGATGATCATATGATAGGTTTGCAAATGATAGAGATGAGAAGACAATAAGGAGTAGAGTGTGGACATAAGGCTCTCGTTTAAGCAAGGTAGTGGTCAAGTCAAAGAATCTAGACTTATGAATAGTCCTATGGTGAGGTATATTGAAAAGACAAAGGGTTATGTTTCAAGACAAAGATCAGACAAATGGATAAGGGTATGCCATGTTGCCAAAGTAGAAACCCTTGCCAAAACCTCCCTAGTGTATCTTATTATCATCCATTGATACCTAGTGGTAAACTATGTTACCTTGTTCATACATAAGCTACAAAAGCTTATACCATAAGAGAACCATATAAGGGTGGATGACATTAATACAAGATAGAGGAGAAGGGAACGGTTGAATAAATACACATGGTCCTATGATGTAGTTAAAGGTGAAAACTCTTTTTTAACCATGTGAAGAAGGCATGCAACAAAGACAAGAAATACCTAAGAGCTTAGCACATTGAATATTATAAGGGAAGGCGAGATCCTTTCAAAGGATCAAACACTATAGTTATGACAAGATTAAATCAAGGAAAGGACAATCATTACTAGGCTATATAATAGCCTCAAGTCAAGGAGAAAAAACCTATAATTGCAAGTGATATGAGACAATGAAGGACAATAAAATGAGGTATGATAGTCTTTCAAATAAATACACTATAAGACATAGTGAAATGACCAGTCCATAAAAAAAAATACCCAAGGAAAATGGTGGAGGCTAAGGGAAATCTAAAATTTCAAGAGAAGGGAAATCTATACCTATAGTCTTCAAGGAAAAGATATCATATTCGTGACAATAAAATGATAGTGACAAGGTAAGATCACAATACAAAGTTATGACAAAGACTAATGAAAAGATTATCACTATGTATGATAGTGAGTAAAAGCATGAGAAAAGGCACGGTGCCAGGTGAAACAAAGAATTATATGTCATGATCATTGACATGAAAATGGGATATTCAAGGTAACCTAAGAATAAATATGATTTTCTTCAAAGCATGCAAGTTCATTATTGTTGAAAGAGAAGATCTCAAACTATATAAGATAGTGAGATACATAGATATCAATACGAATAAAAAAATAGTGAGCATAGATCTAAAACAAAGCATAGAGAAACCTAGACAGTTAATGGCATGTGATAGTGTTAGAAAAAGTGGTAGTGTTGCTCAAAATAGAAAAAGGATGTTGAAGTAAGGATAAAAAGAGGTTGTTCATATTAAGAAATTAGGGGGCAAGTGAGCAGAGTATAGAAGAATCTATAAGGCTATAAAGTGGACAAAGTATGTGATCTTGACAATGGACAAAGTGATGATCTTGACGATCAACATCAATAATGATATTATCAAAGGACAAAGGACAAGGTATGGTAAGAAGCCAAGATATGAGAGTGTAGTGACTCTATCAGACCTTGAAGGTAGTTTAACAACACTTCTAGATGTCTAATAAAGATGGCAGTGTGTTATGACATCCAAAAGGGATTCATGATAGTGGACACAATGAAATGACAGTTCAATGATAAGTATAACAATCCTACCAAGATAGCATAAGTGTTAGGATAGGTGACATTATAATTGTTGTCCTAAGTTGATAATTGTGCGTCTCCACATTCTCTAGAAAGTGTTTTAGAGGACATGAGGGATAAAATATTTATTATTATTTTCTTATGACAAATTATAATTGCATTCAAAGAGGTGGACCCACTACAATAACAGTTACAGGGAATCCCAAGAGCATATTCCGTTTGGGAATCCAACTTTTGGGTGGGGGCCACTTTGCAATACATGTCCTTGCATGTTATACTTCATAAACAAGGCAATTCATAATTCATATTGACACTTATATGAATGTTTCTCTTCATTTAGACAAGGAAATTTATTGATAACACTTCATAAACAAATTTTCCTCCATTACTTTTAGTAGAAAGAAGGCATATTTTTCTATTTTTACAAGTTTCTAAAAAAAAAATCTAGCACCATGGTTGAAGGTTTCCAAGGTTGACAACAATTCTTGAAGGGTTTTCAACAATGTAGTTATTGTGTCGTATTCTTCTTGATTTGATGAGTCAGTGCTGAGTCCTAACCCAAGTTTATCTCTTTTCCAAGCAACCATCTTTCTTTTCAATTGGTTGAATTGATCAAAATTTTGATATCAAAGCCCTAAGACAAACAAAAAAGAGGCCATCTTCCAAACAATGATTCTCCACCATGAAAATTCAATCAAAGTGCTTCCAAAGATTAGGGTGTCAAATTCAGAAGGATGGGAATACCATCAAATTTAGAGTTTAATCAAAATCCTCAAGCAAATTATAAAGATTCATAGTATGGATTCAAGTTGTTTGCCATCAATGGATTCATGGCATAGGGTTTCACTATTCTTTAGAAGTTTTGAAGGATTCATCAAGTTTTAGTGCATAAAATTACCTCAATTTGCTTCAAGATCATTCATGCATAATCTCTATTTTTTGAAATTGTCAACTTTGACAATGGATATTTCTAGATTAGGTAGAAGAGTCTATTTTAGACCTTTTATATTCTATTAGTTATTTTTGAATTATTTTTCTTTAACTTAGTTTTATTTCCGCTTTTTTTGCGTATAGGGATATAATAGCTTTAAAATAATACTTTTTTTATGATATGTATTTTTTAGTATTCTTAAATTCCTAAAAGGGACCCTTTGTGAGGTTATAAATAAGTGCTTTGAGCATATAAATTGCTAAGGTTAGTTAACGTGAAGCTTTAGCTACAAAAACTGGTGTTCAACTAAAATTATTGTGTTATAATGTATTTGCATGTTTGTAATTTCATGAAGTAAATTGTCAAAATATTTTATTTAGTCAAGCTTTGTATTAGTGAGATTGATTTTTCCAAATTGTAGCTTTATATGCAGTGTAGCTATTTGCTTTATGAAAATGTGTGATGTTCAATTTGCTTAATATCTCATGTTGATGTCAATATGTTGGTTTTTCCTTTACCCAATAGTAAACACACATTTGTTTTATATTCAAATATTTATGTTACAACTGAATATTGATATTTTCTTTAGAAAATAGGTAGTTGAATTTATTTGTTTGTGCTTGATAGCTTACCCTCTTTATATATAAATATCTTGTTGCAAGGCTTGACTTAACAATTTGGCACTTGCATCTAAGGCAAAATCATAGTCAAATTAATAATCATTTATGCAAAACTTTAATTGAAATGCAATATAGTGTGGATACTTTTTTATAACTTAAGTTTTTAGGTTTAGTTAGGTCTTATGAAGCTTTCCCTTATAATTTAAAGAACAATTAGATATCATGTCTTGTTCCATTTGGTATTGTTCCTTAGGAGAATAATTAAAACACTAACATACTACTACCTATAAAGTTAGGATGAAGGCTTGAGCTTAACATTATTATTAGTCCCATCAACTAGTTTCTTGGGGAAAACACAAATCATGGAACCCAAACAATTGAAAGGAAGTAGAGGTGTGAAAATGATTACTACATTAATCCACGAGAGGAGGTAAATGCAAAAAATAAACTAATCATACAATTACAAGGAAATAAACACAAAAATAATGTACCATAACATAGTGATTTATATGAGGAAAACTCCTCACTCAAAAGCATCTCAATGTATTATTTAGTAATTGATGGTTACAATAAACTTACAAAGTCTGATCTTTATAGGAGTATCACCAACAATTCTAGCAGCGTAACAATACTTATACAACTCACAATATCAACCCTTAATGCATGTGCAAATATTAATAGGTACATCAAAAAGCTAGATATATGATACCATGGGCACCAAAACTATGGCCAAAAAAGTGACATCAAAAACACCAAAATAAGGCCAAAAAAAAAGATGATTTTCCTTAGGGAGATGAATAGATAGACAAATGGAAAGAAATAAATTTTAATATATTACTTTTACATGGAAAAAAATGCAACTAGATTAGATGCTTTTCTTCTCTTGAGATGATTTTCTATAGATATAGTTTAATTTTATTACACTAGATTATATGATATTTTTCTCCTCCATTATCTTCCTTAACCTATACCCATAAACAAAAAACACAAACAAACCCTAGGGAGAACCTAGGATAAATAAATAATGACAACCAAATAAAATAGAGAAAATAGACTACAATTAGCAAACCCCTAGATCTAGTTTTATGCTAATGGGGCCAATACATGGGAGATGAAGGTGAAGATGGTCAAGGCCTAGAGTACTCCTCCCCAATCTATTCTTCACTCCTCCCCATTCTACTCTCCTATCCCCTTCCTTCTTGCAAGGCATAATGGTGGATCATACATGTGAGGTCCCCTCTTCTAGTTGATCCTAAGATTTTCAATCCCACGGGTTGACCTTGATGGTAGGGCAGAGATTGATCTCGTTCAATAGATGGGATCCAATGGACTTTTGGGGCTAAACCTTACTAGCCTTTTAATTAGTGTTTAATATATTATGACTTAAAGTCATGAGAGAGGCCACCTCCCCAAATCATGACTTAAAATTATGTGTGCACTTAATAAAATGAATTTATAAAATGATGACTTAAGAAATGGGAGATGCCATCTCCCTAGAAACCTGACTTAAAACTAGGTTTGTACTTTATAAAATGCACTTCAACCTTGGCAATCCCTTATTCCTAGTGAACTAACCTAACTCTATTATAGTCATTGGTAAATAGTGTCACTATGTGGTTTGACTAGAGCACCCTTCCACTTGCAGGTCGAGTGTTTTTACATGGTGATTTATGCCACCCATATCCCTTTTTCTAATTACTCCATCTAACTTCTATTACATTCTTATTCACATGACATATTGTCACATTATCTCTTCACTTCACCATCATTATAATTTATTATCGCACATTAGTAGTACTAGGTGTCACTCACATCCACCAATGAGAGTGTTCCCTATTGCACTTTCATGTATACAAAAACAAATGGTCCATTTTTTGGTTATTTTATGGGCATTGTAAATAGTGTAACAAGATTCCATCTCCAATCCAACCACCAACTAGAAATCATACGACAAATTTTATACAAAAGAATATTAGGGCTTAATCCCAAAACGTTGTTTTAGCTTATAAAAGTGTAGAACCTTGATGCATTAATCCCAAAACATCATTGTAACCTATGCCAAATTAACTAATCTCTCTTTTAGAATTTTAGCTCAATAAACTAGGACTTTGTTGGTATAAATACCTTCTTATAACATTGTAGGGCTTTCATCCATGGCTCTTTTGCTAATGGCGTACATGATGAGAAATAATTGAGGATCACCATCAATAGTGGTCATTGAAAGATAACTTGTTCTAAAGCAGTCTCAAACTAATTTTGCACAAGCTTTGATGAATGCTCGTGCCTTCCAAATACTCCACATAAGAAAGGTTCTTTGGATTTTAACTAGGACTTGAGTGAGAAATAGTATTTCAAAACAAAGGCCTCGTCGAAATTCCTTTAAATAAAGAGTACAAGCCCCAATGCAACAGTCGATTAATATTTACCGAGGTTCCTCTCCTCTTAGTTGTGAGTTTAAATATATTTCAATGAGAATCACATCTAAGAAGAAACCTTTACCAATTAAGGTTATTCACGAGATGGTAAGCAAAATTTGATTTTCCCAACAAAATGCAATTTCAATTCTTATTGTATTTAAGACACAACAAGAAGAAACCTTTACCAATTAAGGTTATTCACGAGATGGTAAGCAAAATTTGATTTTCCCAACAAAATGCAATTTCAATTCTTATTGTATTTAAGACACAACATTATAATTGTTACAATTACAATCCATTTTAAATTGATTTGAAATCATTCATTCATGTGCCATGGAGAGAGAATCAGACAACTATAAACTACCAAATAAACTATTTATATAAGTTGAATAAAATGCTGCTCTTACAATATGAATTTAAGAAACAGAATTCATAATAAATTTCAGTGAAGCGTATACATGTTGATTTTGGCTACTCTTGAACAACAATATACTCATGTAATATATATTTCTACTATAAACTTGATGTCTTTTATCTACTGGGTTTAGAGAAGCAACTTCAGAAAGTCATGATCAATGACTTAGGACAACTACAATTTGAGTTTAGCTAACAGGAACCGTGCAACAAACATTTAGGATATCATCCAGGGGAGCATGATCTCCAGTGCCCTCATCTTTCCTTGCGTACAACAATTCCTTTCCTTTGAAAACATACATCCCACCCTAAGAATGGACATCAAAAGCAAAGAGTCCTAATCAGATTTATGAAAACAAAAAAAGACCATACTATAAAAATGTTGGTAGATAAATAGTAGAATAATCAAGGGAGCAAAGAACCTGTTGCAAGACGCTGCTTTTATCTTCTGGTGTGGCAGAAACTGTATACTTCTTCATAACATCTCGATAAGAGTCAAACCTTGTAAAGACCTTCGCCTGAAACATATCATGTGCTACACAATATATTCAGAAGATATCCAATCAATATGAAACATCTAATGTTCTCAACAGTGGTAATCTACATCCTTCTTGTATCGGATGGTAATTGTATGAAAAAAAAACAATGTTTCAAATTTGTTTAAGCATTTGGCTCAAGAAATGAGTATCATGAATATTGATATTTTAATTTATAATGGTTGGGTAGGTATGGCATCTTTTTTGATGAACATGACCACATGCTGCAACATAACACCTGGTGTGTGCCCATATTTAAATTTTGTAATATAAAATAAACAAAAAATTAGCCAATGTAAGAAAGTCCTGTCATCTTCTTTGACAAATAGAAATCAGGCCGATAGAGAGATTTACAGTGACCACATGTAATAAAAGTAATATTATATAATCTAATTGAACTATATTGCACAAGTTTATGGTAATAGAACAAACGACAATAAAATTCTACGTTAATACTAATACAACATTACTATATTTAAATTTTTCAGTAGTTATAGCCATAGACAGAAAACTCATGAAGACTTGTGTGGACTTGCAAGTCAAGACCCGAACTGCACAACTTATGCAAGACTCGCACCAAGTCACAACAGAGTAAGTGCAAGTTCTGCATGAGTTTCATCCCCAAAACAACTGAGTTTTATGACCAGATTCACGAATCCTGTGGCATGATTTGACTGCACCAAAAAAGAAGTAAAACCTGGGTTTGAAAACATTTCATTTTATTTTTTTGCTCATTTGGTCAACAGGTACAAATCAAGAAGAAAGGAGTGATTGGAAAGTGTTTGAAGGTTGGGTTTGAAGATTAAATTAACGTTGGAGAGCTTTTGACGAAGTTGTGTATTAGTTAAGTTATGTAATCTATATTGAGTCTTGTCAGCCTCTCTCAATTTCCAATGACTTAGATGTGCACATATACACATTAAAAAAATATTGTTTCCGAAGTGATTCTTTTAGCCTACGGGTAACAATAAAACATCTTGTGTCTCTTATTCTTGTGTTCCCTACTTGCTTAAAGTTGTTTCTTTTATTCTCAGCTTATGTTGCATTGTTCCTTCTACAATAATCTTCATAATCTAAATCTCCACATTTAATGTGCCAAAGACATTGGCACATTTGCAAAGGTATGGACTGAACATAGTTCTATATAGAAAAGGTTGTTAGTTTTTATGATCAGATATATAAAACTGAAAGCAATCAGAAAATGCAGCACTTAAGACAATGAACACAGCAAGATACCCTGGGAAAACCCTCCAACTTGAGGGAGAAAAACCCAGCAAATATATCTCTTATATATTGATGTAATAGGAGCAGAAATCTGCTTACAACTCAGGCACAACTCAATGCCAATTTTAATACAATGAATAATCACACCTCTCCTAGATACAGATACAAATGAATATGTTTCCCCTTGAAATCAATCTGCTGCTACAGGATGATGATCTGCTGCTCACGTATGAACTTCTTGTAATGCAAATTATGATGAATGAACTTGAACACCCAATGAATGAGAATGATCATTCATGTATACCAAATGGAGTAGAGGACGCATCTCTTCATAATGAAAAGTCATCCCTCATGGAAAATCACGCCTCATAAAGTCGGCCTTAAATAATAATTAATTATTAAACAATTAATCATTAAATAACATAAATGAGGCGCCTCCTCATTATCTCATATCGGTCTTGAATAAACTAAATAGCCATTGGCTATATTTAATTTATTTCCTTCATGGAAACTCGTGCCTAGAAGGTATGAGGCCCGCGGCTGTATAATAACATCAACACTCCCACTCAGCTAGGGAGGAATACTTCCAGCTGTGCAAGACATATCACCTCACCGTGATGTCAACCACCATGGCTACACCCATGTGTGGAAAGAGCATATCACCTCATCGTGATATCAACCATCATGGCTACTCCCATGAATGGCATATGTGTACAAGTGCCCATCACTTAACGTGATGTTGTCATCTCATCATGACGTTCACCATAGATACTCCCAGAGGGTGAATAAACACAAGTACAAAAAAGTCATCATAGACTCTCTCACGTGATGTTGTCATGGAGTCACACACATGGCATCCACCTTGGCTACTCCCAGAGGGTGGAAACAAGGGCTTGCACCTCAAATCTCTCTTATAGAGTTAAATGCATTAAAGCAAATCATAGAAGATCGCTGAAGCTGAGACTCCCTCTCAGCTAGGGCTTCATTCTCCACAATACCAAGCTTGTCTCGAAAGTACACAAACTTTACTCTGGAGAGGGGCTTGGTGAGAATGTTTGTCGTCTGCTCATTAGTGCTAATGTATCTCAACTGAATTGCTTTCCTCAATACCATATCTCTGATATAGTGGTATTTGATCTCAACATGTTTGGTTCTGTCATGAAACACTGGATTGACAGAAAGCTTCACACAGCTTTGATTATCACAATGAATGATAGTAGGTTCCAATGATTGTCCAAAAAATCCTACAAGGAGCTTTTGAAGCCACACTGCTTCTAGAGATGCCACACATACTGCAATATAATCTGCCTCTGCGATGCTAAGTGCCATTGAAGACTGCTTCCTGCTACACCAGGAGATCATCGCAGACCCCAAACTAAAACAACATCCAGAGGTGCTCTTCCAATCAGCAACACAACCTGCCCAATCAGAATTTGTATAACCATGAAGCTTTAAGTCCACACCAGAAGAATATCTCAAGCCATATCCAATTGTGCCACACAAGTATCTCAAGATATGCTTCGCTGCAACTAGATGTATTTGCCTTGGTTCACACATGAACTGACTAAGTGCACTCACTACATAGCAAATATCTGGTCTAGTATTGACTAGATACATCAACGATCCAATCAACTGTTTATACATAGTAGGATCCACCAGATTTGAACTAGTTGCAACCTCCTTAAGCTTCTGAAAGTTAGTCTCCATAGGCGTAGACATGGATTTACAATCCATCATACCAAACCTCTTCATGATGTCAATTGTATACTTCCCTTGACTCAGAATGATCTCATCCGGCTTCTGCCATGCTTCTAAGCCAAGAAAGTAGTGCATGAGACCAAGATCCTTCATTTCAAATTCAGAAGCTAGCTCCTTGCATTTAAAAATGAGGTGATCTTCTCCAATAAGAATTAGATCATCAACATATAGAACTAAGATCAATGCTTCACCATCAATTACCTTGAAGTAAAGGTTTGAATCAGCATCATTCTTAGAGAAACCCAAACTCATCAGGTATTGATCAATTCTTTCGTACCAAGCACGAGGAGCCTGCTTAAGGCCATACAATGCCTTCTTCAACCTACAAACATGAGACTCCTTCCCATGAACCTCAAAGCCATCAGGTTCCTCGATATATACCTCTTCCTCAATTACACCATTTAGAAATGCTATCTTCACGTCCATCTGGTGTATCTTCCATCCCTTAGATGTTGCAAGAGCAATGATGGTCCTGACGGATGTATAATGAGCAACTGGAGCAAATGTTTCCTCATAATCTATCCCTTCTTTCTGAGAGAATCCTCTAGCCACAAATCTAGCCTTGTACTTCTCAATGCTCCCATCTGCTACATGCTTGATCTTGAAGAGCCATTTAGAAGATACCACAGATTTGCCTTCAGGTCTAGGTACGATGTCCCAAACATCATTCTTGAGGATAGAGTGATATTCCTCAAAAATAGCATCTTTCCATACTTGCTGACTTGTAGCTTCCTCAACACTGGAAGGCTCAGACTCAATCATTTGACTCATCAAGGCAACATAGTTTGAAAACTTCTGAGGTCTTTTGCTTTCTTTGAAAGTTCCTCTAGGAGCTGCAAAGTTTTTTGCCTCCTGCATTGTTCGCCTAGCCCATAGAGGTCTCTTTCTACCAATAACAATGTCGGTAGGCCCATCAGTAGGTTCCAGAGGCTCAACTGGTTCATCATCTTCTTTTGGATAAGTAGGCTCCCTCTGAATCTCAGGAGTATGGTCAATTTCCATATCCTGGGAAGACTCTTGGTCTTCATTGTCTATCTCCATATGATGACCTTTGGATCTCTTGAATGCAATATCTTCTTCAAATGCAACATCCCTGCTGATCTCAATCAACTTTCTGACCAGGAATGTAAACTCTGTAGGCTTTTGAAGTCTCACTGTAGCCCACAAATATTCCCTTCTTGCCAAATGGTTCCAACTTTGTCCTTTTGTCTTTAGGGACATGAACATACACAGGACAACCAAATATTCTCAAATGGCTGACTTCAGGCTTCACACCTGTGAAAGCTTCCTCAGGAGTCATTGTTCTCCAAGATACGATGAGGGCTTCGATTCAGAACATACACAGCTGTCCTAGAAGCTTCGGCCCAAAGGAAGATTTGTAGATCTTGATCATGAATCATGGCCTTAGTTGCTTCTACAATAGATCTGTTCTTCCTTTCTGCTACTCCGTTTTGTTGAGGGTTGTAGGGAACACAAAACTCCCTCTTAATTCTTGCTTCAACACAAGTTTTGAAAGCTTCCAAAGATGTATTCTCCTCTGTTGTCAGATCTCAAAACTTTGATCCTTTTCCCGGACAAATTTTCTACTTGAGCTTTGAATTCCTTGAATCTTTCAAGTACTTCCTCAAATTCTTTAGTCTTTAAGAAATAAATCCAAGTCTTTCTAGAGTAGTCATCAATAAAAATTACATAATACAAGAAACCACTCAAAGAAGTAACAGATATTGGACCACACAAATCAGAATGAACAAGATCTAGAATGCATTTAGATCTACTTTCACTACTATGAAAGGGTCTTTTAGTATTCTTACCCAATGCGCATCCTCGGCAAGTACCTTCATGCTCCTGGCTGAGTTTAGGAATGTCGGTGACCATCTTCTCCATGGTTGGAAGTGCTCGGAAGTGAATGTGAGCAAGTCTTCTATGCCAAAGCTCACATGAACTTGATGTATCATGCAACAAGGCCTGTAGAGGACGGGTGGAAAGTTTGTAGAGACATTCCTGACTAACACCAATCACACTGGCTGTCTTGATGTTAGAGTTCTTTGGCCATGCAAGAACTTTTCCTTCAAAGAATGCTACTTGATATCCCTTATCTTCTAAGGCTGAAATTGAGACAAGGTTCCTCTTGATGCCTGGTACAAATAGTACATCACTCAACTGCAAGGTGATGCCAGATTCTAAGTGAATAGAGGAGGTCCCAACACCTTTCATAGAATAACATGCATCATCTCCAATTATGACTTGAACACTTGTATCTCTCATCACCAAATCTGAAAGATGTTCTCGGAAGCCAATAATGTGACGAGAGGCACCACTATCAATCAACTAGGTGTTGCTATCTACCGAAACATTGCTTGATAAAGCACAGCAGAATAGAAATTCCATTGAATCCTTTTGAGGAGAGATTTCACCCACATCTGCAAATGAAGCATGTTGCTTAGGCCTAGTTGGGCAATCCTTTGCATAGTGACCAAACTTGTCACATCTAAAACATTGAACGTGAGATAGATCCTTCTTCTTCTTGAATGCAGGGGCACCATCTGACCCTTTATCTCTATTCCTCTTGAAGTACCCTTTCTTTCCTCCTTTTCCTTTCTTTTTCGAGGATTGAGCGGAAAGAACATGAATGTCTTCATTTGTGGAGCTTTGACCAATGCCTCTTGCAGCCAACATTGATTCTTCTTGAATACAATCTGCTCTCAATCGATCAAACTTAGGAAGTTTTGATCTCGCACTGATTCCTTGAATGTATGACTCCCAAGATGTAGGAAGACCATTGAGAGCCAACATAGTCAAATCCTTGCTATCAACAATATGCCCAATGGTAGAGAGCCGATCTCTCAACTCGGTGATCTTCATGAAGTATGAGATGACGGATTCTCCTTTCGCCATCTTGATATGATGAAGTTGCTGCTTTAATGCAAGAGCTCAACTTGTGTTGTTGATCTCATACATCTCCTTTAAGGTCTTGAACATATCTCAACTTGGAGATGATTGGCACAATGTGATCTTTCACGGAATCGACTAACATCTTTTTCGCCTTAGTGCTATTTCTCTTCCATTGAGGCTTCTCATTCTCTTCGGTTGGTTCAGGAACTTGGTTCTCCACGAACTCAGCTAACTCATTTTCCTCCAAAGCGAGCATCACTCTAAACTTCCAAGATGTGAAGTTTGATGCGCCCTCAAGTCTATCTTCGATCTTGAGCCCGTTCACCATCTTGACAATAGATAGATGTAATCTGAAATGAAAACAATAATGGAAGATAACGCTGCTTAGATAAATCTGATCAGATCTTTCCTTAGACCCGCTCTGATTCCATGTTAGTTTTTATGATCAGATATATAAAACTGAAAGCAATCAGAAAATGCAGCACTTAAGACGATGAACACAGCAAGGTACCTTGGGAAAACCCGCCAACTTGAGGGAGAAAAACCCAACAAATATATCTCTTATATATTGATGTAATAGGAGCAGAAATATGCTTACAACTCAGGCACAACTCAATGCTGATTTTGATACAATGAATAATTGCACCTCTCCTAGATGCAGTTACAAATGAATATGTTTCCCCTTGAAATCGATTTGCTGCTACAGGATGATGATCTGCTGCTCACGTATGAACTTCTTGTAATGCGAATTATGATGAATGAACTTGAACACCCAATGAATGAGAATGATCATTCATATATACCAAATGGAGTAGAGGACGCATCTCTTCATAATGAAAAGTCGTCCCTCATGGAAAATCGCGCCTCATAAAGTCGGCCTCAAATAATAATTAATTATTAAACAATTAAATTATTAATCATTAAATAACAAAAATGAGGCGCCTCCTCATTATCTCATATCGGTCTTGAATAAATTAAATAGCCATTGGCTATATTTAATTTATTTCCTTCATGGAAACTCGTGCTTGGAAGGTATGAGGCCCACGGCTGTTTAATAACATCAACAAAGGTAAGCCCACTATAAAAAGTTGGGTTTGTGTATACCACTACCAAATCCTTCTCAACCATAGGAGAGCAATTGTATGGATTTTTTGTTGTTGTAGACTAGTCTAGCAGAATGTACATTCCCATTCTATGTAAAACAATTCTTTAAGGTAATGAAATGATGAAATTGATTTTCACCAATGGTACATAGGGATGTGTCCCTACCCTTTTGCCCCTTGCACCCATACGCGAGACGTTCCGAGGACAGGGGACACCTTGGGGGCGTTCCCCAGGTGTCCCCAAAAAGTTTCCTTTTTTTGGAACGCCCCCGATCGGCGAGGACGTCCCAAGGACGGCAAGGGAACGACCCACCGTCCCCAAGACGGTTAGGGGACGCCCAAGCGTCCCTGGCCGTCCCGAGGACAGCCAGCCGTCCCCTTTTTTCTAGCAAGTTTTTACAAAAAACAAACACTCTGAAATTAAAAATGCTTATTTTTTTATTGTTTCTAAGTGGATCCCACACCCTCCCAAGCCTAAAATGAAACATAAAACTTGCTTTCAAAGCCATTTGAGTTAATCTTTACATTCCAAAAAAAAATTGCAGCTAAGAGGAAAGTGAGCAAGAGAAAAATTGGCAGTGACTTAAGACTTTGAGTGTGATTTTAAAACAATGTTGGCAGATGTTGAGTAGAGGCAGCCGTCATACTTTCTAGTACTATGGTTTGGGCATTTGTGACTTTGTCATTTTGACATTTGTAGTGCAAACTTGTAGCCTTTGGGCATTTTATTTTTAAAATTTTGTATCATATGCACATTGATTGTTTGACATGAATTATGGAAGCAATTAAGTAGTTGTACTATTAATTTGTTCGACTCTATAATTTATATGTCAATATGATTGGTGATTACATTTGCAACTTTATCAATGTTCATTGTTATGATTATATTACTCATATTAATATCTGAAATTTCCCTATATATATATATAGCCGTCGCCCTGTCCCCAAAAATCCCCTAAAAAAATGCCATCCCCAAAACACGTCCCACCATTCCACCATTCCCCTATACCATTAACTTGGTGGAACATAGATTTTCACTATTGTTTGGATTCACTTTGATTTTCCTATCTCTATAATTTCAAACAAGGTTTAAGGTCAAGTTTTTAACTGTGTTATTGGAAAAGATGAATACAATATTAAAGCGATCTACTACTGTTCATGCACAAATGGATGGTCAAAACAAAATGGTTAGTAGAACATTGGCACAATTCTAGATGGGGCGCAATAAGAAGCATCCTAGGACTTGTAATATAGTTTTGGCATGTATCCAACATTTCTAAATAGGCCGATTCATTTCTCTACTGCTAGATCTTCATTTGATAATGATTTTGGTTATTTACCTTCTGTTCCTTTTTATATGGTGACTAGATAACCACAAAGGAGGTAGGAGTGAGTGGAATTAAAAATCTACAATGCCGAGATCTTCATTGAAGATATAACGAAAACTCACCTCCAAATGCAAGAAAAGTAGAAGTTTCAAGCTAAGTATAAAACCACACATGATCAGCATTTGGCTGAGCAAAGTTCCAAGTTGCGGAAGAGATATGGCTATACTTGAGTAAGAAAATACTCCAATGTAAGGTTAAAAAAGAAGCCAATGTAAAGCAAAGAAGCTTAAACCACTTATATATTGTCCATTTGAGATTCTTGAAGAAGTGAGCACTAATCCTTTTAGATTAGACCTTCCTCTTTATGTGAAGTTCTAGTCTAAGCTCAGAATAGAAGATTTATTGTAAGGTCATTCTATAAATCTAGACAATGTTTAGATATCCTTCTTTAGCAAGAAGAAAAATATGATGGCTTTGGTTTGGATTGCACTTTAAGGGTTGTTTGGCTTGAGGATATTTGGTTTTCTACAAAGAATGATAAAGGCTACCATTCTTCTTAACCCTTGTTGGGCGAATATTTTGTTAACTTTTATTTTTTCCCTTGTAATAGGGTTGTTTGTGCTGTTATTTCTTTGAATGGCAATACTTTTGGTATTTCCTCCATTTATGCCGCTAATGATTACAGAGAAAGGGCTGATCTTTGGAACTGGTTAGCCAACAACTCAATGAATGTTCCTTGGCTTTTGGGAGGTGACTTTAACATGGTGGAATGCAAAAAGGATAAGTTAGGAGGTTGTAAGTTTGATTGGAAGGGTAATGAGCAATTTTTCTGGTCTAAATTTAAAAGAAAAAGAAATGTAATAGACAATTTGTCTGGTTGTAAGACTGATAGCAAAGGGATTTGATTTATTTGGTGAAATTTCCCAAAGGGCCCCTAAAACATTTTACCGATTCTTTATGTAATGAAAAGGCTCCCCAATTTTTGGCTCTATTTGGAAGACTTGTGAGTTGACAAGAAGATATACAAAGGTTCATGATGGATACTCTGCTGTTGATGGTTTTGTCCAAGCCTCTATGTCTACCTAGTGGAATCAAGCATAAGGGTAAACCTCTTGATCTTATCAGAGATTCCTCTGCAAAACTTTCGTTTTCTAAAAGGATTCAGAACTTCGAAATTATTTTGGAGAAGGATGGGATTCTCTTGGGATCATCTCAGAGACAGGTATTGCCTACTTGAGAATCATAATAGAACATATACTTTGCTTCAATATACTATTGGGTCATCTCCCACTTTGGTGAATGATTCTAGTGAGGTTGACAAGTGGATGAATGTTGAATGGGTGGTGGATGCAACCTCTTATCTGCCTCTACTAGATACTTATATTCTCTACGCTGCTATTTTGATGATATGTTTTGCAAGCTTCTGGGGACCTTTTCAGTCTATTTAGTGTTGGTCTAAGCAGTTTAAATTACTTTGGTCTTCTTATCTTGAACCTAAGAAATCTTTCTATAGGTGGTTGTTATTGTTTTGAAGATTAGCTGTGGGTTCTAGGTTTAGTAATTGTCTTGTGTGTGGTGACATTGAATCTATTGTTCATCTATTATTCCACTGTCCTTTCACTAGGTAGTTTGAAATTGTCTTTTACCAACTTGAATTTCTTCCTTCGAAAAAAGTGATATAGAATGGTGAGACACTTTATTTGGTACAATCTCTTGCAATTTTAAATGAACTATGTTTTTATTCAAGTTAGAGTTGTTTTTTTCTTTGGAAATTCTCTGGTTCCTATGGCTTGCAAGAAATAAAGTTTTCCATGGTGAAAAAAGAGATGTTGCTGACTTCTCCAAAGAAGTCACAATCTCTCTGATTTCTATGCAGGTTAGTTTCCATGTTGACAAATGCCCAGATGAAGTCAAGAAATTTGCAGCTGAAGGCATTCCATTCTCAAGTGGTCAAAATAGTTTGGATGATGAGGGTCCTAATTGGGTAGCTGGAGATGGTATTGAGGAACTGCAATATGATAAAGATGTCTGACTGAAGCAGGTTCCTGAGTCTGCAGGGGGTCATGGTAAACCTGAAGATCAGCATGATATGGCAATTGATTCTTCAGCTGATGAAGAGGATGATGCTTGTAGCCTTGTACAGAAGTTCCTATTAGCGTTTGCCCAAACTGGTGGTTCAGGGAGTGTATTGATTTCAGGTTGAAATCTGCTAAAGATCAAGTCCTTAAGTTCCTGGACATTTTGGATAATAAAGAAAAAGCTAAAAAGAAAGGAAAAGGAAAACAGGTTTGACCTTCTTTTGATGTAGTTTTTATATTGGGTGCTTCATATCCATGTTGGAACCTTTAGCAGTTGGCTTCTCTAGCTCCATATGAGCTTCTCTAGTTTTAGGGTTACACTGGATCTAATGCTCTTTTGGAGCTGATTTCTTTCTTAGATTTTGTTTCAACTGCTCATATGAACCATATTTGCACACTTTTTCCCAATATATAAAAATTATTCTGTTATCAATGTAAAACACTTACACATCTTTGAGCCTTCCACACAAGATGATGAAGAAGGTTGATAAGATCCACATTATAATAATGGCAATAAGATAATATGTGATGCTCGTGGGCCAAGATGCCCTAGTATCCAGTATTGCAAAAATAGAATAAACCCTTAAGGTAGGGTAGCACCATACACTACTCCTTATAGAAGAAGCTGCTCTACACTATCTCCAAGAGTTTCCTAACAATCCTTATAATCATATTCACCTCCTTTATATAGAACTCCTACTAACATATCAAAGGGGTAAACCACTAAACACATGTAGACCTACTAATTACCTAATATAATTAATGACCCAATATAACTAACTTAAGGGATGTGTGCCACATGTCAACATCTCCATCAACCTATATATATCATAGTATCATATCCCTAGGTACATAACAAAAGTATTGTGTTGCATTTCAAAGACCTTGTTCTTAATGCTCAAGAAGAATTGGACAAGGATATTTTGTAAATGAAGGTGAGAACATTAAGGAGAGGGAAGTCGGAAAGTTAGCAAATTGGATTGAAAGGCAAGCAAAGCCAATTGGTATTTGAAGGAGGTGGCAGTGAGTTTCTAAGCTTTTGGGGACCAAGAGCCTTCCAAGTAAGGAGGTATGATCCAAAGTGGAACATGAAAGTTAGTAAAATTAACTAGCTAATCCAGTATTTCCATTTAATTAGTCAACTAACTAAGATATAACTAGGAAAAACTAACACTCTTAAAACAATGAATCTCAATAAAAAAATGAAGTATTACAGATTTACAGGGGTCTACAGAGGTTTCAGATTGTTCTTAGGTGATTGGAACACCTTGCGGTCAAACACAATTGAAGTTTGTTCCTAAGAAAATAAAGAAAAACAGGATGTTATTTTCCCTATGACAAAACTACCAGTTGATGTAGGGTGATGGTTGCACAAACACAAATTGCAGCAGGGTGGAGATTGCATAACCACCATGGTAGTTTTGCCTGCAAGTGGTGATTTCTCCCTATCTCCTGTGCCAGTTTTCCCAGGGAGAAACACACAAGCAGGGTAACAATTTCAAATAATGTCTCTTCTAATTTTTTTTTATTGGGCTTCTTGTTTGAACTTGTTACAATCGCAAAAACACATACTCAGGACGGTAAAGGAATCTAATTCTTCTTTCCAGTCAATTCTTTTGGTTTTAGTGAATAGAAAATTGAGTGAAGTGTGCACCTAAGCAAGTTAATAAATATTGTAAATGCTAAGATACTGTTGTGAAGATGAGTAGTGTACTTGAAGGCTTAAGAAAGAAATAAACACAATTGCAGCTGAAATAGAGGCAACAGGAGGCAAACTGCCTTACTCTTCTAGAGTTTCTTCCCAGAATCTCATGTTGAGCATTAGTCTATGTTATTTGAGTTCTTGCACGCAACTCTCTACATCTATTTCAGCACTTAAAACAATTCATTTCCATTTTATTAAGAAAACATAGAGAGATAACAATAAATCAACTAAGATGTAGATTATGAAATATCTATGCTAATTATGAAATATCTTAATCGATTTCTTGTTATCTTTCTGTGTTTTCTTAAAAAAAAGGGAAATGAATTGTTTTAAGTGTTGAAATAGATGTAGATAATTGCATGCAAGAACTGAAATAGCATAGACTAATGCTCAACATGAGATTCTGGAAAGAAACTCAACTAGATAGAAAGAATCAGTTATGAAATATCTATACTAATCATGGATCATGGGACCTCAAACTGTTGATCCATATAAAAAAATCAGTTGAATGATTCTGCCAAATGAGAAGCAAATTTTAGATTGAGATTGACTTATAAACTAGATTCTTAAGTAGGTATGAGTTGCTGTGACCTCCATAAAAATTTATTGAAAATTTGAAACTTGGATATAGAACCTCTCAAGGTATTTGCGACTCCACTCACACTCTTCAAAAAAATCAAAGAATTCAAGGGAGATTTGAAACAGACCAACAATTCTCACAGAACCTCATGATGGTGATCGTAAATAGCTAATAACAGATAACCTCTAAAATAACTAATGCCTGCAAAAAGTTAAATGCCTTTCTACGTCTACAAGGTAGGATCACTGATGAGCCTCCTCAGTGATAGCTCAGAAAGCAAAACAATATGAGCAATGGTCTAGAGATCTCTCTTGAATCCAAATTGCCCCCTCACTCTAAATTTAACACCCTCCAACAATTCAAAAAATCTAATGTCCAATATTGCATCAAAAGTTAGCCAAATGTGTGTCCAACTGTGATAGTTATGTAGCTACCTAGCTCTATGTTATCTGCTGATTTTTATAAGGGGTGGATAATGTGCTACGACCAATGAGGGTATCTTGAGAAAACAATCCCACTAGAGAAAAATCTTCAATGGTAAAAACAAGTAATTGAATACCATACTCTCAATCTAAAGTGTGCTAATGCGTGACATCCAAATGGCTCTCTTAACATATGAAAAAATAGAAGACATGAAGCAAGGGGAGAGTTAACTTAAAAAACAGGCTAAGATCGTATAGAGAATTGACATAGAAAACTTAAAAGTTTAGTGGTCCATTTTGAAAGAGTGGGTGTTGCTTGGGAGGAGAATACAGCAAAAGGTCTTAGAGAAATTTCGAGGGCACAAGGATTTCTATCCCATAGATTCAATAAATTCATATTTCTTTCACTAGAGAAGGTAATATTCTCTATGTGTGGAGGAAATGGAAGAAGGATTGACTTTGAATGATGAAGTGCTCAAGACGTGAGGGTAGTTTCCAAAAAGGTAATGGGATATGAAAAAAATAGCTGTCATCGTAGACAAGGAATAATAGTCAAACATAATCTGAGAGAGTCAAGTAGCAAAAGAATCAACATATCAATTATCAAGCATCAAAGTGATCTCTGAATACATAAACAAAAATGGAGGGGAGTTGGTGAAAAATATGGAATTGCCACCTGAAATCCCAATATGAGAAATGAATGACCTCTTGACAAGGACACAATCAATCACACTACGATCCCCACTATTAAGGAACCAAGTAAATCTGTTTTACTCTGGAAAGTAATTTGATTCAATTAAGAATAATGAGAACCATGAAGGTGCCTTGCATAAGTGGGGACTGGATTCCCCCTATTGGCTGACACTCTCTTCAATCCAGATCCTAGTAGTCTAACTCAGGGAGACAAAACTCATCCTCGGTAAGATCATGGAAAGATGTCTAATATATCCTAGTGTGCCCATTAAATTCACTAAAAGCAATGACATTGGCTCAAGATGAGTAATGATAACAGAATATTTGTCACCATCAATGTGAAAAACAAAAGATGAGAAAGATGAAGTGCAGTAGCAAAATGTAGGAAAGATACCCCGTGAGCAAGAGCAGAAACATCTAATTCGAAAGCCACATATTTATGGAGTGCTCATCAAAAGCTAAGATAGTCATATGTTAGGTGAACCATGCCACCAGATAAGCAAACACCAACTGGCCTTTGGGTTTCCTAGATCTAAAACTTGACCCCTAATAGTAACCAATAATGAGTGAGAGGAGGTCTCTCATGGGTCTCATTGAGAAAGATTAGATCCAATGAGAAGTCATCATCCTAGAAGGTAAAATCAAAGTGAGAAGACCATATTCCACATTACACTTCTAGTAGGGGATAGAAAGACCACTACAACATGTTGGTATAGAATGTCTGTTTGCATGGATTTATAAGTTATCAGTACTGGAAAACATTCTTGATTCCTTGCAGACATAGAAATTCTTAAGCAGCCATGTTCTGGCTACAATGAATTTAAAGGAAAGATACCATCTGGGCTGGCAAACATCAATGCCAAAAAATGGGTTTTACAGTCATCATAACTATTTCTGAAGGTAATGATAGCCCAAGACAGGAATTTTGGCACTTTCATTATGAGCCTTGCTAACACTAACCATGCTTAGATACTCTGTTCCTCATACATACATTTGGCTACACTACCATTTTAATATTTATTTTTACCTAGCAAAACACAAAAAGCATGAATATGAACACTAACATGCAATAAACAATTCCTATCAATTATCAAAATTATGACAATTCAAATGCTGTTATAGATAGAGGGGCATTAAATTGATTGTCTCTCTTATTTTAACTTTACAAGTATTTTTTTCTTTTGTTTTTTTTCCTTTGTATTCGTCCACACAAGCATTCAATGAGGGAATAGAAGGCTTACACTAGCAGGATTGAAGAAAGTCCGATTGAAGCCATAATATAATCCAAGAGCATTATATGCCTGAAAATACAATGTTGCAATGAGATCCCTAGTCAGATGCCCTACATCAAGCTACTAAAGCATTTGCAACTAGATAAGACCAGAAAGCTAAAAGATTACCTTGCGATCTGGATCTGCATATAGAGAATCAGATGGGAATGGTAGCTGGACAAAACAAATAAGTGTAAACTGCTTATTTTTAGGTCCCAACCATGGACAAATTATCCATCTCAAATGCATGAAAATTACACTGATCTTCTCAGTATAGGACTAAACTCCAACTAAATGAATACAATGATTACCCTTTCAGCAAGGATACGAGCTTTGTCTGGAGTGCCTACACCAATTGCTATAAGTTTCACTCCTGCTGTGTCAAACTTTGGTTTCACAGCTTTCAAATTCGATGCCAACTCCCAACTTCAATGAGGTTAACACAATAAATATAATTTGTGTAAATGCACCCTGGAATGTTGTCAAATCTAGCAAGACTAGTAATTTTTAAAAATATCAACTGCGTCTAGCAATTAATAAGAAACCAATTCTAAATAACAGTGAATCCCAATATATATATACTAACAGTACAACTAGGAATTGGCATAGGGTCAAGAGTCCTTTAACCCTAGGTATATATATACACTGGCATTATTTAGAGAAAACATGACATTGAAATTACTAGGCTTCCCAGTACCCTTCCATTACCCTTCAATTTGATTAGCTTCTAATAAAATCTGTCTTACCAGTATTAGCAGACAGATAATTGCTCTAGACTTACCAGCATGGGCACCCGAAATGCCTGAGAAGCGCCACCACAGCCATTCCCTGAAAGAGCACAAAGGCCATTCAGATAAGTTTACTGGGAAAAAATAATGCAGCAACACTGTTGGAGCACAATAAAAGATCATGAATTTAGCTTAGAAATTGGAATCAATGTCTTCTATGACTGATGCAACATAAATTTGTATTATGACCATGTGGAAACATGTCCATAATTCATAGCATAAAAGCATTACACTCAAAAAACTTGTGATTAATCCTGAGTAATTGCAAACCACACATTTGTCATGCCATTTCCCAAGTTTTTCAAAAAGTAGTCCTGAAATGCTTTTATGCAAACCAATCTTTGTTTTAGCTCATTTTCCACTTAGGGGCAGAAGTATTAAAGAACACAAAGATTGGAAATTTTTAGTTTAGGGTTAAGGCTTGATCCATAAACAGAGAGGATATTCCTCACACAAGTTCACTAGCATTGGATCCTCTTGCAGAAATCCTGAAAACAACCTTTAAAACATAGAATATTCCACTAAGTTCTAACAATGGTATTCTCATAAGGTTTTAAGGTTGAATCAAGCTTGCAACATGAATTAAAGTGCATAACAGAGTAAAATGAAGATGCAAGGAAGAATAACACAACTGAAACAAATTACAGCTGGACAAGCCCTACAACATGGAGAAAACTCCAGGAAGAGTGAGAAAACCTCCTCATGCCACTAATTTTCAGGAACTTACAAGTGATACAATGCCTCAATGGTTATATACAGAACTCAGTGGTGGTCTAAACCAGCTCCTAACACTTGCAATCAGCCTCAGTCACTTAACAACCTGCTCTTGTACAATGCAATCTAGAAATCCTAAGTTACTGATCATGGTACTGGTTTGGGTTTGGATTCAAAGGTTTGGTTCATGGATTCGGTCAAAAAAAATTTAGGGGTTAGATTTGTTTTGAGTTCATCCATATAAAAACATATAAAAAACAGAAATATATACATATTTTACAGCCTAAAAGCAAGACTATTAGAAGCAATATACATAATTCCTAACACATTTTATATACATCAATATTAATGAGTCTTATAAAATATTAATAAAATTAATATTTAATACAATAATTAAATTAGACATAAAATTAATTTAATAAATATTTATATATTATTAATTTAAAAAAATATATTGATTGCCACATAGCATATCAATTACCCAAAACAATATCATTTGAACCTTTTACTCTACTAAAATTATTTATTCCATCTCATGCATAAAATTAAAAACTAGCATTCTTTTCCTTATAAATAAAACGTATGAAATGATGCATAAATAAAAAATTAGCCAAATACGAAATGGGTAATCTTTATAAATATGAAATGATGACCAACATGTTTTTTGGATCATGCAAAGTGGAGAAGGAAAGAGATGATGTTCAGACAGTGGCAAATGCTTTTTCTCTCCACCTCCATCCATGTGCCCATCCCTATTCTCATGCCAAGCAATGAGGCATCAAATCTGATGGATAACAAATTCTTCCCAAAGAAAACATATGCAGGTTAAATAAATATTATTTGGGGGCTAAAAAGAATTTAATATGCCATTTTTATCTCTTCAAGTTCACACAGATTTGTTGATGTTCACTTGGGTTCTATTCAGGTTCTCCTAGATTTGTCTAAGATGAACCCATAGACCATTGGCAGCCCCCTGACCAAATCCTCAGCCACACCAAATTGGATCTCAAACCAAACCAGGATCTCAGGCCCCTGTTAAACGAACCAGTAACCTAGTAGCAATATGAACTAAAGAAGGCTTACACATTAATTTTTCCAACTCTCTCTCTAGAACAAGCATTCACTAGCTGGTCATGAAGCCTATTGCTCCTCAATAACCTCCCAAACACCCAAGAATGGAAGATCAACTATGATAAGAGAATTTGAAACACTTTCATCCTTTGCATTCCACTTACTACTGGTAAAAAGACAAGTTCACTGCTTTACCATGGAAGAAGTTGACTACTTTTTGATGCATTTTCCATGGCAAGTGGATGTTCACTGTAACTTTTCTTGAGTTCATTGGAGCAAATGCAGGATTGCTGCCTGTGGAAGCATTTCTTGACTTCACTTGGGCAAATGCAGGTTCACGACCTGTAGAACTGGCAAACTCACCAAAATTGGCTTTCTAGGTGGATTTGAGGTCTGCAACTTTGTTTCGACAACTCTTGAAGATGTCCCATTACATCCCAGATGCTTTCTTGACTTCATCACATCCCCTTACATCACAAAACCCACTAAACATGACGAACTCCATGATGTTAATGCATGAAACTAATCCAAAGACTGAAAATGGCAACCAAGACCCTAATTGTCCTTCAATTTGACCAGAATTTTTTAATCTCACCTCCCCCTTTAGGAGGCTTTTGGTCCCCATAAGCTATAGGGATTCAATGGAAATGGGTTGATGGACCCTTCTTCCTACAAAGATGCCATTGTACCTTACATTATAAGATGAACATCATCCAAAACTTGGCAATTTTCAGTTTCTAGCTGATTTGATGCATCTGCTGTCCTCCCTACTGCTCATTCTGAGAATGAAATCTCCTTCCACTCCCACCCTCAGTTTCCTTCTCAAGGACAACCCTTACATTTGCACTAATCAGCTTTTAAATTTTTCGAATGCTTGAAAATCCAAATTTGGACTTCTCAACATAAGGATGCAACATAAACATCTTCCCATTCAAACTGAGCCTATACTGATTTCTCCTCCTATAGTAGACAACATCTCTCTCAAAGAGATATGGGCTCCCAAAGATAGTATTGTTGTGACCTATTTCACACATCGCTCCGTTGCAAATGGGGACCCCTAGTAGTTTGCTTCTTTAGGGTTTTTTTTCTTAGCATTGCAATTTCATAAGTCCATTTCTTTGAGAGTTTAGAGTTTTTGAGAAGTCTTCTGAGTCAAGTAGGGAATCCGGGCTCATATCAGTGTCTGGACATCGTCAAAATGCTCAAAAGGCCCGAGAAACGAAAACACCATTGCTTTGGGTCAATTCTGACACCTTCCTATTTTTTAGGGATTTTGTTTTTTTGCTTTTTTTATTTTTGGCATCTTGGGACCAATCCGGGAAGTAGCCTTTTTGGCTTGCTTTTTGCTTTTTTCTTTTTTCAGCATGTTTGAAAGTTGACCTAAGATTGGGTCCCTCTAGTCATGGTAACAACGTTCATATCTTCAGAATCAAAAATTTGTGTCTCCAAGTATAAAAAGCAAGGGAAAATCCCCAGGCGAGGTTTTGATCCAAATGTTCTAGATGAACATGAGGTGTTGAGCATGAATCATCAAGTTTGCCAAGGTTTGGAAAAAATGGCGCATGAACCATGAAGTCCGCCTGGACATGAAAGAATGGCCAAGCAAGTGCAAAGTCCGCCTAAGGTAGAGAAAGATGTCCGGCCAAGTGCAAGGTTCGCCAAGGTGGGAGGTGGGAGATGGCAAGACAAGTGCCAAGTCCACCCAAGGCAAAGGAAAATGTCTAAGCAAGCTCAAAGTCCGCCCAACAAGCAAAAAAGGTCCAAACACTTGCCAAGTCCGCCCTCCAACATGAAGCATGGCTTGCCAGGCACAAAGTCCGCCCAAAGAAGCATGTCCAACAAAGGTCAAAGTCTGCCCTCCAAGAAGGAAAATGTCCAAGCCACTTCAAAGTCCACCCAAGGTAGAAGTTGGCATGGGTTTGGCAAAGTCCGCCCTAGGTAGATGAAAGTGTCCAAGCACGCATGAAGAGCTCCAAGTCCGCCATACCAAGCTTGTCTAGCCACCCATGAAGTCTGCCCAACTAAGGAGAGAAAAAGAAAAATGACATGAAGAGTAACAAATTTTCCATGGATAAAATGAAATTTCGCCATAATTAAAAGATGATTAAATTTGAAAAGGTTGGAAAAATAAAACTTAACACTTAGAATATTTTAATATTTTTCAAACACTTAGAAGAAATTTTTGAAATATTCAACACTTAGGAAAATTTTCAAGCTCAAGAAAAATCTAGAAGATTTTGGCTAAGGATGGCGCCATGGTGAAAATTAGAAACTTTCTATTAAAGATTTTTGATGAAGATTAAGTTGCCATTTTGGAGGAAATAAAACAAGTCCAAGTTGATGAATCTAAGAAAAAAACATGAAGTTGCTAAATTATCGAACTCTTCAACTCTATATTAAGTTTAACTTGTCACTTTCAAATCATTCTCTCCAAAGTTCGATGGTGAAAAGGTTTTTGCTCTCTCAAGGTTGCGAAAGATAAACTTTTTAAAGGAAGATTTTTGAAGAATAAAGTGAATTTCTGAGTTGAAGGATATAAAATAAAGTGTTTTTTTCTGAATTAAAGACAAAATTTTTAGAATTGGAGGCAGGTTCACAGTCAAAATATAGTTTCGAAGGCTCAAAATCTGAGTTTGACTGAATTCTTCCATCCTTCTTCTGTCTTATTCACTAATTCTGGCAAAATTTGTTGAGTACTTAGCCAAATTCTTTCATTTTCACAAAATTTGTCTTTTTAGCAGGCTGAAAGTGAACATTTTCGAGCAAAGGACCAGAAAAATCAGAGTTAAAATCTTTAAAGTAATGTCAATTTTCTTCATGTTTATTGTAGGTTGATGACCACCAAAGGAGAACCTTCAAGAAAAGCCCAGATGAAGTTCGCCAGTAAAGGATTGCAGCCGGAGTCAAAGATCAATTCCAAATGGAAAAATGTCACAGACACCAACCTCGGGCACGTGGATTTCAAAGATTTCAAAAGGAGAATGTATATGCAAGATGGATTCTTGCCAACACCTATTGCTCGCCGGATGATGAGAAATGGCATTGTCCAAGCGGCTGGATTTCCACCGGTTATAGAGTGCGCTGAATTGATGATCGAGTGTGCCATACATTACAATGCACAAGAAAGACAGATTATTGCGCCACATGGGAGAGTATTGGCTCACCTTGGAGACTTAGCCATTCAGGAAGCATTTGGGACACCAAATTACAACTGGACTTCCTATAAAACCAAAGAAGACACTAGAAAACTCTATGAAGACCAGTTTGAGCTCTGTGCAATGAATGTTAATAAGTCTTGATTAGAAAAGTTGAGGCCTTCCCTCAAGAAAGTGCCAAAGAAGTTGCTTCGTATTGACTTCAAGGAGGAATATGGTGATAACATTTTGTTGTTGAACAGAGTAATGGGTAGCCCTCAGGGTGCACCATTTGAAACCTGGATGTACTATTTCATTGATGAGATCACCTCAAGTGTCAAAATGTTCGATTGGTCCTGGATAATCAGCGATAACCTCAATGAACAGCTGAAAATTTTGGAAAGGACGAAGTCCTTTTACATGAGCTCCTACATTGTCTACTTGCTAGCTAGAAATTACAGATATACAGGATTGATTTGCAAAGGCGTAGTAGGCAATGGCGAAAATGAGTTTAAGTCCTATGACTGTTATCCACAGTTGCAGCTCAGCGAGAAAACCCACTTTAGAAGGGCGAATGATGCCTTCTTGATGTACATCACCATCTTATTGCAGGGAGGAACTCATCAAAGGCTCACTCAGGAGGCCAAGAGCTTGATAAGCAAGTATGGATCCTGGTTTATCCAGTATCCAAGATTCACGTATATAAGAGTTCAAGGATTTACCGGATGTCCTTACCGACTTCCGATTTACCCTACCAACAGAATGGTCTTGCTCAAAGTCCTTAGACAATTGGAAACATATCATGGCTTCCAGAGAACAAAGCAGAAAGCAGCCATTACCTTTCCATTTTTCATTGGGAATATGTTGGAGTCTTGCCCAATGGCACAAGCAGTTGAGAGCGCCAGGTTGGAAATGCAGTGGTATCCATTCACCTTTTACCGATCCAAGGCTGATTTCAATCTCACAACCACATTGGGACAATGAATGGAGAAAAGTACAAACATAGGGTAGACTTGGAGGATTTTTGGGCAAATGTTGCAAATGACTTTGATATCTGGAAAAGACTATGGTCTAGAATGCCAATAAGCTTGATCAGAACAACTGAGCTTTTCCGTGTACCTGACCAGTTAGAGGATGATGGAGAATATGTTCAGCCGCGCTATGATGAGAATTGGCCTCTTCCTCCTATGAAATAGTCAGATTCAGAGCTCGCAGATCTATCCACCTTGATGAAGCCAATTGTTAAGTACTCACAGTGGTGAGTTGATCAGAAAGTCCAAGAGCTAAGACGAAGAAACTTGACCCTCACTTATAACCCGATGGGCGAAATGGAGTCATATTCTTCGAATGCAAGAGCGTCCCAAAGCACCAGACTAATTGAAAGCACTAATTCCAGGAAAAGGAAGGAAGCAGTTGATGATTCCACAAGGTCGAAAGGGAAGGAAATTGTAAACGAGGAACCTATCCAAAAGAAGCAGAGATCAGAGCCATCCCATTCTGCCACGTCCAAGAATGTGAACAAGGTATTAGCTATTGAGGATGAGTCGTTGGCTGAAATAAGGATTCCTTCTCCAATCCATGAGGGGAATATTGAATCAATCCAACGGGACAATGATGAGCCCCCATCTCCTACAAGCACAAAGATACTTGAATCAGAAAATGAGATGGATATTTTGGATGAGGAATTTCAAGAGGGAATGATTTCCGCTCTTAGAGGAGTTCAGGATATTCTATGTGAAGAAACTAATCAAGAAGAGGAAGGCATTGAGCAGCCTACGATTCTTGATTGGTTAAAAGAAAGATTGAAGATAAAAGCACCAGTGGAGATTCAAGAAGAAGATGATACGGCCGATTTCTTGGCCAGATTAGAGAAGGTCACTGCAAAGAAGCCAGCCAAGAAGTTTTCCACAATCCAGAGAGATAAAGCCGACTGTCGTTCAGTGCAAATTGCGGTACCCACAGTGGACAAGGCAAAGGAAGATATTACTCCTCAGGAGTATACAATCACTACTATCGACTTGGGACCAACTACAAAGGGTCAAGAGGTTGAGGACTTAGACAATTCAGTCGCTTCCATGAAGGAAAGATTGGAGAAGGAGGTCGGAAAGAAAAGAGAATACAAGAAAGAAATCAAGCACTTGAAAGAATATATTCAGCACTTGACCAGGCCTCTTGATCAAGGAGATTCAGTGGCTCCTCCACTTTTGAATTCTTTGCAGGAAGCAATCAAGGATTTTGAAGAAGAAATGGTAACAGCCAAAGAGACCAAGGAGTGGATGGTGAGCAAAAGTGAAGAAGCAGCCACATTTGTAGAAAGATTAATATTGGCCTGTGGGAAAACTTCTTCTTTGTTTTCCAAAATTGCAGTCATGGCAGATGCATGTGATAACCTTCAGAATGTTCAGGACAGAGTTATCCCGTGCCTTAGAGTGTTGAAAGGAATTCCAAAGCAGGAATTGGTTGATGGAAAAGTAATTACAGCAGGCGCTGCATATGATTTCAACACTTGGTACTAGGCATTGGTTGCACGAAGCAAAGTCTTGGAAAAGGTGAAGGCTGATGGAATCAGAGCTGAGGAACAAATGAGAGAGATTCAGAATAAGATTTTCCTTGTAGCTACGGATGTACTTGAGAAGGAGATCATCCGAGAAAATGATATGCAGCTAGAAAGTCTAAAGCTCAAAACTCAGGAGATTTTTTTCGCCATCACTAGACCGGTCTTGAAGCAGGATTTGACTAAGGCATCGAACTTCTTGTCTATCCAGGATGCCTTCCAAAAACAAGAATTAGAATGGGAGATTGCTTTTGCCGAATGTGCTAAGGACTTGGACGGATTGGAATTCAAGGTGAATATGCTGCCACATGTCACGATGGAGGAGGTCATCCCGATTGTGTCCAGATTCATTGAACACACTGCCACTCAAGAAGATAAGGATGCACCCCCTAGAAGATAGCTCCTCGAGCCACTTGTCCTCCATGCACTCGCTATTGATGTCATTTTGGGAAACCCTAATTAGGGTTGTTGTGTCTTGATCTCAATCGTTGATCTTAGATTGATCTTGGCCTTTCATTTGTTTTTCAAAACTCTATAGTTGTGTCTTGATCTCAGCCGTTGATCTTATAGATTGATCTCGGCCTTTCATTTGTTTTTCAAAACTCTATATAAACTCCTATTCTCTCATTTCATAGTGTGAAGAGAGTTTTATGAAATTGTTGCTTAGAGCTACTTGGATAATAAAAGTTCATTTTGCAAGATTGCTTTGAATCCTTCCTATTATCATGTGGTTGCATGGTTGCATATCTCCTTCAACATAGAATAGATTTAGAATAGAATTTGATTTACATGCTTGTTAGATGAATGAAAGATTTGATAGTATAAATTGGTGAAACTCTTGCTCATACTTTCTTCGAATGAATGATTTTTGTTCAATGTGTAAAGTTAGCCTGAGCTTATATTGTGGATGCTTCAACTTCTACTTTGGATAAAATATTGTTCTATTAATGGTATTATTTCATGGTATGAAAATCTTAAGCACAACCCTAGAAGATTGCACTTACTTTGTGTAGTTGTCATTTATGTGGCAAAGCAAAGTATTGTTATTGGTTTCACCTAGTCTTTACCATCTCCTGAGTTCCTAGAAGTAGCATAGACTTCTAAACCCTTATCTTTTTTCCCTTTTTTTGAAATTCCAAAGCTGAAAATCCAAAAAAAAAGAAAAGAGCATTTATTGCCAAATTCATCTAAGTCCTAACTTGTGAACGATTCTTAAGCGTAAGTCCCCCTTGTATTTCAGCATACATAACCAAGGAAGCTATCCCACATAAAGTCGCCCATTCACACATATAAACCTTGGAGTTGCCATGTGGTCTTTCTTGCAATCTTGGCACACGTAGTGATTTTGTTCAAGAGAGGGTAGAGTGTCCTTGACATTTTATTCTAAATGTTCGGTGAATGATAAAACGTACACCAACAAGTATCACAAATATCTAATGGAATGACATCTGCTAACACTACATCCTTAAATTCAAGAGTAAGCCCAAAAGACAACTTACATTGCTTAGCCATGGTCATATTGTAACATACACCCCTGATATTTTTTTTAAAACCGCTGTCTGCTGTTTGCTTGTTTTGTTGATGAGTTTGTCTATGTTTTCAATGTGTTTTCATGATGCATAATAACATACGGAACATTGCAAAAGATAGGAAACCAAATAGATAACAATGCCTTTCACATAAATAACAACATAGAACAAGAGCATTTGTTTTCAGATTTAAAATCAGATTATTACAAAGCTTTATCAGATTGATTTAAGAAGTTTTCGGATCTGGTATAGGTTACAACAGCAGCAATATAATAAGATAAGCTCCCCAAATACTTCAATGGTGATGTGCCCAAGTTCCCTGGATTCCCAACGTCTCCAAACAGCCAACAAGCACTGAAATGAACTGATGTGGAAGAGGTTATACAACAGCAACCTCAAACAATGATGCCCTGAAGTGGTACGGTCCCTCTTGAGGGCGATTTTGCTTAATATTAAAAAAAATCAATACTCTACCAAAAACCCTGAATGATAGCTGGAAATATGGCGTCAAGGAATGAGGAGTCCAATGCTCCAATACCCAAAAAGGCGTGCCAAACCTTGTTGGAGCTACAAACAGTTTTGTCCTTCAGCCATTGGAAAATCAGAGTTTCCAGAACTTCTGATATTGCATTTCAGACCACAGAAAACACATCCAAACGCCTAATAAACACCTCCAAAATGATGCAAACTCCAAAACATACTCCTACCAACAAACCCAAATCAAAATACCACAAAAATCTTCATCTTTCACCTCTCAAAACCCTAAAAATCAGAACTCTATTGAAGCACTATGTGATACCTGGATGGAACCACTCAAATTTGGCTAGGGTGGATCTCTCACCACCGAAACCAGCTCAATAAAGCAAGGGTTTTCGTCCTCAACACGCAGCCCAAGTACTTTGGAGTCATTCCAGCATCCTGTTAAGTTGCCAAAAAAAAGATAACCAAATGAGAGCCAAAATGTAGTTTTATTGAGAGAGAGGGAAATTAGGGTAATTTTAGGTTTTAAAACGCTTTTCCCTCTCAAAATCCAACGCCCCCTTTATGAGCCTTATAAAATTTAATAAATTAAAACATCTTATTCCTCCCTTGGGTGTCCATGCTCATAAGGAAACTATTTCGCTTTTGTTGCCTTCTAAAACAACGTTATCACATTAGGCACCAAGGTACTTTTACGATGACCACCTAGTACCTACCCCTTCATTTAAGTTATAAAGTTATTTTATAAAAATAACTTAAGTGATTGATAAAAATAAAATATTAAATAATCCAACCTTATGGGCCTGAGACCAATTTCCCGAAATAGACTTAGTATAAATAGCAAGTGCTAAAAATAGTAAGTACTCACCAAACACCAACTGGCACAAAACTGAAGATCACTAAGATGCCCTATGGCTTACTATGAATAGTAAGCACTGCAAACTGGCCACTGCTATAAATAGAAAGTCTCGCCGGAAACCAACACTGAGCCCAATGTTGGCCACTGAGTCCCCTAAACAACTCCAACTAGCCTACGAGAATTGTGGAATAGGTTAATGGATAATCCCACTGCTCAAGAGCAAGAAGGGGACATTACACACTTATACTCCTTGTTGCAGCCACCCTACAACATATAGATATGGATGATCTATGGATGATCTACCATCTTCAAGTCGAGTTCAATAACCAAATTTTGGGAGACAAGGTTTACTTGCAAACATGTATCAAACATGGCATCAACCTTCTTACCTCTCACTTTAACTTTGATGCGGAAAAGTTGAGTAAGCTCCTTTCCATCTTGTCAGCTAATGTCAACCTTGGTAATAGCCTTGCAAAAAGTAGAAGAAGACGATCTATCATCAACCATGGAGCTGCACTCAACTTCTTTGGCTTTGCCTCCCTATGTAGTGCTCTTCTCTTTCGATATCTTAGCCCAAGAAGGGACTAACTCTAGGTTCAATTTCCAACACCTATCATCTAAATGCCCATCCTTATCACAATGGGTACAATGAAGATTCTCCTTACCTTTTCCCTTTATAGAAGTAGCATTGACCTTTTTCTTGCCCTTGTTATGAACTCCATCCTTTTTACCACCTTGCTTCTACACCTCATTGTGTTGCTTATGCTTGTAGCATGTAAGAAGAGTTGCCCTTTTTATCCAACTAAAGATAATGGGCTTGAGCACATGCTTCATCAACATCCTAGGGGTTTGCTATAAGGACAAGTCTCTTGAGCTGTTCAAATAACCCTCTAATGTACTTCATTAAGACCTCAAGTTCCATGACATCTTTCCTAAGCTACACTGCTCTCTTATTAAATTTTGTTTAAGCTTGAACACTTTGTCCTTGCATTTGCCTCAAATAATGGCATTCCATTACCCTCTTTTCCTCATAACAAATTGGGTAGAAATACTTAAAAAGCAGCCCCTTAAAATCATCCCACTTAAGAGATTGGTGGCATTTTTCGAAATTCCAAGGAGTGTGCATAACTCTCATATTGTGTCAAAGCATGTCCTGACAACTTCAACCTAAAAAACAAAATCTACTGATTCAAAGACATTTTGTGAAGGCTGAAGTAAACCTCCATTTGTGAGACCCGTCGATTGAGCTTCTCTGCACTAATTTCACCATCGTAGGGCTGAATATATATTTGCTTCAGCTTTAAAGAACCTCCTAGATGAAAACTCCCCTCACTTATAATCGATCTTCTTAGGTTCATCTTTTTCCGAATGCTCTTTTGGGATTCCCAGCTCCCTTATCAAGGCTAACATCATGCTCTCAAGCCTATCATGCTTCTCTTCAATGTTAGAGTTCCTTGCTACATACATATCCAACCTTCTAAAATACATCCTCCATATCTCTTGCCATCCTAATTGTTCTTAAGCACTCTCTTGTTCCAATTGTAGGCTCAAAAGGCAAAAAATCACCATTCCCACTCACTCTAGTAGAGGGTATAAACCAAAGAATAAACAATCAACTAATAAATTCTTCAAAATCAAGCTATTCTAACTTGATTTGATACCAATATGATGTATAAACCAAGAGGATATTCCTCACACAAGTTCACTGGCAACAGATCCTCTTTCAGAAACCTTGAAAACACAGACTATACCACTAACAATGCTAACCTCATAATGTTCTCTAGTAAAATCGGAATTGCAAGAAGAATTAAAGAGCAAAAAATGTAGAAATGGAGCTGCAAATAAGGATAACACAAATGAAACAAGTTACTACTGGAGAAACCCTAAATCAGGGAGAAAACTCCATGAAGAGTGAGTGAATCTCCTCATTTCACTAACTGTCAGTCACTTACAAGTGATACAATGCCTCAAAGGGTATATTGCCATATATAAAGCTCAAAGATGGTCTACAGCAGCTCCTAACACTTGCAATCAGCCTTAGTAACATCAACAACCTGCTGTTGTGCAATGCAATCTAGAAATATGAACTCAAGAAGGCTTACAATACACATGATTTTTTCAAAAGCCTCTCTCTACAACAAGAATCCACTACCTTGCCATGAAGCGTATGGCTCCCAAATAACCTCCCAAACACCCAAGAATAGAAGATCAATTGGCAAATGAAATAACCCTTGTCAAAGATTGGTGTAGTTTTACTTTTAATATGTTAAGCATTGACAATGTAAACATGTTGTCAACAAATCACAGACTTGTACCTTGTAACATTACTTTAAATCTTGTCTTTATTTTTATAGGTTAAGATATAAAGTTATGCTAATGAGCAACTCTAATTACTGATTATGATAATATGTTATGTATGTATGAATAAAAGTGGATATTATGAATTTATGATAATCACAATAATATCAATATTCTGATGTACACTCTGAAAATGAATCTAAACTGATAATTGATTTTAAGAATGCAAGTTGATAGCAATAAAACAATCACTGTCTCTATTAGATCTCTCTAAACTCATGCGATAGAATATGTTCAAAGACTATGGCATCAATATGATGGCAGTATCTGATTTGTTCCTTCAAGTTTATGCAACTGAAATTGTGATGCTCCTATTTAGATCGCTGTTTCTGATTGTCACCTTGTCTTTATGCGAATTGCCTTGATGCTGTTTCTGATTAAGGCGGATTGTTCATGCATCTCATAGATGGCTGATCATGGCTCCTTAGAGCCCTTAACTCTGCTATATATATATATATATATCTCCAAATTATTCCATGCCTTTCTCCCTCTATTTCTTATTCTATTTATACCTTATGTCTCTATGGAGGGAGATGCCACTTCACAAAATCTCTTGCTATGGGATGCTTCCTTTCATCCGCTACCATTTATAAACCATTCGTTAAGTTGCTTCCTTTCACATCAAAATCATTTCATAAATAGTAATTAAATCATTGCTTCTTATGAGTTGTTAGCTTATACTAGTTTTTTCTTCTTTATTTTACTATTATTTCTTCATACAGTTATCTCCATCGCTGCCCTTCTAATGAAACACTGCTCTTTATCATTTTCTTTTCCTTAGGTCAGCCAGCTTAGTCTTTTCTATTTTATATACTCATATTGCCGACTTTTCAGATATGCTGTTCACCATAGAGTCAATGGTTGGTAGTATTGACCTTTGTAATCAGCTTTTAATCCTTAGTAGCTGTCGACAACAAGGATGTCGGCCTTGGGTAATATCGGCTATCCTTGATTATTCTTTGAAGTGGTCCAATAGTATAGCAACAAGAGTGTGATAAATACATATTGAAATATTCGAACTTCTTCAAGCGTCGGTAGATAGTATAGCAACAAGGGTGCGATGAATATAGACTTAAGAGCTCCTTCGATTCCTTCTAACCTTATAGACGAATCAGAATGCAATGTCAAAATATATATGTTTAATGTCTTGCCAATAATAAACCACGGATTTGGAGCGATGGATATTCAATAGAATATATATCAACTTGGCCTCACGTCATCAAGAAAAATGGGACATTACAGCAAAAGAGAATTTGAAGCACTTTAACCCTTCATATTACACTTATTGTTTGCAAAAAGACAAGTTTGCCACTTTATGGGGGAATTATTTTGCTGCTTTTCAATGCATTCACCAAGGCAAATGGCTGTTCATCACAACATTTATTGATTTTTCCCAAGGCAAATGCAGGTTTGCCACCTATGGAAGCATTTCTTGATTTTTCTAGTGCAAACACAGTTTCGCCCCCTATTTCTAGAGTTTGAAAGCACAAACGCAGGTTTGCTGCCTGTGCAACCAGCAAACTCACCAAACTTGGCTTTCCAAGTGATTTGAGTTCAGCAACTTTCCTTTCATGAATCTTGAAGATGTCACATTTCATCCTAGATGCTATCTTGACTTCATCAAACCCCTTTACATCACAAAACCTACTAAACATGACAAATTCCTTAAAGTTAATGCATGAAACTAATCTAAAGACCAAAAATGGCAACTGAGATCCTAATGGATCTTCAACTTGACCCAAGTTTTTGATCAGACCTCCCCCTTTAGGAGGCTTTTGGTCTTCATAAGCTATAGGGATTCAATGGAAAAGGGTTGATGGACCCTTCTTCCTACAAAGATACCATTGCGCCTTACACCATAAAAATGAATATCACCCAAAACTCAGCACTTTTTTGCTTCCAATTGATCTCATGTATCTGTTGTCCTTCTTGCTGCTCATTCTAAGAAAAAATTCTCCTTTCATTCCCAACCTCAACTTCCTTCATAAGGACAACCCTTCCATTTGCACTAATCAACCTTCAAATTTTGGAATGCTTGACAATTCAACTTTGGACTTCTCAACATAAGGACACAACATAAACGTCTTCTATTCAAGTTGAGCCTATACCGATTTCTCCTCCTATGGTAGACAGCATCTCTCTAAAAGAGATATGGGATCCCAAAGATGATATCACAAACATCTAATGTAATGACATCTACTAACACTACATCCTTAAATTCAAGAGCAAGCCCAAAAGGCAATTTACATTGCTTATTCACATTCATTTCTACTCCTTGCTGCAGCCAACCTAAAACATTGGATGTGGATGGTCTACCATCTCCAAGCCAAGTTCACTAACCAAATTCTAAGGCAATATTTACTTGCAAACATGTATCAAACATGGCATCAACCTTCTTACTTCTCACTTTAACTTCAATGTGGAAAAGCTGGGTGAGTTCCTTCCCATCATGTGAGTTAGCACCAACCTTGGCAACAACCCTGCGAAGAGTAGCACATGAAAATCTATCATCCACTATGGAGCTGCACTCAACCTCTTTGGCTTTGCCTCCATCTCTAGTGCCCTTGTTTATCCCTCTCTTAGCCCATCCTTATCACAATGGGTTTAATGAAAATTCTCCTTACCTTTGCCCCTAGTAGAAGTAGCATTTACCTTGCTCTTGCCCTTGTTATGAAGTCCATCCTTCTCACAACCTTGTTTTTGCTCCTCATTGTGCTACTTATGCTTGTAGGAAGAACTACCTTTCTTATCCAACTCAAGATAATGAGATTGAATAAATGCTTCAATGATATCATGTTGTTTAGCCATTGGAACAAATCTCTTGAGGTGTTCGAATAACCCTCCTATGTACTTCATTAAGACCTGACGTTCCATGACATCTTTCCCAAGCTGCACTACTCTCTTCTTAAAATTCACTTGCATGAGATTGCCTCAATTAAAATCATTAATTGCATTCCATTACCCTTTCTTCCTCATTACAAATTGGGTAGAATTGCTTACAAAGCAGCCCCTTAAAATCATTCTACTTAGAGATTTGTGGCACTTTTTGAATTTCCAAAGTGTGCATAACTCTCATATCATGTGAAAGCATATCCTGACAACTTCAACCTAGCAAAATAAATCTACTGATTTAGAGACATTTTGTGAAGGCTGAACTAAAGCTCCATTTGTGAGAGCTTCTTTGTGCTAATTTCACAATCATAGGTCTGAATATATATTTTTACTCCATCTTTAAGAACCTCCTAGATAAACAGTCCCCTTGCTCACAATCAATCTTCTCAGGTTCGCCTTCTTCCAAATGCTCTTTTGAGACTTCCAACTTCCCTATCAAGATTAGCATCACGCTCTCAAGCTTATCAAGCTTCTCTTCAACACTAGAAGTCCTTGCTACATCTGCTTCCAACCTTCTGAAACATGTCTGACCATCATCCTCCATATCTGTTGCCATGCTAATTGTCCTTGACCACTCTCTTGTTCCAATTTCAAGCTCAAGAGGCAACAAATCACCACTCCCACTTGCTCCAGTAGAGGGCATAAACCAAAGAATAAATAGACAACTGATAAATTCTTCAAACTCGTGCTATTCTAACCTGTTTTGATACCAATATGATTTGTAAACCAGGAGGATATTCCTCACACAAGTTCATTAGAAACAGATCCTGTTGCAGAAACCCTGAAAACAACCTTCAAAACATAGACTATACCACTAACAATGGTAATCCCATAATGTTCAATAGTTCAATCAGACCTGCAACATGAAATAAAGAGTATAATGGAGTAAAATGAAGATGTGAAGAGACATAACATGACTGAAACAACAAGTTACCGCTGAAGAAGCCCTAAAACAAGGAGAAAACTGTATGAAAAGTGAGCAGAGATCCTCATTTCAATAGTTTTCAGCCACCTTCAAGAAGTACAATGCCCCAAAGGGCATATACAGAGCTCAAAGATGGTCTACACCAGCTCCTAACACTTGCAATCAGCCTCAGCAACTTCAACAACCTGCTCTTGTGCAATGCAATCTAGTAATATGAATCAGGAAAGCTTAGAAATGAGCTTTTCCGATTCCTCTCTCCAACAAGCATCCACTAACTGGTTATGAAGCCTATGGATCCCCAATAACCTCCCAAACACCTACGAATGGAAGATCAAACACAAAAAGAGAATTTGAAATGTTTAAGCCCTTCATATTCCACTTACTACCCACACAGAGACAAGTTTACTGCTTTACTAGGGAAAAAATTCACCACTTTTCTATGCATTCGCTAAGGTGAATGGTTGTTTGCCATGGCATTTCTTGAGTCCACCTTGGCAAATGCGGGTTCACTGCTTGTGGAACCAGAAAACTCACCAACATTGGCTTTCCACATGGATTTGAGGTTTGCAACTTTGTTTCAGTGGCTCCTGAATATGTCTCATTCCATCCCAGATGTTCTCTTGACTTAATTATATTCCTTTACACCACAAAATTCACCAAACACAACAAATTCCATGAAGTTAATGTTAGTTTTACATGATCAGATATAACAAACCAGAAAGTACTCAGAAAATGCAACACATGAGACAATGAACACAACCAGATACCCCGGGAAAACCCTCCAACCTGAGGGGAAAAACCCAGCAAATATATCTCTCATATCTTTCAGAATAATAGCAGAAATCTGCTTACAACTCAGGCCCAGCACATGGCCGAATTTGGTACAATGAATAATAGCACCTCTCCTAGATGCAAGGATACAATGAATATGCTTCTCCTTGAAATCAGTCTGCTGCAACAGAATGAAGACCTGCTGCTGGAAGATGATGCGCTGCTCAAGTATGAACTTCTTCTAGGAATGCGAATTATGACCAATGAACTTTTTCCCCGTATGATAGAAGAAAATGACCTTGCATATATACCAATGTGAGAGAGGTCGCACCTCTTCATGTGCAAGGTCGGCCACAATAAGGAAACATAATTACAAATGATAACAAGGAAGTTCGGCCCAATTAGAATAATTATTATTATTATTATTTCACAATAAGATATTACTTAATGAGTGACGTGCCTCTTCATAAGAAATGCTTTGACAAATTAAATAGCCAATAGTTTATGTATTTAATTTGTTCTTCATGAAACGAACTGGGCTGGAAGTAGAAGCCCGAAGCTGCCATGTAACATCAACACTCCCTCTCAGCTAGGGAGGATACTTCCAGCTACAAAAGACGACATATTACCTCATCGTACTGTCAACCACAATACTTAATCCCATATGTGGAAAAGAAAGAGTATATAACCTCATCGTGATATTAGATATCACCTCATCGTGATATCCACCATCATGGCTACTTCCATAGATGGTATGTACAAGTGCTCATCACTTAACGTGATATTGTCAGCTCACCGTGACGTTCACCATGGCTCTCCCAGAGGGTGAAACACAAGTACAAGTAAATCATCACAGACTCCCTCACGTGATGTTGTCATGGAGTCACACACATGACATCCACCATGGCTCTCCCAAAGGGTGGAATCAAGGGATTTCACCTCGAATTTCTCTTACAAAGAAGAACTCATTAACAAGGGATTTCACCTCGAACTTCTCTTACAGAGAAGAGCTCATTAAAGAGGATCACTGATACTGAGACTCCCTCTCAGCTAGGGCTTCATTCTCCACCATATCAAGCTTGTCTCGAAGTTACACAAACATTATCCTGAAGAGATGCTTGATGAGAATGACTGCCATCTGCTCATCAATGTTGATATACCTCAACTAAATAGCTATCCTCAATAACATATCTCTGATATAGTGGTATGCTTAGTTCTGTCATGAACACTTGGAAAGACAGAAGGCTTCTCAAAGCTTTGATTAACACAATGGATGACAGTTGGCTCCAATGATTGTCCAAACAATCCTGCAAGGAGTTTTCGAAGCCACACTGCTTCTCGAGCTACCACACAAGCTATAATGTACTCGGCCTCTGCTGTACTCAGTGCCACAGAAGACTGCTTCCTGCTACACCAAGATATCATCACAGACCTTATCCTGAAACAACATCCAGAGGTACTCTTTCAATCATCTTCTTTAGGTTCAGTAGGCTCCCTCTGAATCTTCAAGCACTTGCATCAACCTCTTGTTCTCAACGAGCCATAGAACTCCCTCTGAAGATTAATTATTCCTCTTCAAAGAGATGTCTTCAACCATTCACTCAGTCTCATGGCTGCAAGCAGTGTCTTCATTCTCTTTTCTCTTGAAAGCAATCTCTTGACTTCTTGAGCTGTCCTGAAAGCATTAAGAAAAGATTACTAGCAGTTCATGGAACTCAACTATCTCAAACAAAAGTACCATTGCTAGGAGCATACATGATTGACTATCTCAATGTTATAGCATGAATCAATAACTACATAACAATTCATGAACATTATTCAACCATGCAATACTTATCTCATTGAAATCAGAATCTCCTGAGTAACCCCAGATAATTAATCATTCATCTTCATTGATTTAGACATGTCTTTCTTCCATTTTCTCAGAAGAGCTAATCTCAACATAACAAAAGACAATCGACACAGATTTCATTACGTAGTCAGCATATAGAACCAGACTTCTCAAAGAATCGAGGCTCTATCACAGATCATGCATATAAAAAAAATCAATCATAAGAGTCACACTCAGAAATTAGCATGAACAACTTGCAATGAATATTTCTTAATTCTAAAGAATCTTATCCCAGAGATAAAATAAAAGTATAAATAACAATAAATACTTATCTCTTTATTTTGAACTATGCAGTCAAGGGCTTGTCTGCAGATTCTTCTCAGTTTAGATGAATCCTTTACATCTCTTATGTAATGACTTTTATACCCAATCCCAACAGATGGAATATGCTGCTTCTGTGTCAATCATAGGACCAACAATAGAGAAGCCCGAAATATATTCACAGGGTCACGGCAGACAATAATACCCAGACGTGAGAGTGACGGTAGGGGCAATGAGGAGAAGATGCACCTGGTTGATAAGCGATATTCGACGCCCTTCATAGTGGCGCCACCTTCCCTTGCCTCCAAATCTAAGGTGAGAGCTAGAGAATGCTTCAATTAGAAGATGTGTCACAGCTATTAACAACTCGATTTTGCAATGAGATATTTCCCGTCACAAAACACTGATACCCGGAGTGCCCCACCTGATATAAGGATCTCGTCCGTCATACAAGAGGTCACATGGCTTCAAAAGGTTAGAGCACAAATAAGACGGAAGTAAAGATAAGCCTCTGACAGGGGTCCCAGCGAAGTTAATGCCCGATGTTGGAGGAAGATCGTGTGAATGCTATTCAAGGAAATCCGATGCCCTTCCCAACTCCATGCGAAATATGGAAGCTCGGGAAAGCATGAAGACGATAGGGTTCACGAGATGCCAGTGCTGCATTGATGCCACAGGTCCGCAAACTCTCAGGTGATGACGATTAACACAGGGAATTGCAAATCAAAAGTTTCGGTTGCCTTTGAAATGCCTGATCTTCAGACTTCGATCCAAAACTAATATCTAGATGCCAAAGCATGGAACTCTACTCAACACTTCTATTGAACAGAGGGAGTGATGCTTAATATTCGACAAATGCCCAGGTGCAGGTGCGAATAATGAAATCACTGGGATGAGGCCAACAATATTAATTTTGTCATAGATTTTGACAACTTTCTCCAAAATGCAATGAAGATAGAAAAGACCAATCCTGGGAAAAATCAAACACATGCCAAGTTGCTTTAATCTGATCTTGAATTTGCTTTAATTAAAAATTTGACCAGATCTCCACACAAAGCCCGCTCTGATACCATGTTAGTTTCACATGATCAGATATAACAAACCAGAAAGTACTCAGAAAATGCAACACATGAGACAATGAACACAACCAGATACCTTGGGAAAAACCCAGCAAATATATCTCTCATATATTTCATAATAATAGAAGAAATTGAAATGTTCCCCTTAATTTTTTCTTGATTTTTCAGTTCACATACAATGCAATCATGCACCCGTTAAGATTAGCTCCAAATCAAAACGATGCTGAAATAAACTCTAACCAAGAATGCGACCTAAAACCACTTAAGGAAGAGGGGTGGGCATATGGTTAGAGGATCCCTAGGATCTAATAACTCAATAATTGACTTGATTACAATTGAAAAAGAGACTTAAACTCAACACCAAGATCCTTTAGAAGGCGAGGTGCTAACATATGGTGGAGTGCTAATTATCAAACTGAAAGAACACTTCTTCTGCTTTGCAGGCATCCACGAGCGGTGGGAATACTCCACTTATTCAGTGGGTGTGATTATTACAATTATTTTAAGGCGGCAAGCCAGCCATGTAACCACACTTCCACTTGTACAGGGGGGGGTATACAAATCCTCACAACCACTTATTTCGTGGGGGGAAAACAACATTAATTGAAGAAGCTTAATTAATCTCAACCACTCAATCGTGGGAGTATAAGATAAACTGAAAATTGCAGCAAAGTAAACAACTGCTGTTAGTACTACTAAACAGCTTACAAACAAATAGCATACAGCTGCAATACAATGAAGTTAAGCTTCCAAAACATATGATAGTTAGAGTAACACTTCCTCTAACTCTTACAATGTTCAAATGATATTGAATTGAAGCACGAACCAGCAGTATAATGAAAATATGCAAATCTGATTAGAAACAGCATTAACAGAAAATCAGACCAGCAACTAGAATACTCACATAAATGGACGTATCTTTTCCAAATCAACTCGAAAAACTCCCAAACCACAGCCAGATGACAGCTAGGAGATAGGCGTCCAACTTCCAATGGAGACTCGAGCCAAAAACAAAAGACAACAGAAGACACGAACTCCAATGCACATGCCAGGAAAGGTACGGCCAAGCAAGAGGGTTGACCTTCCTCTAAAAATTAGATTCTTCCCCAAAAAATCTGCAAATTTGCAGAAAGGGGCGTCCTTCACAGTAGAACAACATGGGCCAGTACCCAGAATGATAGGAAAATTAGTGGAGAAGCAGTGATCAAAAATTCGCTTCAGCCATGAACCAATCAGCAACTCAATAACAGGTTATACAGCAGCAACCTGTTAAATAACATCAGAAATTAAGCTCTATCTGCACTCCAGTGTGAAGTACAGTCTCAAAGACCCACCTAGGAAGCCATAGTTTTAGGCCCGAAGGATGGATTACAAAATGCTAAGCTTCCCCTTAGCCGGGTTTTGGATTTCAAACCAGCAACATAACTTTACTTTCAAAATTCCAAGATAAGAAACAGTGAGCAAGGCCTCAATAAATAAGCTTCAATTGGTAAATGAAACAATTTGTAACTCTCTACAAGAAACTGTTCATTTCCTCCAAGGGACGCCACCTCAAAAGCATTTTAAAATATTTGAAACTCTTAATATTCTTCCCAAGTCATCCCATTTTGAAAAGATATTTAAAACATTAATGAAATATTAAAATTCATTAATGAGGTGTCCATCTCATGTCCCCATTTTTAAAACAACTTGAAGTTATCAAGCCTAGGCGTGGGGGTACAACTTCAAAACATAAAATTGACTAAGTATGGAACTTAGTCCAAGGAGGTAACCAAGAGCAATGCTCAAACTGCAACTGATTACTGCTAAAAATAGCAAACTGACATTTGCCAAGCTAATGATGATGCCACTACCACAAAAGGACTTACTAAAAATAGCAAATGCTCAAAATAGTAAGTATACTTCAAAACCATCAGAAAGCCAAATTAAACAGCCTCACTGCCCAGAATAGAAATGTGGACAGTAGATGATTGAACTGTTGCTAGAATGATACTGCTATAAATAGACTTACCAAAAAATAGCAAACTGCTATAAACAGTAAGTTTGCAAAACATTATCTGAACATCGACTGAGCAGTAATTATGACTTACTATAAATAGTAAGTGTTTCCAAACACCTTCTGAGCACAAACCGAGAAGCCAATATGACTTAATATAAATAGTAAGTGCCTGGAAAGGTTGCGAGATGGAGATGCATGTTACACTATTCTGAAGCTCTCTAAAAACCTAGAAAGCTCCCAGAAGCACACTTCCAAACTCTTGCATGCAAGCCCTCAAAACTGCATCTGAAACCTCCTAAAAAATAGGAAACCCTAATTTTCAATTCTGCTTAGCCTATGAGTTTCCGAAAATAGGCTAAAACCTCAAGAAGAGCATAGGGCTAAATCGGGGACATTACAAAAATCTGCTTACAACTCAAGCCCAACACATGGCTGAATTTGATACAATGAATAATAGCACCTCTCCTAGATGCAAGGATACAATGAATATGCTTCTCCTTGAAATCGGTCTGCTGCAATGGAATGAAGCCCTGCTGTTGGAAGATGATGCGCTGCTCAAGTATGAACTTCTTCTAGGAATGCGAATTATGACCAAGGAACTTTTTCCCCGTATGATAGAAGAAAACGACCTTGCATATATACCAATGTGAGAGAGGTCGCACCTCTTCATGTGCAAGGTCGGCCACAATAAGGAAACATAATTACAAATGATAACAAGGAAGGTCGGCCCAATTAGAATAATAATAATTATTATTATTTCACAATAAGATATTGCTTAATGAGTGACGTGCCTCTTCATAAGAAATGCTTTGGCAAATTAAATAGCCAATAGGCTATGTATTTAATCTGTTCTTCATGAAACAAACTGGGCTAGAAGTAGAAGCCCGAAGCTGCCATGTAACATCAACAGTTAATGCATGAAACTAATCCAAAGACTGAAAATGGCAACCAAGACTCTAATGTCCTTCAACCTGACCCAAATTTTCAGATCAAGGCCGGGGCATTTAAAATTTTCTTTTAAACTTTTACTTTAAACAGAGTTGTTTTAAAATTAAAATTTTAAACACTAATGAGGATTTCTTTTTAGATTTATACCATAGTTGCCGGGAGATGCGTCTCCGACACCGCACCGGTACCCAGAGACTTCATTTGGAGCTCGGAAACTTTTCAAACGTCTCCCGTCGTCTCCTACGTCTCCGGGTCAAAAAAATCGCGACTCCCGCGAAGTCTCCCGCGTGTAAAGGCAAATACATAAAAGAAAACAACTCAAACGCATTTTTAAAACTGTCTCCTGTCATTTAGCACGCGACTGAGAGGCGACTGGGAGGCAACTGGAGGCGACTGGAGAGGGTGACGGCACTGGTAAGTATTATTTAAAATTTATTATTTGGTTTTCCATTTTCCGTTTTTGAAATTTTCACTCCTGTGCTTATCCCGACAATCTCCACAAGGGCATTGCCTCTGTTTAAAATCACGGAATCTGCATCATTGATTCACAACAATCTCCGCAAGGGCATTGCCCCTGTTTAAAATCGCGGAATATCTATTCCGCGATTTTAAACAGGGGCAATGCCCTTGCAGAGATTGCTGTGAATCGATGATGCAGCGATGCTAAATAAAAACACTCTGAAAAATAGGCTTGCACTATGATATTCCGCGATTTTCAAACAATCTAAAAAATAGGCTTGCACTATAAAAGTATAAACTATAAATTAATAATTTAATACTGGATTGAAAATAATTAATAAAGATTTCAAAACCATAAAAAAATTTAACACATTTATAGTTTGAAGAGAGTGTGCTACTGCTCATGCTGTGTGCATACTGCATTGTGCAATTATGATTCATTTAAATAATTTCCTCAAAGACATGTTTTTTAAATTTTTTCTGTTTCCTTTTTCTGATTTTCATAACTTTAGCTACAGCCTACAGCCATTTCAATTTTTCATTGTTTTTTAAATTTATTAGTTTTTGTTTCCTTTTAGTTTTTTATTTTTCATAACTTTAGCTACAGCCATTTCTAATCATAATGTCTTTTTGTTTTTTTTGTGTGTAGAATTTGATTATTTGAATCATCGAATCAAGAATGTCAAGTGGGGGAAACAAACAAGCCGGCTTGTATCCGTTGTGGAAGTATGTTGATCATGTTAAGGGGCCAAAGTGTACAGGTGGAACATCCGCGATCTCATATAAATTATGCCCAATGTCATGGCAAGGTACTTACACGAGGGTGAGGGCTCATTTCCTTCACATAACTGGAAAAGGTGTTGATCCTTGTATAAATGAGGTGGACCGATACAAGGCTGTGAGGGATCAAGAAAGGGTTGATGGTAAAGTTTCTAATATGAGCTCTCACGCTTCAACAACAGGGGTAACAGGGGCAACTGCTGTAAATCAAACTCAAATTAGAGAGGCAGAGGTGGATGTGTCTTCAAAAGATGTAGCAGGACAAAGTTCTCAGTCTCACAAGAGGCCACACATTGGTAGCTCAAACCCCATTGGCAGATTATTTGATGTGCAAGGTCGAGAAGCAGTTGATGCAGCAATTGCACGCTTTTTTTATGCCAATGGAATATCGTTTAATGTTGCTCGATCACCTTTCTATACAGAGATAGTCCAAGCAATCAACAATGCACTAGTTGGATATAGACCACCTATGTATGAAAAGCTTCGCACTACTCTAGTTGATAAAGAAAAAATTCGATTAGAGCAACAAATTGCACCATTGAAAAGAGTGTGGGCTTCAAAAGGATGCAGCATTGTGATGGATGGGTGGACGGATACTAGAAACCGTCCACTACTTAATATCATGGTAACATGCAGCAAAGGGCCTTATTTTTTGAAGGCATTAGATTGTTCGGGGCAAGAAAAAAATGCAGAGTATCTTTTAACCAGCTATGTGACGGCATTGAAGAGGTAGGGGCATCACATGTAGTCCAAATTGTTACAGATGCTGCCCCTGTTTGTAAAGCAGCATGCATGTTGGTGCAAAAGAAATACAAGCATATATTTTGGACACCATGTTGTGTGCATTCGTTGAATAATGCACTCAAAGATATTGGCAAGTTTGAGTGAGTTTCAGCTCTCATAGAAAAAGGTAGAAAAATTCAAATGTTTATATGCAACCATCACCAAACACAAGCTATTTATCGAAAATTTGCCAAGGTGGAGCTTCTCAAACCAGCTGATACAAGGTTTGCTTCTTATTTTATTCTTCTTCACCGTCTTTGTGAAGTGAAAGGTGCTTTGTGTTCCACGGTTGTTAGTGATGCATGGGCAGCTTGGAGGCAATCTACATCAAATGATGTAGTTGAGGTGAGAGGTATGATACTTGATGACCGTTTTTGGGCTGATGTTAGATTTGTTGTGGACTTTATTCAGCCCATATGTGAGGTGATCAAATTTGCAGATTCAGACAAGCCATGTTTGGGGGAAATTTATGAAGAAATAGATTCCATGTGTGAAAGAATTAAGAACATAATAGATGCAAAAGATCCTTCACTGTATCCTTTGATAGAAGAAAAGTTACATGGAAGATGGAACAAACTTAACACACCCCTTCATTGTGCTCCCTATGCCTTAAATCCTAAATGGCATAATATACAAGAGACCAATAAGAGGGCTCCATATGAGAATACAGAGGTAATGAAGGGGTTTTGGGCTGCAATAAAAAAGATATATGGCCGAGGTGAGGAAGCATCAATTATGAGGAGTCAATGGAATAAGTTTTCACGTGGGCATGGTGACTTTTCTTCTGTGGAAGCTTTATATGATATGCGAGCACAGAAAGACCCTATAGAGTGGTGGTGGAACCATGGAGGTGAAACACCTGAATTGCAATCATTTGCTATAAGATTACTCTCACAAGTAGCTAGCTCTTCATCTTGTGAGAGAAATTGGAGTACTTATGGTTTTATTCATTCACTAAAGAGGAACCGATTGGGGTCAAAGAAAGCAGAGAACCTAGTGTACATTCATAGCTCACTTCGCCTTCTCTCTCGTGTAGATCCTGCATACAATGAGGGTCCTTCAACAAAATGGGACCAAATTTCACCTGATGAAGATGTTGCAGCCATAGTGGATGAAGTGGTTGAACCAGATGGCCTTATTGATTTACCCCCAATTCTACTACCAGCAAAGGAACCTAAGTTAGAGAGTGATGAGTATTTGGAGAGCCTCATAACTGAGGACCTTGACATTGACGATAATGATGTGGTGTAGATGATATGAGATATCAGATAGATTTCTGATTTTTGTTTTTTGTTTGCATATCAGCCAATCGAACTATCAATATTTCTGATTTTTGTTTTTTGTTTGCATATCAGCCAATCGAACTATCAATATTTCTGATTTCAATATCAATATGTAATCGAATATGTAATGTCAAATGTGAAATTAGAAGTTAAAAACTTAAAACTATGATTATATTTATGGAATTTGAAATATGAACTCTTTGGCAGCTTGGCTCTTTGACACAATGTGACAATGACATTTCGATTTGAATTTTGACATTTTGTGTATTTAAATTTTAAAGTTAATGTTCATTCTTAAACTTTACTACTACTATTGTTTTGAAAGTTCAATGTCATTATATTTTCAGATTTTCTATATATTATAAATTTTTAATTTTTTATATTAAAAAAAAAAAATGGCGTCTCCAAGTACCCCCCCATCTCCTATTTTCAAAAAAATGTCGTATCGGTACCGGTACCAGTCTCTCGTACCAGTACCAGCACCAGTACCAGTCTCCCGTACCAGTACCAGTACCAGTCTCGCGGCAACTATGATTTATACCCTTATGAAGGTTTAGGTAAATAACATGAGGCTGCCCCTAAAGGTTGTGCTCCATGATGGTAGCATTTACTATTTAAGGACAGCCTTTTTCTTTTTACAAAAACCCTCTTAGGTGAAAGTAGATATTTCAGGAAAAATCCCATGGGTTGAGCACAAGAGACTCAAACTTGGGTCATAGCTTTTACAAGTACACCCACAAACTAATTGACCTCCAATCAATTGCTGTAATATAGCTTCTTTTTTTTCAAAGCCACCCTTTTTTAATTTTTTATAATTGGATTTTTTTTATATTCCATTTTTATTTCTAATCTGCATGCAGTATATTTGACATGAAATAACATAAGCAAGATTCTCTTCTTTTACAAATATTATATCATTTTTTAGTTTGTTGAGTTTTCACCAAGTTTTTCCCATTTTAAACCAAGGTAATTATATTCCATTTACACTTATTTCCACACCATGTCAATGCAGGGTGAATGAAATGCTGCTATGCTTCATAGTATTGTGGTAGGTGTAAACGATTGTCAAATTTCACTGCCTATCAAGTATAAATAGGCTGATTGTCTAAGACTAACACAGAATTTCTCATACTGAAGTCCAAGAAAGTGAAAGATTCACCACTTTAGGTAGTGACACCAGTCATGATAAAATCAAAAGTTAGCTTTTTACATGAAATTTCATTGTTGTTTTTCTTCATCCATGGATATTCAAAATCATGCATACTCTTTGAGAATATTAAAAGAGAAGAAACCTGGCTTTGCTCTAAATAGTGATCCAGAACCTGCCTAAACAACTCAAGCAATTGATTGTCATACAAAGATTTACCAAGCAGCTTCAAAATAACCAAGAGTTCAGTCCACATCTATTATTAGGTACAAATTCTCATATTCAGAGAACAGAGAATTGCTACAAAGCATAATGACTCTCCTAAGTTGAAGCTACTTGGGAAGAAGTTCAGTTCTCCCCACTGAAGGGAGATACTACAGTAAATAGAAATGCAAGATTTCAATTTGAATCACTATTCTGCATTGTCTAATTGCAATACATCCCAATCTGCTGACTCTAAGACAGGACAATACAAAAAAAGGTTCCCTTTCCTCTCTACAAAGAATAATGTTTAGAAAATTTTCTATGCTGCCTCTTTAGGTAATTGCATCACTTGTGCTAAAAATTTTAATTGATTGAAACAAAAAGTTATACCCAACTGAAGGAAAATAAAAAGAAATACTTGCTAAGCTCATGATTTAATTGGGTCTTGACCTTGTGTTGTGACACTTTAGATCTATGCCTTCCCAGAACTTTAGTCTTCAGCTACCAAAATTATCCACCCTTGATACTGGCATGGAGACGTACACCATGTTCATTCATATCTATTGCAGCCATTTTGATCTTCTGTGAAAAACTTTAAAGTAGCCCACAAAGGTCCTCTTCATTATTTGACTTCCCAACTCATTCAACTCTATGTTGAACACACATATATACGCGGGGGGCGGAGGGGAGTGGGGGGGGTTGTGAATCAGTATATACTAAAATTTTAACTTTAGTCAATACATCAATGAACATCAAAGCATCATCAATGAAATCAGAAGAAGCAATGAACACAACCATACAAGACAACACTAGATTTTTGTGGAAACCCTAAAGGGAAAACCCACGGTGAGAAGAGCTGCTTGGATCTACCGTCCAAATCCAGCCTCACAAAGAAATTCAAGTATTACAATAGATTTGCAAGCACCAACCTACTGGAGACACCAATCCCCAAACCAAATTTATAGGCACTAACCTCACAACCAGAGCATCAACTCACTGAATAGGAGGCACCAACCTCATATAATCTATGGCACCAACCACAAAGCACATACAGATAATAAAAGAGACAATTACAAACAAATAGCTTTCATGAAGCTTACAGAGAGATATTGCAATTTTGCTTTGTCAATTTCACAGCTTCACATACACGCCTTGCTTTGCTTCACATAAACATCCTTTGTCCTGAAAGATTGAACATTGAAGTGCTCGGACAAGACAGTGAACTATGCACAAACACAAAACTATACTATTACTCACCCACTCTACAATCCAAAACAATTTGCTTAAATATTGATCTAGGTTTGTAGAGTACATTGCAATGTCGGCCCAAACCAAAACTTAGCACGTTTGGCGTAGTATAAGTCGGCCTGTAAAAATGTTTTCCAATCGCTACCTTGATGGCCTGTGTAGAGAAACATTCAAACCAGAAGATAGTTGTTGTACATATTTGAATTTGGACCGTCAATTGTTGATCTTCGCAGGAAAAAAGAACGACGCAAATTCAACTCGGGATACCTCTGTCAAACGAATATACCTTGACCAACAAAATTGTAGATACCACGTTGAAAAGTCTCTCAGCATACGTCACATAGACACACATTGACCATCCGCAAATTCGTAGAGATACCGATGAAAAGTTTTGGACATGTGTCGGCAGTCTGAACCCCCACAACATTCTCTCTCATCTTTCCTCTTTTCTTGCCAACAAGCGGAACACTACCACATGTCAACATTTCGAGCCTCCGTAGTGTTCTCTCTCTCCTTCCCCTTTTTCCTTGTGGACAAGCAAAGCAAGACCACGTGTCATCACTCTGAGCCCCCGCACAAATTTTTCAATTCCTTCCTTTTTACTTGCAGGCTCACGAAAATTTGCCACGCGTCAACCTTTCGTAGCCCGCACAACTTTCTCTCTCTTCTCCACCAACGCTCGACAACCGTCCGATCTAATGTTGACAAGTCAACTTGGACACGTGTCAACCTCTCTCGGCACCGCATAGCATGAACTGGAACCCACCATAGCCTTTGTAGATAAGTGGACATACGACACATGTCGCATTCACACAAAATGCCTTCCTTTTGGGCCCACCTTTTACGTGTGTCACCACTTCACACCATCACAAAGCTTTTCTCTTTCCTTCTCTCTTTTCGCATAGGCACGCGAAAGAACGCCACTTGTCGCCATTCCATGCAAATGCAAGCCCAAAAACAGGGCCCGCCGTTTCTCTTGCGGGTGAGCGGAAGTTCAACACCTGTCCCATTGACGTGATACATTTTTTGCTAAAGTAATAGCTTTAGACTTAGGGAGATATTTTGGAACCAAGGCAAGCGGTAAGCAAGGCCAGTAAACCAACAACGCCTAGGGGCTTAAGTTGTAACTTAAGCAACGAGGAACGGCCTAGGACAAGTCAACAAAGAATTAGAACATAAAGTGTACACCCATTCAGAGACACATAGGGTTTTGAAGAATTAGGGCAAAAACCCTAGCAAAGCATGAAACCGTAACCCTGATGCAGTCCAGAGAGGATCAAACCGCCATTGAAGAGTGTAGAAATACTCCCAGGCCATGAGTAGACATGAATAAACTAGAACAAGCAAAAATCTCCCATAATGCAGAGCTTTGACATCAATGACAACAATTTACAACACTCTGCTGGTCCTTCTTGCCAATGATTGCACTCAGATTTGCATTTCAGCTTCTTAAGCATATAGTAAAATTTAAAGTAAATAATATTTATTTGTGAATATGGAGCCAGTCTCCATAGAGTAGGAGCTTCACGATTTTTCAGCAGGAGCTGTTAGATCATTATATGAGATGTAGCAGCTGCAAAAGGGATCCAATGGTTCTGTATCTTGTACATTAACGGTTGAGTGCAAAGAGATATTTCTAAAATATGATGAGGCTATTAAAAATTATTTAAAGAATCAGTCATGCTACGGAATCTAAACTTTAGCTGCTAAAGTTCGTCCCCACCCCCTACAATCAAAACAAAGATCCTAGTATCATATACAGTTTTGGATCACTTTCCATGGGTAAAACTCATTTTGTCACTGTCTTCCCCTCATTTCACTGTGCATGTGCACATAAATCCTTTCAAAACTACACCTAAGCTCCAACCCAACAACCTTCTGAATAGGATAAGGCCCTAACATGACCATCAAGAAACATTCAAAGCAAATATGGACACTTTTGCCCTTCAATTCACAAATTCAAACCAAGAGGGCTAATGCCTAACGTAATATGAATGAATGAATGAATGAATGAGATTTTACTAACGTCCACGAGACAGAAACGGTCTAAGGGACCAAGGAACACAAAAATAAATTATGCAAACTCCAAATTCCTCTCGATGCTGGACCTTCTTTTATGAGAAAAGCCTGTTTAGCTACGATAACCAGCACAGAAATTATTAACTGAATATATAACCAAGAAATCGAACTTTGTCCGTCAAAAATAGCATTCAGATTTTTATCACCCTTTGTTCTGGCTGCTCAATGGTAAAGGCTCCCTCACAATTTTGATATGTCAGAGCCAATTTAACCAAATTGAAATTCAAATGATTCTGGCCCATTTCTCAAAGTAGGTACTTATCAGGTATCATCGTGGTATCAGAAGGTTTACTTGATTTTACTCTAGTATGGAGCTTTTTATTGCCTCTAATGTCTGCCCCACAATATCACTGAAAGTAATTGTTGGATACATGTAACAGTTTAAACTTCTTGAAAACTCTTGCCGTCATAATTGTACCAGTCAATACCAATTCGCAAAAACTAAAATTAATGAAACAACTTACATTATTTTGATCCCAGAGGTCTTTGAGGTCTACAGGCTGCCCACTGGCAGTGAAGATGGTGATGGGGCCAAGGATGTCCGCTTCTTTGGTAGCTGTCGCAGAGGCTTTGGGAACTACCGTGCTCTTTTTCACATGCTGATATCCAACACCCACATGCCCAATTGTCTTCGATTTTATAAAGGATGAAAGAATTCTTCTGCCAATGAATCTGGAATTGGTGCCAAGACGCCTACAGGATGGAAAAGTACCCACATGGCCAAGAGGCTTTTGACAGATGGCGGAAGGGGCCTGAATTGTGGTAGATGCCCGAAATGAGGTAACTCCCTCCATTGTTGCCGCTTCTGCTTCTCTTCAACGCGTTGTTTATACAACATCGTCCGCAGATATGGAAGATAGAGTTTGGGTTTATTAGGAGAGTTTTTTCTTGCGTAGACTTATTAGACTTTGAATATGAATACGAGTCTGGAAACGAGTCTGGTAATTAATGAGATAAGTACCTTAGACCAGCTACAAAAAGTCGTTTGAGTGTTTTTAATGTGGCTTGGAGTTGTAATGGATGATGGGTAGGAGAGCGAGAAAATGCTACACTGGTGGAGAGATAAAGCCATGTTCAAAAACGTGATATAATATATAATTCCCCAGCTAATAGAAGGTAATATAACATATTGAAAATATGAAACATACGTTTTGGGATTGCAATTTTGTTAAGAGGTAAGGGAGAGGAGTGGATAGTGGGCATAGATATATGGTGGGTATAGTTTTGGATAATAAAAGAGTCAATAATTTTATACTTAATAGTCAACTACAAAACAAAGTCAATAAGCTCAGTTGGGAAATTTGCAGAACGAAAAGGATACAGGGAGGTTGGAAAGCCTCTTACTTGCTTCAAAATAGATGCAGAAAACCTGAACTTTGGGATTGAAAAACCAAAAAAAATATTTTTTGGTTTACTTGTCACCCTGGTTGTTCTCTATGGGTGTGAAGTGTGGGGAAGCAATACGTCAAAGAGTAGTTGGAGACAAATAGAAAGAATCTAGAAACACCTAATAACAAGCAATCTCAAAGTTAAAGCCACAATCCCTTATGAGATCCTTTTAGCTGAAGCGGGGGCTTTTCCTTTGGAAGCATCAGCGATAATCCGGTTGATTGTTTATCTAAAGAAGGTCGAAAACATGGATAATCACCGATGGCCCAAAACGGTTATGGAGGAGACGTTAGACCGAAGAAAGAAAACTTGGACGAAGCAAAACAACAAGTGGTTGAACAAGTGGGACATCAAATTGCATGAGTGACCTGGCACCAATAGTGAAATAAAAAACTATGTGAGGGAAAAATTTAGGACTGCCATGTGGTCAAATCAGATTGGGCAAAAAAAAACATATTACATCAAAGAGTTTAACCCAACAAAGGATCATGGGGAAAAAACCTATTTAGGTGCAGCTATTAAAGGGAAGGCGAGGTTGTTAGTTGTGCAATTGAGAATGGGATCGCACCATCTTAGATGCGAGACTGGTAGGTGGAAGATTCCTAAAGAGGCTTGGGAAGAAAGAACGTGCATATTCTGTAATAAGGGGGCGGTGGAAACGGAATGGCACTTCGTCATGGAATGCATAGCTTATAAAGATATCCGCAATCAGTTCACAAACAGTTTGGGGGTGGACAATATGCAGCAGTTATTTGAGGAGGATAAGATCAATTAGACGACCAGCCTTCTAGTCAAAATCAATAGCAAGAGGTCCGAATTGGAAAAGAGCTTGAAGACAAATTAAGTTGTTTGTCTTGGTCCCATAGACTGTTTAGTCTCGTGGACGTCATTAAAATCTTTCATTCATTCATTTAATTCATAAAGTATACAAACTAACCAATCATGTGATGCCACATCAACGTACCAATAATACATGATTTAGTGATCCACTATCGGTCGATGACACATTTTGGCTTTTTTTGTGGTTTTTGAAAAACACTCCTAAAACATTGAAAACCTGTGTAAGTTTTGCCAAAAAAAAAGGGGGGTGCCAACAGGACTGTGAAGGGATGTAGGGCTTAAATTTGATGGTCGTATGGCCGTATTTAGTCATTTTAGCTGTAAAATACAATTAAAATTTTAGGAAGATTGTATCACTTGAAAGGCAAAATTTTAGTTAAGCTGTCAAAATTTCTATGTAATTATTCCTATATGTTTTTTCAATCTACATATATTTTTCTTAAAATAGATAACCTTTAATATTTGAAAGGCAGCTTCAAATAAATGACAATAAAAAAAAAATTGCTTGACAAGCAGGGTCGACCATCAAATTTAAGCCTTGAAAGGACGTGTGCAAAAAAAATCGGGCGACTCAGATGTTGCTGACGTGGCCCCTCACTCAACATCGCCCTACCCACCACCGGCTCCTCTCCCTTAATGGAATGTTATTTTTTAGAAAAATTTCTGACATTTTTTTGTGACGATTTGAATTGGAAATAAGTTATTTATAATTTTGGTATGCATAACAACGTGATTGTTGATTCAATTAGACAAATCATTATAAAGGATATATAGACCAGGATATTCTAAGGCTTTATTGTTAACATATTTCTTCAAGTGACTTTTATGTTTTTGCAACTCCAAGTTTTATGCAAGAAGAATGTAAAGGTTATGGATTAGCTTCAGAAAATCAAAGAACAAGCTCTACTATTTCAATACGAGAACAAGTTTAGTCAATGTAATGATGTCCTACAATTCATAAAATGAGTTCATATTGTATATTGCTTTTCACCCTTCTTGTTAGATTATAATTCTAGATTTTTGCTTTCATTTTTATAAATGTTTAGTTCAATATATATGTAAAAAAACATGTAAACTACTGATGAGCTAGGGGATATTAACAATGTATAGATATCTTAAATCTATTTAAAAAATTTATTTAAGATATTTATATGAAATTATTTATAATTAAATGAGTTTAATTTTACTTTAAGTTATTTAATTTATTTATATGATTATTCAATTTTATTGTCTTATGGATAAATAAAGAGACAAGTGTCACATAGTGACTAGTACCTATCTTTGAAGTATTGTAATAATAGTATTTTTTTTGTAATGGAAAAAATTAATGAAAATATATATGAAATAAAATAATAATTTTAAGTTGTTGTTTATATTTTCAAACTTTCAAACATGGACAAATAATTTGAATAAACATAAATAAATAAGCAATGAAAAGTGATTCTCAAGGTTAATACAACATTCAATATTTCAAATGATACATTGTAGACTAGTGGCAACCTAATAACACTTTGAAATGTAAGGCATAAGACTTATAAATCACATCATGAATTTGATACAAGGCAATGAATAATATGGGTAAGGATCAAGATCAAGTATTTGAAAAACAATAATAACTAGAGATGGGGATGTATAATGTTATAAGTCAAATTTCGGTAAGAATATACCACTTATAAACTAATTGTTGTCGATAAAGTAAAAAATAAAATGCTTATCATTATAGTTTCTAAATTTTAAAATTAACTAATAAACAAATTATTAAGAATTATTTGTTTGTAAATTGAAAAAACAAATTTAATTTTAAAATAAACCAAATATCTTCTTTAATTCTTTATATTTAATTTTAAAATGAAACAAAATAAAACTTAAAAAATAAAAGAAAACAAATCAAAATTAAAAGAAAAAAATTATAAAAATAAAATAATTCTTAAATAGTTCTAAAGTAAAATAAAATAAAACAACATGGCGTGTGAATGGAATAGAAAAGTGGGAAAAAACATACAATTTTGGAAGGAAAGTAAAAGGAGAAATTAGTAGTGCATAATCAAGGTGGTGAGGTTTTAAAGGCAAAGGTTGGTGTCAATAGGTAGGAATTCAAAGCATAGGATAGCCAAGACCTTGGTAAGATCATGGAAGAGACATAAAAGATGATAGTAGGTGTATGACCTTAAAACATGATTGCAAAAACTGAAACATAAGCAATGAATAAATGAGAATCACAATCAAAAGTCACAACAATAAAGTAAATAAGATAAATTGATTTAAAAGAAGTGCAAATATGCAAGCATTGAAACACACAATTTTACCCTAGCATAGCTCCATTGCTCTCCTCTATTTCGCCTTGGGAGAAATGATAGAAGTAATCTTTACTCACAGATTTATATTGAGCACAATAGCAAAAAAGAACCTACAAAATATGAGTATAGTTTTCCTATGTGATATGAGATGAAAAATGAAGGATGGGATGGTTGCATTTATAGATATTTGATGACACCAATCAATAGTCAAGATCAGAAGAGAGATTGAAAATATCAATGGTTGAAAATTGATGAGAGAAATTGATTGATTGTTAACTGATTATATGATTTCAGATAATTGACTGCATGATTCAATTAAGAGGATTGATTACATTGTTAGCTCGGGCTGACAGTTAGTGAATTGAATTGATTGCTTAGAGGAATCAAAATGAGTGGATTGATTAGTGGACTGAGAGTAAGTCTTAGTCAATAGGTGAGGTGAAATTTGCATGAGTATTTAATAATTAAATAAATTTAATTATTATTTACATGTGTAAGGTTGAATTTAATAAATAGAATAAATGATTTTATTTATTTTTGAAGAAGATAATGTTTGATAAATAAATTATTTAATTTAGGAAATGAAAAATGGATAATTAATTAAATATTAATAAATTGTTTAATTAAACTTTAGAATAAAAGAATAATTAGTAAATTAATTAAATAATAAAAATTATTTAATTAATACATAGGAATGGATATGAAATTATTTAATTATCAGTATAAAGTGAAAATGATCGCTAATTTAATCATTTAGTCAGAACTAGGTGTCTACAATAGGTAATGAAACTCTTAAAGTATTTAAGAACTCAATCATTAGCATTAATTTGGGCATCAACTCAATTATTACAACAATCCATATTCTAGATAATCTTCTGAACCTAATGGTGGAAGAATTAAAGTGGAAGGCGATTATCTCAAAGTTCATTGGTATCTGACCTACTCTAGAATAAATTAAGAATTGGATGAATCAACACTAGTTAGACTACCACTAACCATCCATTTGTCTTCTTATTGTAGGTTTCTTGCAAATGACCTTCCAAACCGAGAATGAAAGAGACAAAGTGCTAAAGGAAAGGGAGGTTTATAGTTTCATGGGAAATGTGGGGATGTATCCATAGGTTTGAATTATCGTATTTGACCCAACAAAGGAATTTGTGAAGAAAACACCTTTATGGATAAAATGTACAAGCTCCTAAATGAGCTCCAATAATATAAGGTTTTTAAAGTGATCAACACTACATTCAGGAATATATTTATAGTTTCACCCACATAAAATATAAGGAATTAGTTGTGTACACTAGGATAAATATAAGATTGGATCTTAGTAAGCCCATTCTCCACATGCTCATAATCAAGTCTTTAGTTGGCTCATGGACATAGAAACTGGACTATGAATGTTCATTCACTTAATGCTTCAAATGTTGGAAAATTGGGCATATTTTTGAGAAGTGTGGTGTAGAAAGAAAGGGGTGGTGAGCCTTCTAGGGAAAACTTTAAGAAACCCCCTCTCGGCGAAGGTGTAAAATTTTGGCAAATCTTGTATACTTCCCGATAAAAATATTAGTTTTATTGGCGATTTTTTTTGTTTTTCAGGAAAAAAAATAATCCCAATTGGCGAATCTTTTATAATTGCTAGAAGTATGTGGGAAATCGTGGCAAATTGCAATTTCTTTTAAACGAATAAAATATTCTTCATTGGCGATTAAAATTTTTTTCAAACCAATTTTTTTTTCCATTGGCGAATTAATCTTGTTTTCAAAACAGAAAAAAAAATTGTTGGCAATTAAAACCTTTTTTCAAAGCAAAAAAATATATTTTCATTGGCAAATTAAACATAATCTCAAATTAATTAAAAAATCCAGTGGCGATATAAATGGATATGCCAATAAAAAATCATAGTGTGGTTGGCGAAATTATCAAGTTTCGGGACAAATTTTCCGCACAATCAAATTCCTTCATAAAGAGTCTGGAATGTGGACAAGTGTCAACACATTTATTATTTTTGAAGCCAAATGTCAGTGCAAATTAATATAATCCATGACCATTCGATGAATTTTTGATGTATGATTGTAGTTGCATTGTGGAAGTAAATCTCTGAAGCACTAGACTTGCGAATTGAAACCTCTAGAATAACACTAGAACCGTTAGATTTCCAGAAATCAATGGTTGAGATTTTATTACTTATTAAATCACTTAGTCATAACAATGAAAATAATATTAAGGAATGATCAGAACTGTTGAAGGAACTATAGTTGCTATATTAATCAATGTTACCCGTCAAATTTTCAATTGAAAAATTAAATTTTTCCCTCTTAAATAAGTGAGTTTTTTATGACATCGCGACTTCGGTAAGTTTTATAACCTAGTTGCGGCCTTGCCAAATTTCCTAACCAAGTTGCCAGGTTTTGAAGTTTCAAAGCTGCCTGACTGCCCAACCTATCTATAACTTTCAAGTCTTATCCAATGATGTCCTATGTAGTAAGAATATTGAAAGTTCTTAAAACTTTAGAACTCCCGACAAATGGTTATAGAGTTTTGATTCTTAGCGATGGGGCGACCTCGGCGGGATGCACAACTTTCAAAGTGCCAACTCATTTAATGAATTGTGTAGTGCCTTTAAGGGATGTCTTCTCAAATGCTTTGAAATGCCAACTTGAAGTTTAACATAATCTTTTAAATCCTCTGAAAGGATAGCTCTTAAATAAGGAGATTAGTGAAATAGATTTAGTAGTAGATTGGCACATTTTTCTTGGCAAATAAATGGTCACTTCCTACCACTAAAGTTAAGTGAGCCTGCAAATGAGGAAAGGTGGCAACATTTTCAACTCCAAAGTTTCCTCAAAATGGTACTTCTTGGCAATATCAAGGAATGGGAAGGTGAACCTGTGCCCGTCATGCAACCATATTTGAATTGGCCTAAAGAAGAGCAACTCGACATCATTTCCCAACTACGTTCAGTAGCGTGGAAAGAGAAAACCAGCTATGTCGAGTACAACAGGGTGATTTTTGTTTTAGAAGAAAAAGAAGAACGCATTGAATTTCACAATTTAGTTATGGAAATGTAGTTAGAATTGTACAGAGTCCCGACACCTCTAGCGGTTTAACAACATACATGAAGCCTTTTGTGACACATAATGATAGGGGGGTAGTTTCATCTTTTGAGTGCCTTTTGATTGTACAGGGTGTGGGGTTTGTGAATCCACATTTTTAGCATTGAAGAGATAAAGGAATATATTTCTAAATCTGTGTATTTATTAATGCTTCCTTTTAATTATGAATGAATTGTGTTTCTTCATGATTATTCTTCAATGTTTATCTGTTAGGTTAGAATGTGTATATTTTCATCTCTGATACTTTGTGTTTGGATTAATTCATCTTTTAAAACAGAAACTATCACTTTTCTTTACTTATTTCTCACATGTGAATGTGAGACAAACAAACTCTATATCGTTTGTTTTAAAATAATTTATAAAAGTGCGAAGGATATTCCATATCTATAGCCAGTTGTCACCGAAAATCAATATAACCATGACCGTTTGATGAATTTTTGATGGACGGTTGTAGTTGCATTCCAGAAGTAAATCTCTGAAGCACTAGACTTGTGAATTGAAACCTCTGAAATAACACTAGAACCGTTAGATGCAAACATGTGGTGAGATCAAGGCTCATCGATCATCACTCATTCTATCTTTTCAATGCCTTGGCGTTCTACATTTCATTTAATTGAAATTCTCAATCTTTTTGAAGAAAGTGTGGTTGTCGTACTGCTAGCAGTGGCGGCGATTAATGCCATATGAACATTTGAAGCAATTTTTTGGACAACTCATAGCTTTAATGAAACAAGATTTGTAATGATTTCATATCGTTTGAGTGGCACCGGTGATTTTGATAGCTTGTTAGCTTGAGGTACAATTTGCATGTAGCCAGACGTCAATCAAATTAAACATTTTAATTGTACATGTAAGGCTTAAGTTACACGAATCGATTAAGTTACTTTTTTGGTTTGTGTGAATCATGATTATCATTATACCCAACCTCACATGCATGATGGAATGAGTCACAAGTAAACGACGATCAGGCTGCTAGTGTCACTACCACTAGTGGCCCATAAATAGGGATAGTGATAGTGGATAGTGTCATAAGGGTTTTCATTTTCTAGGGTTAATAAGGATTCATGAAGAAGATGATGTGGTATTATTAGGGATACTGTAAATTCTCCTACCTCCAGTTATGTAGTTACAGAGTAAAAGACCAATTTCCTTCAAGTTTAGAATGGGTGGAATTGGAAAGAAGTTGATTTGGTTAACCTGACTTCTCAGACAGGTTTTGAACTAGGATGAGGAGCTCTGATGGAGATAAGTGCTATACTAGTGCATCAAAGCTGCAGGTAAAAGATGGGAGTAGTTTTACAACCCCTCATCTTCTGCATGACTCTAGTTCTCAAAGGGGATAAGTACATTTTGTATTTTCATTGCTCCCTTTTCCCCGACATGATTGGAGTCGCCTTTTCCCCAACATGGTTGGAAAATCCCTTACATTTATTTTCAGATCCACATTTGTATTACGTTGTCACCAACAGAAGCTTGGAATCATGCATTTATTTTTAGAGTTACGTTTGTATTAAGTTGTCACCATTAGAAGCTTGGAAATTGGAATCAATTTGCAATCCATTTTCATGAGCAAAAACTTGGAATAAATTATGTCTATATAAAGTGACATATGTTATTTATACAAAACGGGAGCTTGCTTTCTCTACAGCTACTCCTCTTTAAAAAAAATTGTAATAATGTGACATTGTAATTCAGTTGTAATAAAATAAATGGTTATGTTGTGTTATTCTTCATTATTCATTTACACTTACAATAAAGAGTTATTTTCTAAGTTCAGAACTTCAGTGTCTAAGTTAGGGTTATCAAAATGTTATCGGTTTCTAATTTTTCGTTGACCTGATCCCCCGGTTCTTGATATCATTATTCATTTTTTTTTAAGTCCTTTGCAATGTTAAGTCATCAAACCCTTGGCCTTTATGTCAATCCTAGTGCACTAAAGTTTAAAACAGCTAAATAAAACACATGTTTATTGTTTTAAGTTCATATCATAAATTACTCAAGTTTCAACCATTCAATGAACATTTGATATATGGTTGTAGTTGCATTCCAGAATGAAATGCACAGAGCGATAGGCTTGCAAACTTAAACCTCCAGAATTACCCTATAACCATTAGATTTAGAAAGATCAACGGTTTAGAATTTGCAACATGTAGACCTAAGATGTTTCATTCACTTTAATGCTCCAAATTCGAGAAAAAAATCACTTTGTACTGCTAAGTGTCAAGTGATTTTTTTTAAGTGAGAGGGTTAGCACATGAGGAGATTTTAGTCTTCAGATTGCTCATTGCAGTGCACCACCCTATTTTGGGCTCCATAGTTCCACTTCCAGCAAACTACAAATCCATGCCAATTTCCATGACTGTTAGCATTAATCTTTTCAAGAGTCAGAATCTGAGTAAGTGAAAGAATTCATGTGGCTACGTTTCATCATTTGATGTTTCTTAAAATCTTATTTTGTCAAACTTTAAAGTTTGGGTTTAGGGTTTAGAGACTTAAGAATTAAGAAAAATTAAGGAGGACTAATAGGTATTAGGGAATTCAAAATTTCACATTGTATAAGCATGTCTACCACCGGTACAACTAGAGCAATGTCCGATAAAAAATACATTATGTAGAATTGCTTAAAACCCCAGGTTTCATTGATGGGTACCATGATATTTATGATCCTGAAATCTATGGCAGGCGTACCTCAAAACTTAGATTTTCATCTCAGATTAAGGTTGCAAAGAAAATGCAAGTTAATAATATCAGTGCACCATGGGTAACTAGATTAGGGCACATGATGTTACATGAGGTTTTCCCTTGCCCATAATTTATCATGGTTTGTGCCCAAAATTATGATGATAACAAAAGAGCAATTGTTAATAAAGATATCAAAGAAGAATTGTTATCCATTAATGTAGAAGAACTTGGAAAAGTGTTGGGGTTTACAACTGAATAATTTGGAAACATCCACATTGATCTAGAAAGGGAGAAAAATGCTTTCTTAAATAAAATAGTTCAGGATAGAAACAAATTGAAAGGTGATCATAAGCCTCCTTATGATTTGGATGTTTTTAAACCATGGGTTCAAGATACTATTTCCATGCTAGCATTTTGCCTCGGTTTGGATAGCAATTTGGAAGTGGGTGCAAGCCTCCTTGAAATGGTATATAATATTCATTATGGTGTTCAACATGTCAAATATAATTTTATTCAACACATTGTAGAATCCATGCATAAACAATTTTTAATGATCAAAGGAGGTTCCGCCAAGACATTTAGGTTCACAACCTACTTGTGCTATCTTTTTCTATTCAAATTTAAAGGAATGTTTCAAACCAACAAGCTTCAGATTCAACCCTATAGTAATGTTGAGGAAAAGAAAATGGCTCCAGTACATGAATGGACTACTGAGATAAGGATGCATGATTTTCAAAGGAACTACAGTCATTTTGTAGACTACTTTTTGGCTCCATTGCATCAAGCAATTATAAATATTCCAATGCCTAGATTGCCTATGTCATATAGAAATTGCATTCAACTAGGAAAAAAAATACATATGGTTGATGGGTACTTAATGGAAGAATATATTGTGCTAAGATTTTATGGATTAGGAGTACAACCATACAAACTTCCAATACATGTGACAAAAAGAATTTTTGCATTGGAATATGTAAGGCAGATGCAGAGTGTTGATGAACTAGAATTTCTCAATCAACAAAAGAAGACCTATTTCCTTCTTTACCTTTTTCATGTGGAGGGTTCACATTAGAGAGAAAATCATTTAGTGTGGCACATAATCTTTTGTTTTTTTTTTTATTTTGATGTTATCTATCACTGGCAGTATGATCCATGTGACATCATTAAATCAATGATTGTGGCCAATAAGAATGTTGCAAGTAGAATTCAACATCAATGTAAACCCTTGCTTAAAAACTTGGGAAACAAGGATTCTTGGGATGAGGTCAAAATAGCAATGGAGAAAAGTGTTGCTGAGAATGGTGTTTCTTTTGAAAAATTGTCAACAAAAATTATGTCATTGCACCGAAAGATAATCAGGACATACAACATTTTTTATGAAAAAAGTGATAAACCATCTAGTAGAGTAACAATTCCAGGTTCTCTAGAGAACGAAGTTACAGATAAAAATTGGTCACGATAAAAAATTATTGCCTTTTGGTCTATGAGGAAGGAGCTAGGTGATCCAAGAGCTCTTGCAGAGTATGGAGATAACGAAGAAGATCTTGAGTTTAGCAAATTGTGGAATATAGAGCATCCCAATGAACATGGAAACAAAGAAACTGATGATGAATTTGATGATGATAGGGAAGAATTAGAACAGTCATATCAAAGCTAGTTTAAGTGAGGCTACAAAAGAAGCATATATTGTGGGAGTAGCCATAGCTGAAAAATAGGTTATGAAGGTGGTGGTTCAGGGTCCCAAGGACAAGGAATTCCTACAGTAATAGATGTACAACATAGAAAACCAATTGATAAATTAGGCCTTGGAGCTAATATAGCAGACCAAGGGCATACAAGTAGAGTTGAAACAATTCAATTTGTTAGAGCTTCTAATCCTCATCCTCATGGTACAATCACAACTAGGACATGCCCATGGTGGAGAGCTTAGTGCAACTGGCACTACCTTTGGTGGTGGTGGTATGGGTAGTAGTACTATTAATGGTCAACATGTGCTGCAACAACAAATTACACACAAGAGGAAAATAGTACAAGATACCACAAAAACACCAAGTGATCAAGGCATACAAAAGAGGCAAAGAATTTTGACAGGCCCAAGTCACACTATTAGTGGATCCACCACAAAGGAGTTATTTCCAAGCACTCCCCAACTACCAGTTAGTGTGGCAGTGACATCATTAGCAACTGCAAGTACTCATATTCCTTCGCCATTTAAGCATTTCATTGTTCCTGCGTCCCTAGGTTATGATTTCATTGAAGAGTTTAAAAAGAAATCAGACTTGTATAAAAAAGAAAAGAAGCAACTGATGGAGAGTGTGTCTGTTCTAACTTCAGATCCGACAACAACCATGGTATTACCCACATTTGACACAAATAAAGAAACCATGGAGTACACAATTGTTGTTCCCACAGTTCAAAACAAACCAACAAATCAAATGGATCGATCTGAATACCAGGTGACCAATTTTTAATTGGATTTTTCTGGACTCAAAAATATTGAAAAAATTATTGTATCAAAGAAGAACAATGAATTGGTGTACACATCATTGCTAAAGCAAGATAGAGAGAAGAAAAGGTTGCAGACTCAAATAGAAGAGTTACAAGCAGACCTAGCAAATGAGAAAGCAAAGAGGAAAGCAACAGATAACAAGAGCAATGAATTAGAAAAAAGAATAAAAAAATCCACCTCTACATCAACAAGCAAAGAGGATAAACAAAATGAGAGAGAAGTGAATGACCTGAAGCAAAGGCTAGATGAGAGCAACAAGAAATATGATGAGGAAAAATCCACTTTAGAAAAACTAAGACTAAGCATTGTGAATGGAAATGCACGGTGGGAACAAAAATTGGAGAAAGAGAGAAAAAGAAATGAAAGATTGGAGGTAGAGCTGATGGAAGCAAAAAAATAAATTAACTCTTGTCAAAATAAGTTATCTGCATTTTTTAGAGATACAATGAGGAATATGAAACAAAAGATCTAGGATGAAATAATGCAGAGGATTGATCATTTGTGTTACATGTTTCAATTGATTGATGCTATCAAACAACATTATAAGAAGCTCAACAAATATTTAGTGGACAACAAAAATGTGGTGGCATTAGAGAAATCTGCAAATAAAGTTCTACAAATAGTCTACAAAGCCAATAACAATGATTTTAAATCAAAAGGGATTACTAATTAGATTGCTACCTCAATGAAGTTGTCATATATCATTGAAAAGTTTTTGAGAATGCGTGAAACAAAGGAATATTTGCATTTGGCTGCAAACACGATGAAGAAGGTGGATGAAAAGGAAGGAACTTCATAGAGCTTGGTTTGCTAGAGGCTTTTGACACAAATGAGCAATTCATTGGAAAGGGTGATTTCAAAAAGAAGATGGAGGGTGCAAGGGAGATTGATTTGGACCAGTTTCCTTAGAACCCAAATGTGGTGAACTATTTGGATTCCATCAAAACACTGGTAACCTTGAATGCAAAATTGACTGAAGAATTCAAGATAGGTTCCAATTACAATCATGAAATGTTAACAAAACTTCAAGTGAAACAACATCAATTAGAACAAATGGAAATTCCACCACCTGAATAGTGGAAGTTAATAGAAAAGGTGATACAGTGATTTGATTTTTGAATCTTTGATAATAAGAGTTTATGAGTTCCAAATTAGCTTTGTGCAGAGTTGTCTTTCGGAAATATTTTGCATTGCCAATGCCTCTATGTACTCCTTCATGTGAAAATCAATAAAAAAGCTCAAATTCATACTTCAATAACGTGTTGGTGTTCAATTATCTGTATTATTCATTTTATCATTTGAAGAAAAAGTCTGTGGTTTCAAATACTAGATACACATTAAATAATTGTTGATGTTCATTGTTGTATATGCTACTAATACCATTGTTAATATGTTATTAAGCATTGAGTTGAGTGATGAATCACCGAGTACATGTTCAAGTTTTACTTTTAACATAATTAAAATATGAACTATAAGGTGATTTTAATTCTAGACATCCATAATCTTAGTGAAATTGCATTACAATTCACACATCAATACTCAAACTCCATGACTAATTAATAATTTATCAGATCCACTAAACATTTATATGAATTCATTCTTTAATCAAGGTACTTTAATTGGTTCATTAAACTAGAGCCAAAATTAAACTAGAGCCAGAATTCAAGTTAAACAACCTTTCGCTGACTCTTATTATATTCATCAATAAGCTCATTATATTTACTTCTTGTTATCTGTAACTTTTAAACTAGTGTCAACAATCTTAAAATTCCCATCCTTTGGTCTTTCGGGTCTTTTACCTCTTTCATTTTTTGTTTATTTCTCTTGGCGAATGCTCAAAGTCACGGTTTTTATGCTTTTCCTAACCTTAGTCGCTAGTCCTCAGAGTTTTATAACCTTGTCATGAAGTTCTAAATTTTCAAAACATCCAAATTCCCCGACTTGGTTCACTCTATTGAACAAGTCACAGTTTTTGTGCTTTTCCTAACCTTAGTCGCTAGTCCTCAGAGTTTTATAACCTTTTCGTGGAGTTCTAAATTTTCATAACTTCCAGATTCCCCAACTTGGTTCACTTTGCTGAGTTGCAAGCAAGTCTTTGTTGGTCAAAGACATCTTTGTAGTCGGTGAGTCAGAGGTTTCCAAAACTTCAAACATTCCAAGTTTGGTTATAAGGTTCCAAATTTTTGCGACCACGCGACATTATGGACTTATCTTGGCTTTGAAAGGTGTCGTCATCTCATTGAATGCTATGTACGAACTAACCTTGAGTTGTCTTTTCAAAAATTTCAAAAAGCATTCAAGTTTACAGGCTATATTTTCGAGGAATGAAATTGAATGTCACATTTAATGAACGTCCTATCAAAATTAATGGCATAAGTGCTAGTGGGTGGCAAAGTTTTACTATGTCATTTAGCCTGCATTCTCATTCTTTTCCAATTCTAGTACTTCTCAATTGCAAACATTTTATCTCTGTGAATTTGCACTCATGTAGAGTGGAATTCAAAATCACTGGTCTGGCGTGAGGGACACTGAAATTGGCCACCTCAATTTGGAGGAGTTTTTGGTGCACTTAGAGCAAAGGAAGAGAACACCAGTGGAAGATAAAGTTTTGTAGAGTGGTTTGGCACATGCGGGAGGTTTTCCTGAGGTTGTACAAAGCGTTGACTTGGTGATTGCGTGCACAAGGGGCTACATTCCACAGACTTGATAAATTAGAGTTGTGGACGGGTCAGTCATTGCAATAATTACTCATGAAGTTATTTCCCATGCATTAAGCATTCTAGAGAGGGAAAATGTAGAGTAAATGTCTATAGCTGTTGGTGGTGAGTTTTTTAGAATGAATTAGGAATGGTGCAAAACTTCCATTGCGAAGAATTGGTTGAAGTCTGAGAAAAAGGATAAGTCTCAGTTGCCCTCAAAGCTTAAAAGGGCTCATTTTAAGGATGAAATTTCAGATGCTATCACATTGCTACATCGTGTGGTTGGTAATGCATGTTTGGACTCTTTTGAATTTTGGATGCGTCATTTTATTCTGGTGATTTGTAGTGAAAATAACTTTATTGACTAGGTTGAGATTATTAGTTATCATTTAAATGAGCAATTGATAAATTTTTGGCAAGTTGTTGCCTTCCACATGTGCTCATACCTGATTTACATTCTAGCTAGTCAAGAGGTTCTCTAAGTAGGTTTGGAACCGCAAAGGTCTTTGATACTGGACACGCCTATGTATAATAGGTTTCCACAACTCACTAAGAAGGTTGGAATGAGGAATTTTTGTCGCGTCAATGATGCATTTTTTAATGGAAATTGTGAGAAGAATTGATGGAAAACTTGAGCTTAGGGTTTCACCTGAAGTGGCTGCTCTGGTAATGAGGTTTAGAAGTTTCTAGATTCAATTCAACAGATTCACTTATCTTAAAATTGGAGGTTTTGAGAAGGCTCCAATGAAATCGCCCTATTACCCAACTAATTTCATGGTTTTTCTTGAAGTTTGTTGGCAGATGGTTGTTGCAAATGTTAAATATTCAAACATGGGAAATAAGGGGTATGCTTTTCCATTGTCCATGCCTTCATTTTCTTGCAAAAGCAATAATATTGCTAGGGGTGTGGAGAAAGCCCTAAATGAATTCAATTTTCAGTGTTTGCCCATGAGAAGTAATTTTGATAGCAAGGATTATGTTAAGAAAAAATTGTATGGAGTTCACAACTATGAACATCAACCTCATATTGAAGATTTTTGGGAAGACTGTACAAATGAAGGCGAGGTGCATAGAAGAAATTTCATGAGATTGACCCTAAAGCAAATACAAGCTTTTGGTATTTCTTTCAATATTCCAAAATATACACAAGAAGAATCGGTGATCTTTGATCCCGAATATCGAGCCTCTGCTGCTAAGCCCTTGTACATAATTAATTGGTCAGAGGATGAAGTTTTAGACATAATGGTCCTTTTTGACCCTATTTTGAGAAGAAATTTAGACTGGTTGAACGAAAAATGGCGCCAAAGTGCAGGTTCTCCCCATGAGCAAAGAGTTTCATAGAGAAAAGAGCAAGGGATTGTATAGGCCTCTGGCATAAATATATCAGCTGGAAAGTAGTCAATTAGGTCATCTGACACTGGATCACAACCAGGAGGAGATGGCGAGAATCCAAAAGACACTAGGGCCAAGCTAAAATCAATTTGTGAACAGGATAGTGTACCCTCGGTACCTAGGAAAAAGGCTATTCAAGAAAAGACAGTGCCTATAGACTCTAAGGGCATTTTTCAACAAATAATTGATGATAATTTTTTTCTCACATTCTTTGAAGATCACCCTTCTCCAGTACGAGATACTTTTGTTTCACTTTTTTTTCAATCAACTAAAAAGAAAGAAAATTAAGTGTTGAAAGTAGAGACACTGGATTAGTGGCATCTTCCCTAGTATGGTTAAAGAAAGTAGTCAAGAAGAAAAGAAAGAATATTCTTGCAATGAAAATTGAAGTAGATATAGTTGCCATGTTGCTGCAGGGTCAACAGAAGCCCAAAGAGGCTAAGAGGATGTCACGAATTGTCACTGATTCCACTTTTGGGCATCAACTGTTGGAGATTGTTGATCCAGAAAAGGACCTAAATGACAATGAGATAACGGAAGCTGACTACAAGGTTACTCATGTTGATATGGGGCCATCTACTTTAGAAGGTGATGTATATCATGTTAATTACTCTGTTAATGCATTGATCAAAAGAGCAAAAGAACATAAAAAGGAGAACCTTCAGTTGTAATCTAATATTCTTTCTTTAAGAAATTTTATTTTATCATTTGTGACTCTGACCACTATGGAAGCCTCAAGCTCAAATGTTAAAGGTATTAATTCTGACACTGTGGAATGGGTCAAGAAAAATTTAGGTTATGCTAAAGCTGCCAGCGAATGGATAGAAGAGCTTTATCAGGATGGGATTTTCTATATTTGTAAATTTATGCAATTCTATGTTAATGTGTCTGATAAAAGAAAGGAACTGGTAGGTGAGCTCTAGGAGATCGGGAGACAACATGGTAGCACATTTTTGCTTTCAATAGAAATTGTAGAATTACTCTCTATCGAGCACACTTTGTTAATAAAAGAAAAATTGGTGGATGACCCTAGAGAAATTGATCCTAGTTGGTTTGATTCCTTGGATTGGAAATTGTCAGTATATGAAGATTATATCAAGGAAATCAATAAAGTGTTAGAAAAATACTTTGACATATTGGTAAAGATCAAGGAGAACTTCAATGCTCTTGAAGTGGAGTTCACAGATGACTTCCATGAAAAGAAAATGGATGTTGCGGACATAACAAGGGAATTTAAAGAGATGTATCATAAAGAACTAGTGATCCTGAGACAACCACTGGAGACTCGTTTTGAAAAATGAGTAATTTGCAGACCATATGACTTCATTTAAGGTGGAAAGTGACAACATCTATGAAATGCTAGCTGAGTTGGACCATGCACTTTCAAAATGGAGGACAAAATTGCAAATCACCATGACTCTAGGAAGCAAAAACATCACCACAATTGTCACCAAGTACCAGGAATACAGGAAAAGAGTAAAGGAATGGGAGGCTTTACTGGAGGAGCAAGAGGTGGAAATAATTGGAAGCGAAGGAGTCGATGTTGGGACCTGATTATTTTTTAACTTATTTATGTTATTTTATTTAATTTGGCTCTCTTGATACTTCAAAGACTTTTTATTTTAATTTCTCAAACGGTTGTCTTAAACCGTTATCAAGACTCTGCTATTTTTACTACTTTTCTGTTATTTCAATATAAAAAGACAATGGTGAAGTTCATGCATGCATAATCTTTGAGTTATGGTGTGTGGATTTATTCTGCTTTTTCTGAGTAGTTTTCCAGTGGATTATCTATTATTGGAATGATAGATGTTTGGTTAGTTTCATTGTTGTGGAATGTTTATCTGTGAATAAAGATTTTATGGTGATGGATGCGTAAGAATTTCTCAGTATAATTTAGGTGATTTGGTAGTTTAAGATTTTATTTTTTAAGTTGTGTGGATGCCTTTCAAAGCTTTCTGGTTAAAATAATTTCCTTTCATTTGCTTTCTTGTTAAAAGTGATATTAGTTAAAAATCATTCATTGAATATCTGAAGAAGGTAGCTACCGCCTTTTTAAATAAGTAGAGAATCGATCTGAAATACTATTATGGCTTATTCAACTGTTATTACATTTGTCACCTTTGTGGGTGTAAGAATATAGTGTTAGGTGACAAATCCGTTAACAACACTTCTATGCATGTCTCTATCTTTAGTAAGGCTCTCAACTATTGATTTTGTGAGCTTAGCAACGTTTATAAATTATGGTCATGTCAGCTTCTAATGTTGGAGTATCAGAAACTCTTTTTATAATCAGTTTGGTAGAGCTTCTAACTTCTAAGTTGTGGATGTTGAATTGTCAGCTTCTATTCAAGGAATGGATTAATATTCTTTTCAGTTATTTATCAAAGATTGTGTGAATGGAAATACAATAGGAATTTATAAGTAGTGTGATAAGTGTTGTTCTTTAAAAATGATGCAGAATCACATATCAAATTCAATACCATGGAATACAATATCAAATATAAAATACCATAATTTCATGGAATACAATATAAAATATCACAATTACAATATAAAATATTGTCAACTACAATTTGGAATATGATTCATGAAGTGCAATATAAAATAAAATATCATGAAGTGCAATGATTCACAATTTCATTTAATACAATATAAAATATCATCAACTATAGTTTGGACTTTGGAACAATGGAAACAGATTCATGAAGTGCAATATAAATACCTAAAAGCTTCTAATTCTCTTACATTTCCCAAACGAAGTCAGGGTCCTCAAACTGATGCTCATCTTGAGATAAAGTAAAAGAGTCATCTTGATTTTGAGTTTTCTCTTCATTTTCTTTGGCATGTGTCTCAAATTCAACATTCATTGTGTGATTTGTGTCAATGTCATATGTCCCAGTCCCACTGCAAATGCCAGTGCCACCAGTACCAATGTTTGAAATTGGAGTGTTTGTGTTGCACAACCTGGTCCCTCTTCTTTCACATGTGGATCTCCAGATTGCGAGTACCCTTTGAAAAGGAAATTTTTTGACATTATATGCAATTCCTTTCATCCTCAAGCAATTTTCCAAATTCTTGTCCAATTTGTTTTTTAACTTTTATTTTGAAAACCCCAATGTACTAAAAACTCTCTCATCCTCCACTGACCCCAATATCATTGTTTGACATAAATCAACAAGTTTAAAATATTTTGATATCGAATCACATAATATTTCACTCTGACCTAAGCTTGTCCAAACCTTTTTTATTGATCCCGGTTCAAAGGCCTTCTCCTTGCCCATGGATTTATATTGGTCCTTCATAGTTGTTGAAAAACTCCTACATTGTTGTATAAGCTTATTTTCATTTAAAATTCCTTCTATTGTTTGCTCATTCTATGTTACCTTTTTCAAAAATTATTCAATCAAAATTTTTACTTGATCATGAAAATATTTTGGGTTATCTCAATTTACCCAAAATTGAAGATACACCATACTCATGGCTTCAAGTATTTCATGTCGAGGGAATCTTTCATGAATCTTTGAGGAAAGAGATTTTATAATTTCCTTCAAATTATCACTAAAAGATTTAACAATGTTGTTAAAATCTTCCTCATTAACAACTACTTCTCTACTAGAGCGCCTGGTTGTCTTACAATGGTACATTGGTATCTCCTATCCACATACAGAGGTACATAAGTTCCCACTTGCATTAAAATATAAATAATTATCAAGATTATTCAAATCAGTAATTTTTGCCACATGAAATAATTTGTGCCTTCTTGTGTTAGATCTAGATATAGATGATCGAGGGCCAAGCATGTAAGTTTACATAGATTGGAATATTCATAAATATAGATAGTTCTGTCTTGGGCTTTCTTCACAAGATTGTTCATCACATCCAGCATGGGGAAAAGACTAGCTAAACTCAAGAGTGTCTCTATATCACTTAACCTATGTAAGAGGTCAGCAGCTTTATCTACTATGTTGCAATGCTCGTACATCACTCCAATCAAGGATTGATATTCTAAAAGAACTCGTTGCGTTGGTCCATGCAAGGAGATCCATCTGGTATTGACAACCTTGAGAAGCTTGTTTCCTAGTGTTATTCCCTCAACAAAATGTTGAAATTCTTGGAAATGTTTGGGACTTCGGCAAAAGTATGTGTGGATCTCGCGAACTAGATTTTGAACTTTTGATACTGTAGGAAACTTGCTTACAAATTTGAATGCTAAATTCATTATGTGGGCCATGTAGTGAATGGCAAGCATGTATGGTGCACAAGTAGTTTGTAACTTTGTGCAAACACCGCTCCTTTGACCTTGCATCACTGTAGCTCCATCAACTCCTACACACACCAACTTTTTGGTAATTGTCAACTCATCCATACCTGCAATTTCATTCAAATATTTCTCGACTAGTTCAAATAGATTTTGTGATGTTGAAATGTCCTTCATTTTATGAACACAAAGAAGATGAGCTTGGCGAACATGTTTTTCTACAGTATACAAATGCAGACAAACCCAAGAAGTATTGTCTACTGCAATAACTTCATCTAAAGATAATGCAATGAAATTTGACTCTTTTACTTTCTCCTTTAAATCTTCTTTTTCCATTGCAGCAAGACAATTTTCCCATTCCCATCCAGTGTTTACTGACCAATGTGAGAAGGGAAAGTGAGGAACACTCAAATAAGATAATAAACTAGAATATTTTGGGTAGTCTGTCATAGGACGCCCTCTGGAAAAAATATGAAAAACAACACTCATCTAAACAGTTTTTGGCAGATTTGTTGCTTCCATTGCTTTTACAAAATGAGCCTCAAGTGTACCTTGACATTCTTCAAGCTTCAACATTCCATGGTTATGCTCTTCATATTTCACGACATACTTAACATGAAGACATTCTTCCTTTGATTTCCATCATACGACTGATTGTTCCTTTTCGTCTATGATTTGTTTTTTGTAAACTTTTCCGATATGCTTTTCTATAGTGTCAAGCTTTAGCTACAACATCTTGTCTCTTCCACATTTTCAACTAAAAATTGTACACTTGCATAGTGTTGCTTTTTCAATATCGTTTTCATTTGTTACCCCCACTAGTACAATGAATGGGCACTTCGACAACCAACCAAGTTGAAAATTCCTTGTCATTTCCTACTCGCACCCCAATTCTTATTTGCCTTTTCTTTTCTTCCTACCAACATCATCCTCATCAAAGTCAATTATCTCATTTTGGCTAACCAGGGTATCCCTTGGAACATCTACTTCGGTATTTCCATCCTCATTTGATACATTTTGATTTAACTCAATGATAATCTCACCTTGACCTTCTTGTGGCGGTGAGGTATTGTGAATGCCTTCTTCATTAATATTTGGTGGAAGAGTTGATGGTGTAGCTCCATCTTGATCTAATGGATTAGAAGCTTTTTCAATTCCAAAGTAAGACTGTATGGTAGCTCTATGTTTTGGGCTTTTTGATGGCCTCCCAGTCTCTTCATTACCCTAAGGATTCTTACCCTTGTTGCTTGACATATTGATCTCACTTCGAATAAAAGCTGGAAAAAAATGTCTTCTTGTTTAAGAAGGACAGAGAATATAGATCCCATTCCCTACTCAAAATCATCTTTAAGACTAAACCAAGAATGGAAAAGAGATAAAGAAATCTTATTATTATAACTAATAACATTATGAAGAAATGATCACCCACCTTTAAGTCTACGTTTTCGACTTTCAATGACTTCTGAATTGAGAAGTAGAACCGCATAACTAAACAAAATGTGTAAGAATAAATGATAGTTTTGACTGTATTTATATCAATCCATATTTGGTGAATTTTGTGGGATTTTTAAATGGTATATTAAAAATTTGGTGAATCTCGTGTGCTTATACAACGATACATTGTAATTTTCAAGGTGAAATGTGTCCTCAAATGTAATTATTTTTAAATTTTATTGGCAAACTAGGTCCTCATAAGCAACTATTTATAAATTTTAATTGGTGAAATGGGTCTTCACAAGCAACTATTTGTAAATTTCAATTGGCGAAATGGGTCCTCATATAATGTTGTTTTAATAGTATTGGTGAATATGTAGGTGTTTTATTACATGCTCTTGGGATTCCAGGAAAAAATATTAATCGATCCATTTGAAACACATAATCTGTTATGGTAAATTTATTGCTTAAATATGCCTCATAAAAAAAATTGTTGGTGAATGGACATGCATTAGACCGATAGTTCGTAAAATCCAAACAATTTGGACACCCTATTGGGTACGATTAATTCACCAATTTCGACTTGGTCGATTCCTAGAATTCGCCAATTGGTGAAGATTTTGCTAGATCCCTCCCAAGCATGATAAGAAAATATAGTTGGAAAAATATTAGAAGTGGGATACAATTGCATCCTTAGGTGACTGCTTGTTTGAAAGAAAGGTGGCAAGGGTAGTAGAGGAGAGGAAGATGGATAATATGGAATTAGAGGTGAAGGAGCACCTCTCCAACAAAGAGAAAAAATTTAGGGAGTTAGATGCAAAGATGGAGGAGGATTCCCCGAGCCACTCCAGGATGAAAAAAATGGTGGATAGCTTGCTAGAGGATGGTGGTAGCAAAAATAAATTAGCCAAGGACACTTATGAGGACTTAGTGGGCCAAAATATTGGAGTGTGATGAGTAGGAAAGGGAGAAGGTAGTGCTAAAAGACACATAGGTTCAATTTTGAGTAAGCTTTGGTAGATATGTAGGATAAAAAAGGTGGGAGCTAAAAAATAAATGTAAGCAATGTGAAGGTGGTTTCAATGGAAGACTTGGAGACAGGCACTCAAGACTCAATTACCAAATTCTATTGGAATGGAGGAAAGAACCTTCCTCCTCAAGATTCATGAAGATCCTTGTTGTGCATATTTTGCACACACGCCCCGCCATAGGCAGGGACCCTCTTCTTCGCTCCCGATGGGCTTCTTTCCTCTTGTCTCGTTTTACGTGCCCCTCATTTTGCTATCTTAGTTGGGTTTTTCGGGCTTCGCCCTCCCGCTCGCTCGATTCACTTTTTCCTTCATTCTTTGACTTTGGGGATAGATTTCTTATGGATTTTGGATGTTTTTGTGGTGCCTAAGTGAACTGACAAGGTTTCGTTAAGTTTCAGGAAGTTTTGAAAACTCCAAAACTATGTTCCTGCAACGGCTTCCTTGCAGCAGCTTCCCTGCAACGGCTTTCCTGCAATGGCTTCCTTACAGCAGCTTCCCTATAGCGGCTTCCCTATAGCAGCATTCCTACAACAGCATTCCTACAACAGAATTCCTACAGCGGCATTTTGGCCTCATGTTTCCGGAATGTACAAGCGCACCTCCAAATCAGAAACAAACTTTGACCCAGATGCTAAAATGGGGTCTTATCCTCCCTTGACCTTTCAAATTCCAAATTTTCATGCAGGAAGTACCATTCGGAGTTTTGTGCTCTTTGAGCCATTTCAAAACAACTTTCCTACAATGGCTTCCCTGCAGCGGCTTTCCTGCAGCGACTTCCCTGCAATGGCTTCCCTGCAGCAGCTTCCTTGCAACAACTTTCCTGCAGCGGCTTCCCTACAGTGGCTTCCCTGCAGCGACATTCCTACAACAACATTCCAGCCTCATATTTCTGGAATGTACAAGTGCACCTCCAAATCAGAAATGGACTTCGACCCAGATGCTAAAATGGGGTCTTATCCTCCCCTGACCTTTCAAATTCCAAATTTGCATGCGGGAAGTACCATTTGGAGTTTCGTGCTCTGTCAGTCGTTTCAAAATAGCTTTCCTACAACGGCTTCCCTGCAATGGCTTCCTTACAGTGGCTTCCCTACAACGGCTTCCCTGTAGCAACTTCCCTGCAATGACTTCCCTACAACAGCTTCCCTACAACGACATTCCTACAACAACATTCCTACAACAACATTCCTACAACAGCATTCCGACGTCATGTTTTCGGAATGTACAAACGCACCTCCAAATCATAAATGGACTTCGACCCAGATGCTAAAATGGGGTCTTATCCTCCCCTGATCTTTCAAATTTCAAATTTGCAGTCGATAGATACCATTCGGAGTTTCGTGCTCTCACGGTCGTTTTCAAAACATAATTTCCAGAACGACATTCTGAGATCCAATCTCCGGAACGTCCAAGCGCACCTCTAATTTGAAAATGGACTTCGACCCAGATGGTAGAAATGGATTTTATCCTCCCCTGACCTTTCAAATTTCAAATTTGCAGCTGGGAGACACCATCCGGAGTTTCGTGCTCTCGCAGCCGTTTTCAAAACAAAATTTCCAGAACGACATTCCGGGATCCAATCTTCGGAATGTCCAAGCGCACCTCCGATTTGAAAATGGACTTCAACCCAGATGGTAAAATGGGGTCTTATCCTCCCCTGACCTTTCAAATTCCAAAATTGCAGCTAGGAAATACCATCCATAGTTTCGTGCTCCATCGGTCATTTCAAAACAACATTTCGGCCTCTCATTTCCGGTTTCAAGAAGCCTACCATGGGTCCGTCGACAGAACCATTTGATGCAATGAATAATGTTGGAAGTCCATTGGGAAGAATGTAGCTTTCAGGCAGTTTCAACTACGGTAAAAGTGAAATTAGCTAGGAGACAAAACTGCTACAGTGACTGACCACTACAGGACAAAATAGGAAAAAGACAAAGATGTATTTTAAATTGTTGAATATTGTGGGGTAGGTGAAGCCCTAATGTAAATTGAATCTGGGCCACACAATGTAACTCAATCCTAGCCATTCAATTGGGCTTTGAAAACTATAAATAGGGGTGTTCCCATCATTTGTAATTGTTGGAGAGCTGTTGTAAAAACATTCTGCAGTAATAGAAAGTAACATTGCATGATCTATGGGTGTTACTTTTGAGTTTGCTCATTATGTGTGCATGGTTCTACCTTCCAAGTTAGTTTTAGTTGTAGTTTCTTGAATGGAAGTGATGATGGTGTTTGTTGTTACAGTATTTGATGAATTTCCAACCCATACTTTTGGCACTTGTTGATGGCAAGATGCTGTGCAAAGTTAGCCTGGGCTCCTTTATTTGATTGCTGCAACTTAGTTCATTTGCATGTTCATGATGTGTGTATGCAAACTGAAAATCTACAGTCCTTAGAAGATTGCACTGGTTTTGTGTAACTGTAGGATCCTCTTGGCCAAGCAAAACCCAATTTAGGGAGTTTTTCTACTGTAGTAGCCTCCATGATCACTGTTCATTCGTAGTTTCAGATCCAGGAATCTTTTCTCTTCCCTGCCCTTTTTCCTTTTTTTTTAATAAGTAACCTTAGGCAAGGTTCATTTCACATTATAAAGCTAAATCCAATGATAAAATGGAGTTCAAGACTGTTGTTTGAACCTACAGCAAATGCACAACAACTCTCCCATCTTAAGAACTCAATTTGCAAATCCAACTTCCCCGCTTTGTAACTCATCCATAAGTCCACCTTGTGATTCCAGCAAATCGCATAAACAACTAAAATATTCCAAGCATTGTCAAGACCTGACATCCGAGAGACCTTGGGATAGTGTTCTGCAATTTGATTGTGGAAGATTGTCTTTCAAGAGAGGTAATGCACCTACGTATTACCTGTGTTGTGAAGTGCATGAAAACACCATCAACAATCCTTTCATGCAATGTTATGGGGCTTAATTCGAGCCCCAAAAGGGTCATTTGGTGAAATGACTAATGGAGGGTCGTTCTAGACATTATTTTGCTACAATAAACTAAAATAAGTAGAGAGGAGTTAAGGAAGTGATTAAGAACCCTTTGGAGGGATAGGGGGATTTTTTTGGTAGATGTGGAGGGTACAATAGGAGGCTTCATGATATTGTGGGATGATGAGATATTGTCAAGTAGTTTGATGTTTGGAAACTCAAAACATGATCAATGGTTTTTTAGGGGTGTATGTTGGAGCTAAGTTCATGTGTTTAAATATATATGGACCTAATAATAACTCTAATTTTGACACATGGAATGAAGTGAGATCCTTCTATTCATAATTTATTGATATCAAGGGGGTTAGTTGATTTCAAGGCATGGTGTTTGGAGATTTCCCTTGTAGCATTGTAAATTGTCACCCTTGACAATTTCACACTAGTTTAGCTCTCCCTTATGTTCCTAGGCCTAATTGTGTTTTTAATTTTCCCATTTTATAATAATCTTTGGAAAATCAAAATTTGAATTGGGAATAAGGATTTAATATTCATTTACCGATACTTAAGGCCCCAAAATAGGTTTGGGCTAGGGCACTAGTGCCCCTGTCCAACCTATTTTGGCCCCAATTCAAATATATTGATGTTGACATTTTAATATTTAGAAATTTGAATTCAATTATCGATTGTCGGTAATTAATTTGAGATAAATTAAAGAATTACATATAAATATAAGTAATTTTCAACATTTGAAATCCTAAGCAATCCTAGGTGAATTGATTAAGCAATTGAGCATCCTAAAAAATAATCAAGAGCAAAAAGAGAAAAATTATTGCAACATTATTTTAATCAAGTATCATTTTAGGAATGCATCAATTTTTCATGTGAGTTTGTTCATGTTTCATGTTTCATTTTTTTGTGAGTACTAACACTTGCATGACTTCAAATCAAGCATCAATTTCTTTTTGAAGGTGATGAGTACAATGAATTAAGTCCATCAACGGATGCATATTTGAGTGGTAAGTTGTAACAATTATCAATTTATCACTTGTTTATCATTTATCCTCTACCCAATTGAGGGTAATCTCTCTTTTATATCATCATAGCCATTGTGGAGGTAGAAATACCAAAATGGGGTTTGACCTAGGCAAGCCCCTACACAACACAACCCTTTCCTCTCTTCCTTTTGTGTAGGTTACAAATTTGAAGAAAATATGGGAAAGGATTGTAGAATTAATTTCTCAATTAAACATTTAAGTCCTACAAGTCAAAAAATTAGGGAAAGTGGAAATTTTCAGCGACAAACAAAGTTTTGACACTAAGTCCAGAGGAGAAGAGCCTACAGACAAAGACCAATTGAGATCTAAATTCTAATTTTGAGTGTTTCCACTTCTAGGTCTAGGGTTTTAGCATCCTTGTCTAGCCATTTCAAGCTTAGATTTATATTCTAGATTCCTTTGTATCTACACTCTACTCTTCTAAACTCTATTTTTGGCTTTCAATTTTGTGTTTTTTCTAAAATCATAATAGTTTGTTGCATTTTCATAGTTAACCTAGGTTCATCTTCAAATTATCAAATTAAGTCAATTAAAAGTAATTTAATCAATATCAAATCATCCCCACATCAAAGGACTAAAACCCTAATCCACTATTATGGATCTTCCATTAAGGTTAGTAGCGAAGTGGGTGGTTGAGATCAATTTTAGTCATTTCTATTTAGACCCTAGATCACCTTTTCCTACACATTTTGGTGAACCTTGACGTTTGTGCACTTTAAAACCTTTTGAAATATTCATTAGGTCATGTTAAAATCTGAATGCAACTTTCAAAAGTTTGATTTTTTCATTAATGCATGCATATTTTGATAAAAAGCATTGAAAAGTAAAGATTTGCATAGTATTTTCATTCCAAAAGATAAAAGTGTTAATTTTCAGTTGTTGCAAGATAGATCTAGTCAATTATTGCATTGCAAAATTTTAATTAGGTCATTTTAAGGTCTGAAAATAATCTAAGAGTGTTTGAGTTTGTCATGTATGCATGCACATTTTATTGAAAAAGTAAAGATTTATATTATGTATGTCACTTCAAAAGATACGAAAGTTTCTATTTTTAGATTTGTCAAACTAGGTTCAGTTGATTATTTTAGTTTACAATCTGAAATTACCTTTGGAACATATTGCATTACTTCAAAAATCTAAAATTGCATGCATAATTATGTATTACACATAGCAAAATTGTGATTTTGTGCATTTACAGAAATCCGTCTGCATACACACCTGAATATCTGCAACTTTAAACTTTTAGACATTATAGTTTAGTTCTATATTTTCAAGACATTGAAATTTAACTCCTCTGGTCTAGGGCACCAATGCCCTTGTCCAGCTTATTTTGGACCAAATTTTGATGACATTAATATATTTGAGTTGCATGCTAGATTTGTTTCTTATTTTTTGTGCATTGCCTTGTAACAGTTCGATATACATATAATTGTGTTACTTTTGGTAAGAAACTTAAATTTTTTGAATGCTTTGGAAAAATGATATCTTCTTTGAAATCCTTGTTTGATGTTTCATTTTGTACTTTCAATAAAGCTGCTCCACTAGATGATAAAGCTCATGTTTCCTTCTCTTCTAATACATGCCCTCCTAGTGAGGATATCTTGATGCAAGAGGAGGAGATCATGGATATCTCCCTAAATAATGTGTTACCCACCCTTCAACCCAACATCCTCCTTAAAAACATAACACCCAAGAGTGAAGAATCTGTATACCACCCTCTAATCTTGCCTCCTCACCTCAATCAAAAATTTGTCAATCCTATCATACCTTCACTTGACATGTTTTCTTCCTCTCCCAAAGAGACTCCATTACAATTCATACCTCTCCCATTGTGTATCAATTCATTTTTTAATTCCAATAAATACAAACCTCAACTTAAAGATAATCATGCAAAAGAAACTAGTAATAGACCTATCGATCTAGAGAAATTCTATGGCCATGGATTTAAGATCCTTGCTAAACAAGGTTGTGATACAAAGAATGAACATGAAATCACACTCTCCTAGAATATACATCACATTCCTCTATAATAGGTATTGGATATAAACACTCTCCGCCTTTGAATAAGATATTCATTCCAGTATCTACCGCACCACCAACCCATTGTTCAATTGGAGATGGACTTTTTTCCACTTTGCATCCCTTATCTAAGGTAGAATGTGCATTGTGCTTACTTTTGAAAATGAAATTAATCACCCTTCCACCTCCCCATGAGAGAAAAAGTACTTAATAAATACAACAAAATTCATCCTTTTATGCATATCATCAAATGTCTAAGCATTCTACTCGATGAGTGTTTCACTTTAAATAAAAAATTGCAATAGCTATTTGTTGTATACGATGTAAATCCATATAAATTAACTACTATGCTATTCCTCCTTGCTATGTGGCATTCGTAGTATCATCTGATGCTCATTGCCATGCATGAGGGCACAAAAACATTTTGTGCAATCATATTTTCATCAATGAGGAGCAACACCATAATATCCACATATGGTTTCCCTTGTCAACACACTTGGGGGGAAAGGATAGATTTTCCTTAAGGTGTATATCATTTATAAAGGATCCCCTCTTCATCTATTATCTCCTTAAAACATTAGTGTAGCAAGTACACTAAAATTTTAAGGGGGCATAGTCCTTGTCTATTGTGGCATCTTCTAAAGAATTTAATTCATGTGCCCCCTAAGTGGTGGTATTGTGCATGATATGTCCTAAAGTGTGGCCTTGCATGGTGGTCATGTTCCCCCTTAGTGTTGGTATTATGCATGATATCCCCTAAGGTGTGGTCATGCATGTTAATCATGTTCCCCTTTAGTGGTGATATTATGCATGATATCCCCTAAGGTGTGACCTTTCAAATCCATATGGTGCCCCTTTAGTGGTGATATTATGCATGATATCCTCTAAGGTGTGGCTTTGAAAAATTATTCATGTGCACCCTTCATGGTGGTGTTATTTAGAACACCGCTTGAGGTATGGTTTATGATTCATCCCCTGTGATTTTAAAATTTTATAAACCCCCTAAGGTGATTCATCCCTTGTGATGTTAAATGGTCCCCCATGACATTAAAATTTTGTGTGCTCCCTCAGGAATGATGGAAAAATATTCCATGGATTTAGCATAACATAGCTTGTTGATTCAAGAACTTGAGCATTTTTATATGGCCACCTAGCATAATGATGCAAGAACATCCATGGTAGTTGGAAATCCTGTGTCAATCGAAAGAGGATCAATTTTGTTGAGATTTCTTTTTAAAATTTTGGAAAGTTAATTTTGGTTTGAAATTCATGTTAACTAGTGGAAAATGATTTATCTTTGATTAATTAAACTTGTCAAATAATTTCATTTGCACATTGACAAGTTAACATAGTGGGTGAAAAAGCAAAAAAACAGTTCTTAACTCTTTTACTTGCAAATTACCTAAAAAGCTATATGAGGCATTGAGATTTGAAAATATGGAGTTTTGAACACTCCACCATGATCCCTAAAAATTAGACACTAAGGATATGGGCGCCCAAGCTTTCTTTTAATTTCTTGCTTTTTCGAGAGTCAAAAGGAGAGAAGATTTTTTTTTGAAAAAACTCCTATCTTTAGAGGGGCTACTGGAAATGGATTTTTAATTATTTTAATTGATTTTTGAGGAGTTTAATGTGCAGATATAGGGATATTAATTCCATATTGGAGAGGTAAAAAAAAGAATGTGAAATCAATTCCATGACACCAGGAGTTAAGAATAGGAAAAATCAATTTTCATTATGGAAGGTTTTGAAGAGGAATTGAAAGGAGAGAAAAAGGAAAGCGTAGCATTCTTTGAGAGGGAATTTCTTGGATTTTGTTGTACGTTGGGACTAATTAAAAATAGTCCATTAAATTTTTAGATCAACAGGTTGAAGCTACAAGAGTTGCAGGTAGATACGAGGTTTTGGAAAGTGAATTAGTTTGCAAGAGCTCACATAGTTGAGCATAGTTTGTGTTTGGATGTATTACTTTGTATATCGGATGTTGGTATGGATTTTATTTTTTGTTCATCAGTCCATTGATGATTGAAAATCAATGTAATCAAATTTATTTAATAGATAAAATCATTGGTTCCTTGTGCAAACAATTTCTAGAGTTTAATTTGTAATCTTTTTATTCTACTAAGTTATTGTTGTGAGGAGTTTAGAGAGGGATTTGAGAGTATCAATCTCTCTCTACATTACATAACACAACTTGCTTGCTAGTGTATCCATTTGTCTCATGAGTAAAATAGCATAATGTAACTTTCTAGGCTTGTGAAACGTATCATATTGCATAGACACCTAACATAACACAACTTGATAACTAGTGGATCTATTTAGCTTATGAGTGACATAGCATAACACAACTTGCTAGTCATTATGAGAGTACCATTTTTTCTAACACCATATTTGATGGATGACGTTTGGTATTTGAGATAAAATTTAAGACTGGGGTCTCTTTACCTTATCAAATCGAATCCTTTTTGTAACATCTCTAACCATAGCCTTGTAGTTTTTACCTAGGTCTTAATTCATGAAGTAAATAATTCAATGCCTTTAAACAGGAAAGATTTTTTTTTTCTTTTCTAATAATATATTTTGTATGCTATGTAAATAATTTCATATAACATTGCATAATCAAAATAACATAAAAAACTTCATGTAAATGAAACACATCTTTTCGAATATAATTTATAAATAGAATTCATGATCATATAAACAATTTCATAATTTACAATCAAAACAAGGTTAGGGTATTCTTAGCCGGATTAATCTTCTATTTCACAAGCCTCCGCGTGCCATCTGCAAGAGAGAGAGTATCACCCAAGCACTTTACCTCCAAGCATAGATCGACGGTCCCCCACTCACCTTCCTAACTGGAAGTGGCCCTACCCTTCAACAAAGAGCATAGTATAGGAACCTCTAGTATTTCCATCTGAGTATCTAGTGTTGTGTTCTACATAAAAAGTATGGTCATACAACTATGGATACCTTCCAACTATACATGACGCTACTGAAAAGTTATGCAAACTTGGAGCATAATAAACTAACAAGTGCAAGCAAAGACTTTGCACTTGCATTGGCCAAAGTTTTGATATATATAATCATCAACTTTCTAAGGAAGTGATGTTGTAAGTTCACCCACCTCTAACTCAACTTGGGAATCTTACTAACCTATGGTTATCTTTACTTTTGGTTTTGACCCAAAGGTTAACTTATTTAAATAGATTCTCTTCCAAATAGTGATGACTTCACTAAGTCATAATTTGACTAAGTTGGGTATGTATTATTTAACTTTGGAAACCCATGTTACATTCATGTAACATCTTAGGCCTTGGAAACTATCACTTGCTGAAGTCATTTATTCTAATTTGGTAAATGACTTGGCTAGTTATACTTTTTTGACTTGAATACCCAAGTTATGTTCTTGCAATATTCGTCTAGGCAACTACCTCTTATTTGAGTCCTTAGTTTTAACCATGAGAGTAACTACTCTCCTATTTTACACACAATTATTTAATACTGATGACACAATGTCATTGATTAGACACACCTAGTCTCAATCTAAATGATAAGTATAATGATCTATTATTAAACTTATATTGAAGATTACTTCTTTTTATTAAAGTTTCAGACTCCAATGTTTATTCTTATGGTTCTATTCCTAAAGAACTCCATACCGAATATGGTTAACCTTGAAGTGAACATAAATAGTCAATCATCTTCTTCTTAAATAATGGTTAAGACTCTTTGTTGTTGTACCAAGTATGGTTCCATACTTCTAGAACTCCATAACTGATCTGGTTAATTATGATATTAAATATAATTTGAATTGATTCAATATAAAACTTTATATCCATAGTAATATCCTTTAATAATTCAGTATGTTAATTTGTTTAACCTCTGACAGCTTGATTGAGAAACTATCCGACTAATCTTCCGATTCTTCATAGGTTTCTCCCAAGTTATCCTTTGTATAATTATATATATATGTTTGTAGGTATATACATTTTCATATATTTATCTGTTCACATGACAAATATATACTCACATATAAATGCATGATAAGTTTATTTCCAAATTTGGAGAATATTTTATATTTGTGGAATATTTGGGCTCCTACGCCTTAAAATCTCCTAGCTTCATGGCCTTTATTTTGTAGTAAGAACATAATATCCTCTACTCATGTTACTTGATTTCAAATAAATAGATAGTAATAATGACTCTTGGTCTAATAAGTAATAAATATAACTTTCAACAATAATAAGGACTTTATCTTCCTATTATGTTCAGACCTTATCATTGAAAATCTAATATAAACTTGTGTTAGAAATTATATATAAAGACGTATCCTTAATGGAATAAATATCATAATCAGATCTTTAGCAACTCTTCACTACTTTAGTTTTGTTAAGTTGGTTCATTTGGCAAAACACAACTTAGAGAGTCTTAACTTTCTCTTTAAGCTCTCTCGAATGATTTAACTCAATATCACATAAAACTTGCACGATTTTAAGAACATTTTTAAAAGTGAGAAAATTTAGTCTAACCATTTGGTTATTCTAATTCTTGTTATCTCTTATACTTTCTCACAATTAATCTATATTTTACATGTTTGAACATGCATTCATATACATTTGTAAACAACCATAAAATTACATGTAATAGTGGCATATTTATATACGTTTACAAATAGCCATAAAATTGCATATAATACTAGCATATTCATATTCAAAAATATAGAACTCTTGCTTCAAAATTCTACAACTCAACTCAAAACTTCTATGCTTTTCAAGCTCCATGCACAACACCAAATTCTGCATCTAGTTTTTTTAGTCTAATACCAATGATATGTATCTAATAAGCACCTTGATTTCAGATTTATTCAAGCCAATCTCTCTATATGGCTTGCTATTTTGTAGATTGAAAAATGCTCTTCAAATAATTCTCACTTTCTCTTATAAACTCATGTATAACTCTCTTTTCCATTATTCTTCTCACCATGTGCCAAAAAATAAGCAACTAGAAAACTTAATTATTTATTTTCCCAAATAGATTGCCCATCACACAAATTTTTCTCAAAAATAAAGATTTGTCACCTCACGTAGAGGCTCGACCCTCACCAAAATTGCCACAATTTTCTAAGATATTTACATGAGTGTAGAATACAATTTAGTTTGAATGCTTACGCAATAAAGCTTTGAACATTTCTTTACTACCCAAGTCATAGGCTTCTTACTAATAGTAACACATTCTTAAAATTTTCTATATCACCACTTTTATTGTGGTTGTTAAAATGAGTTTGAGAAGTGCTAAAAATCAGCCACTATGTGGCTTTGAAAATAATTCACTAACTGCCCATGGTGGCGCCTATGTATGGTGGCCTCAATACTCTTTAACATTATCTACCATAAAGCCTTGCAAATCGGCTTAAGAATAACAACTTAATCATGGTATAACTGCCATTTAATATGGCTTTATAATTTACATTAAATTAAAATATAATCTATATTTATATATATGTAAACATATATATTTTCCATCATTCATTTTTTTTAAATACATATACATATTTACATATGAATATACATATATATTAAAGTATATCCTCTATGTGTATTCATATATACATACATATATACACACATTTAATATATATACTTATGTCTAGTATATACGTTATATTCATTATTACCAAAATATATTCAAAACTAATTTAATTTTATGATCAAAGAAGATCAATAACGATATGAGATTATTTCCCATAACGACACTTAACCTATCAAATTAGGTTTATGACTTACCAATTCGATACATGAATCGACTTGACGAGGTTCCAATTACCCTAAGAGAGTGAGTGTGTGTGTCTACTCAGATAGCAATACCAAACGTTCCATATACCAACTCCTCTCCTAGGTGATACTCTCCTCTACCTCTCCCTCTAGGGGTTCAAAATTTCCTACATTCAACTTAGAGAAACATATTCATAGTTAGCTGATAATATATAAAACATAATTATAATATAGCTTGAGCATCATATAAGCATTTAAAGGTAGTTTCATCATATTGCATATACATACATTTCATTCAATCATCAAATACCACAATGACATAACCATGCATTAAAATTGTATTTAGACATAAAGATTAAAGTAATTGGGTAAATTAACATTGGGGTGTAACATGTCCTCCCCCATAAGGATCATTATCCCCGATGATTCAAAGTATCATAACATATATAAAATCAAATTAAGGCTTTACTTAAATCAATTTTCAAAATCATGTAAGAGATGGAAAATTTCCATTTAATCTCATTATATTCTTTCCTCGTAGCACTGTCCTCTGCAAACTGGTCCCTTTGGACCTTGTTCTAAGTGGCCTTGCTAATACGCTGGTAGAACTTGTGTGATTCAAGCAATTTACCTACTGAGAATTGTTTCAGTATATTCCTTGCATCATCATAGCTTTTTAGCCTATCATTATTATCTACTAATTTCTCTTCTTGATCAACCTGATCTACTCTTCCATTCTTGGAAACATTTCTAGACTAAGGCTAATCCTATCTTCTAGCTTATCCCAACTTATAGTAATTCAACACTTTCTTTTGTATAATATTTCAAATGGATTTAGTTTTATCGCAGAATGATAAGAATTATTGTAGTAAGAAAATTCTACAAATCCTCCAGAACTTGGTTTACCCTTTTCGTCTGACCATCTATCTCGGGGTGATATGCTAAAATAATGTTCAATTGAGTCCCAAGTGAGGTAAAAAGGGTTTTCCAAATCCTTGACATTACATGAGCATCCCTATTCGAGATAATCTTCTTAGGAACATCATGCAACCTAAACACTTTTTGCATGAATTTGTGAGTTGTAACTAGTGCCCCATCTATCAAATTTCCCAGTATAAAATGGGCTACCTTGGTGAGCTTGTCCACCACTACTAAAATATCATTATGCCTAATCTTCAACATAAGAAGGCCTTGTAAAAAATCCATACTAATGACCCGCCCCTTCCTTTTTGGAATTTCATGTGGATAAAAAAGTCCCACCGTGTGATGATGTTCTACTTTCACCCTCTACATTCTAGATAACTTGCTACAAACCTTGTAGGATCACTCTTTATTCCTTTCCATAAATATAGCAGTTTCACATCAGCCAAAAGTTTGTCACTCTAGGATGTCCTAAATATGGTGCAAAATGAACTTCTTTCCATATTCCTTAACTCCTTAGATTCTTGTACATACATCCTTCCTTTAAATCTTAGTAGTTCATCTAGATCAAAATTAAACCCATCATACCTCGAATCTTGAGGATCATCCATGAGAGCTTGTTTAACTTGCTCATAGTTTTCATCTCCCTCAAAATTTTGCAACACTTGATTCTTGAATTCAAAATGAATAGATATCATTGAGGAGATATGCCTCCTTTGACTTAGGGCATCCACAACTCAACTTTCTTTTCCCTTTATATAATTGATTTCAAAATCATAGTCAGATATTAACTCAAGTCATCTCCTCTAATGAGCATTTAGATTTGATTGGGTAAAAAAATGCTTTAGACCATGATGGTATGTCTTAAACTCAAAAGGTTTCTCGAGCAATTAATGCCTCCATAGTTGCAAATCATGAACAACCGTTGCTAGCTTGAGATCATGGGGAGCATAGTTTTGTGCATATGTCTTTAATTTCCTAGACTCATAGGTGATAAATTTCCCTTCTTACATAAGAATCCTTCCTAATCCTTTTGCCCAAGGAATCAATAATAACCACAAACTGGCCTTCTGAACTAGGTACTTTTAGAATTGGTGTCATAGTTACTTCTCTTATATTTGGGTCAAATGCTCTAACATTTTTGTTCCCATTCAAATATTTTTCTAACAACTCCTACAGCTAAGTCGTCAACTCCAACAACTCTGTTGTGGTCATTCTATAAGGAGCCTTGGATATGGGTTCTGATCTTGGAACTATATCTATGGAGAAATCGAAAGCTCTTTTAGGAGGTAATCTAGGCAATTCATCTAGAATTATATCCTCAAATTTCCTTAGAATAGGGTACTTATTCGTGACTAATATTTTTGTTCCATAAATTCCATTTCTTCCACTCCTTGGAGTTCTCAGGATTCATAATACATTAAATTATCTTGGAAAATGAACTCTTTGAAATTATCCATTTTCTCCATTTTGATCGTAAAGAGTTTACATCCTTTTTGCTTGGCCTTCTTCACCTGAATGGCTGACATTTTCCTTAACTTCACCTCACTAGGTGTACTTGCAAATAATATTTTTTCACAAGGTCGTTTAGAAATTCTATTATTTTAGCAATGTAGACTCCCTTAGCCCTATGCCTCCACAACCAATTTATCCTAAGAATGACATCAAAATATCCTAAGGGAACTACATACATGTTTACTTCTGTTGAGAAACTTGGAAGTTCAACCTTAGCTTCAAACAAAAATTGCTCTACCTGAGCTCTTGTCTAGTTAGCACACTTTACTGACTAGAGTTTTGTCTTGCAACCAACTTTTCTAAGAAATTTTATCTATAATTCTTGATAGCTTCATCTTCTTCATAAACTTAGATACTTCAAGGGATAATCGATTTCTTTTCTTATTAACAAGCCTTGACTCAAATTTGTCCATGCCCACTCTGGGTGGTGTGTTCATGTATGTTTTCATCTTTACCTTTGTGGAATGCTTCCTTTTTTGGCCTACTCTGGCCTCTAACCTCTTACTCTAAAGTACCAACTCCCACTCTTGTTTCAATTACCATTGCTAGGATTTAATCTAGTTTTGGATTCAAGTTTTTTAGAAGGTTGTCCTACCTCCTGGCTACCTCCATAGTTTTTTTTGGTTCATATCATGTTTAATTTCTACTTCACCTGAAGTTTTTCATTTATGCATACAATTAGTTCCTCTAATTTAGCATTTGTATCAATAGACATTAATCATATTCATTTGTTCAACTTAATTAAATAAAAAAATTATTATATTATTAATGGATTACATAGTATCCTTATTTAATACATAACTTTGACTCTTTGTGACTACAGGTCGCTATTAGAAAGAGGGATCTCCTCAGGTTCTTCCTCACCCTTAAAGTCAACTAATTTTTTTTTGGAGGGTGGATGTGCTTGCAAGTACTAATCCATAACCTCCTTACTAATCACAGGTGTATTCCTACCACAACCAAAGGGCATCTCCCTATGAGCTAATGGTTTGACTGGTTTGACCACAGGGATAGGAACAATGGACTTCACAATTGTTATATCCCTCTACTTTTTCTCTAGCATGATACACTTGAGTATCAACCAATGTCTTAGAGTTAGCCAGCCAAGCACCTCCTATGTAGCTAATTTTGTTAAGGAGCTTAACCTCTAGGAGGACTCTTTCTTAGTCCTAAGATTAGACAAGTTTCGAGAAAATGACTTCCTTACTATTTTCCTTGTTCATCTTTTTCCCATCGTTTTGGAATAAGAACATTTCAAACATTAGCTACTAATAATGTTTGAGGAAAAAATTATGTAATGAGCTCATAGGTCCATGTGTTGAACCTGGTAGCTCTGATGCCATATGTACCATCTCTAACCATAGTCTTATAGTTTTTACCTAGGTCTTAATTCATGAAGTAAATAATTCGATACCTTCAAATAGGAAAGTAAAAAAAATTACTTTTTTAATAAAATATTTTGCATGTTGTGCAAATAATTTCATATAACATTTGCATAAACAAAATAACATAACTAAATTTCATGTAAATGAAACACATCTTTTCAAATAGAATTGATGATCATATAAACAATTTCATAATTTACAACGAAAACAAGGTTCTGGTATCCTTAGTTGGATTACTCTTATATTTCACAAGCCTCAGTGTTTCATCTGCAAGAGGGAGATCATCACCCAAGCGCTTTACCTCCAACCATAGATCGATGGTCCCCCACTTACCCCCTTCCTAAATGGAAGTGGCCCTACCCTTCGACGAATAAAATAGTATAGGAATTTCTAGTATTTCCATTTAAATATCTAGTGTTATGTCCTACATAACAAGTACGATCATACAACTATTGATACCTTCCAATTATGCATCGTGCTACTGACAAGTTATGTAAACCTGAAGCACAAAGAACCAAAAAATACAAGCAAAGACCTTTGCACTTACTTTGGCAAAATTTTTGATATATATAATCATCCACTCTCTAAGGTAGAGGTGTCGTAAGCTCACCCACCTCTAACTCGACTTGGAAATCTTACTGACCTATGGTAATCTTTAGTTTTTGTTTTGACCTAAAGGTTAACTTATTTAAATATATTCTCTTCCAAATAGTGATCACTTCACTATGTCATAATTTTTGTGTTCACAAGGGGGGAGAGTTTTTTAATTATATGTTTTTCTATTTCTTCTTTGTGTTGTATTCCTAATTGGGGCCTGCTTAAGGTGAAAGGGCTTGGGGCTAAGCATGGAGTTGGATTTTAATCCTTTGAGCTTTGGTTTTTTTCTATTTCAAACATAGTTATGGGGGAAAAATTTCCCCATCCAGACATGCTATGGTTGATGATTTCAAGATCAATGCTTCAAATGGTGTGGGATCTTCACATGGTGGTTTCTCTTAGATTCCAAAAGTGAATGGATGCTTGGATAGGAGTGATACTCACTTGGATTTTTTTACCAAACCAGAATCTATTGTGGAAGATGTTGATTATTGGAGAAACCATGCATTAATCTATAATTTCATTGGAATCAGAGTATCTCTCCTATTTCTTAAATCTTGGGCTCACCGAACTTGGAACTCGGTGGGAGACATGGAGGTTCTTCAAGATACAAATGACTATTTTATGGTAGTTTTATCTTGTATTGTAGATCATAATAAATATTTTGAGGGAGGTCCCTACTTTCACAATCAAGTGGGGTTGTTCTTGAAACCCTAGCATATTGGATTTAATCTGGTCGAAGAGCTTCCATTGATGGTTTTGGTTTGGGTGCAACTTCCCTAGCTTTTGGTTGAGTTCTGGATGAATGATATTTTGTACATGATTGCACTTTTCTGGGTAATCTGGTGGGGCTGCCACAACATGCATTAGAGAGGAGGGCCCTTTCTTTGGCTCATATTTTTGTGTAATTGATCTCAACAACCTACTGACTAATTCTTTGGAACTTCAAGTTGGGTATACATCATGGATTCAATAATTAGACTATGAGACTTTTCCTTTTCGGTGTCGAATCTACCATGAATATGGTCACCTATAGGAAAAGTTCCCTAAACTTAAGGTTTCTGGTTCTTTTGGTGGGGGCCCTACTAGGATGCCTCCTTGCTTAGCTCCATTGAGAGATAAAGGCAAAGCCCCTATGTCTAAAAGGGAAATTGATAAGGAGGGTTTTGTTCCAGTGAAGCCCCTGTTGGATGTTGTGGTTGTATTTCTGATATGTGGTTGTCATTGATGTCAACACTATTAGCATTAATTTCTTTAAGACTGTATATGTTGAGGATATTGAGAAAATTGAAATAACATATGTTACAGGTTATCTATGAAATAATGAAGATCAGTGTGCTAGAAAGTTCAGTATGTTGATGATGAGAAGTTGTGTATTAAAGGGTTTGCTTGCCTATGTATGAAGTTCCTACTCTATAGGTTTTAGAGGTGCGCATGAAGATTTGAGCAAGTTATAAAGCTCTGTGTTCTAATAGTTATTATGTTACTGGAAATGGTGTTCATAGAAGAAGATAATGTGTTTTTGGTAATCTAAAGTGTTGCGCATGTTCTTGAAGTGTTTGTGGATGTTTCTAGATCATGTTCTATCTATGTTGCATGTCTTCATTGATCATTATGCTCGTGATCCGAGATTTTCTCTTGTGTGTTCATGTTTTTCATGTTCATGGCCGACAAAGTGCTTGTAGCATGTTGTGGATCTTTGAGAAAGATTAATTGAAGGTGTTTCATGTTCGAGGACATTGTTTTAGGTCTCTACTATGTTGTGGCCAACCTTGATGGATGTGCATTGATAATCTTTATTGTTTTGGGCCAACAGTTTATATTCATTCTATTATTTTGTTGAAGCCGACGTGAAGCAATGTAATTTCTTGTTGCGGATATATAAGCGATTTTTTTTCATTTGAGAAGCATGAGATGCGAAGTGTGTGTGTGCTATGTGCGAAAAAGGTTCAGATCATTCAAAAGCAGAGCAGAGTGTGAAGAAGAGTGAAAGAAAGTGAAGAAGTGTTCATGTGCTTAACCAGAACTGTACTCAGGAATTTGCAGATGCTACTTTCTTAGTTCAAATTCTTTAGATGGTTTTAATCTAAAATATTTTATGTAAGACAATGAGTCTTCCTTTGAGTAATGAGCTCTAGGAAGTGTGCCTGAATGCATGTGCATTCCCCATATATTTCCTTATACTTTTAACAGGGTATAGCTTGTGGATTAACCTCCACCGTGGTTTTTTCCTTAACAGGGTTTCCATACAAAAATCTTGGTGTTATGTGTGCTTCTAATGTGTTGTTGATTCATTCTTTCACTATTAATAATCAGATATGAGATTGAAGGTTGATAAGTTCAAATAAGTTTGAAATTTTGTGACAACTGATTCACCCCCCCTCCCAGTTGTCTGCCCTTGTGTTTCCAACAATTGGTATCAGAGCAGGTTCCTTGGAAGAATTTTAACAGCTTGAGGTGATCCAAGATGGCGACATACAAAATGGATAGTCTAAGATTTGATGGAACAAACTACACTCTGTGGAAGGCTAGAATGGAGTGTCATTTGAAATGCATTGGTGAATCCTACTGGAACATTACAATTCATAGGTATGTTATTCCTCAGAATGGCCCTACTACTACTATTGAGATTAGGGATGTTGAATATAATATTAGAGCTAAGGAGGCATTGTTGAGTGCTTTGACTGATACTGAGATGGAAAATGTTATGGATCTAAAAACTGCTTATGAGATCTGGAAAAAGTTGGAAACTTTATATGAAGGTGATGCTAATTTGAAAATGGCCAAGCTACAATGTCTGAAAGGAAAATATGAACTGCAGAAGATGGGAAATGATGAGAATATTGCTACTTACATGCAGAGAGTGAATGAACTTGTGTGTGGTATCAGATGTGCTAGTGGACAAGTGGATGAATCAGAGATTGTTGCTAAAGTGCTTAGATACTTTCTAGATGCATACAAAATCAAAGTTGTAGCCAATGAAGAGCTCCAGACTGTTGTAAATGTAACCAGATATATGTTGGTTGGGAAATTGATTGCTTTTGAGCTGAGTGAATTTGATGATTACCCCTCCTAATCATAACTAAGATGTATAGTCTTTGCATCAGTCTATGCATTCACAGTCATATTTTGATCCAGATTGATGTTGTGGTGGCTGCTACTCAGGGGGAGTAGTCAAATGATTCAAATATGTGGTTCAGAGCTTGTATACCTTTCCCATTGATTTCAAAGGGGGAGAAGAGTAATGTGAAAAACTAAGGGAGAGAAGAACAATATGAGAAGAGCAATGTGTAAATAGGAGATTGTTGGAAGAAGAGTTAGTTGTGTTGATGGTGTATTTTTCACATCATGTGTTGCCATCAATGCCAAAGGGAGAGATTGTTGGATGTTGTGGTTGTATTGCTGATATGTGGTTTTCATTGATGTCAACAATATTAGCATTAATGTCTTTAAGACTATATATGTCGAGGATATTGAGAAAATTGAAATAACATATGTTACAGGTTGTCTGTGAAATATTGAAGATCGGTGTGCTGGGAAGTTCAATATGTTGATGATGAGAGGTTGTGTATTAGAGGGTTTGCTTGCCTATGTATGAAGTTCCTACTCCATAAGTTTCAGAGGTGCGCATGAAGATTTGAGCAAGTTATAAAGCTCTGTGTTCTAATAGTTATTCTGTTACTAGAAATGGTGTTCAGAGAAGAAGATAATTTGTTTCTGGTAATATGAAGTGTTGTGTATATTCCTGAAGTGTTTGTGGATGTTTCTAGATCATGTTCTATCTGTGTTGCACATCCACATTGATCATTGTGCTCACAATCTGAGATTTTTTCTTGTGTGTTCATGTTTTTCATGTTCATGGCCGACGGAGTGCTTGTAGCGTGTTGTGGATCTTCGAGGAAGATTAATTGAAGGTGTTTCATGTTTGAGGACATTGTTTTAGGTCTCTACTATGTTGTGGTCGACCTTGGTGGATGCACATTGATAATATTTATTGTTTTGGGCCAACAATTTACATTCATTCTATTATTTTGTTGAAGTCGACATGAAGCAATGTAATTTCTTGTTGCGGATATATATAAGTGATTATTTTTCATTTGAGAAGCATGAGATGCGAAGTGTGTGTATGCTATGTGCGAAAAAGGTTCAAATCATTTGAAAGTAGAGCAGAGTGTGAAGAAGAGTGAAATAAAGTGAAGAAGTGTTCACATGCTTAACCAAAACTGTACTCAGGCATTTGTAGATGCTACTTTCTTAGTTCAAATTCTTCAGATGGTTTTAATCTAAAATATTTTATGTAAGACAGTGAGTCTTCCTTTGATCAGTGAGCTTTAGGTAGTGTGCCTGAATGCATGTGCATTCCCCATATATTTCCTTATACTTTTGACAAGGTATAACTTGTGGATTAACCTCCACCATGGTTTTTCCCTTAATTGGGTTTCCACGTAAAAATCTTGGTGCTATGTATGCTTCTGATGTGCTGTTGATTCATGCTTTCACTATTAATAATCAGATCTGAGATTAAAGGTTGATAAGTTCAAATAAGTTTGAAAATTTGTGACAATTGATTCAGCCCCCCCTCTCAGTTGTCTGCCCTTGTCTTGTAAACAACCCCATAATAAGGGAAGAGGCAAAAAGAGAACCCTTAAGGACAAGCAAGATGATGCAATTTTTAACTATTTTGAGTCCCTAGAAGATTTGGACTAGAAATTTGATATCCATGATAAGGATGTCTCTATTGATATTATCTTAGAGGGGGATCAATTGTCTTCTCAAAAATACAGGAGCGGGAATCTAGAGATATGGAAATAGGCACCAAGATAAATTTTGGTCAAGCCTAGAAATATTCTACTTTACCTTCCATTCTAGTGGAGATAGAAGCAAACGCTAATCCATCTATATATCATATGGATTATGGTAAGGGCTCCCTAGTCTCTTCTTCCTTGGGGTTGCACCAAAAAAACTTTAAGAAGAGGAACTTAGAGAAGCAAGCCAAGGCTGAGAGGAAGAAAGATCAGGGTAAGATCAAGTTAATGGGTGATAATTTAATGGAGTCAAGCTCAGTTAAACCTCTTGACTCCCATTTTTCTAAGCCCCAAAAATGATTATGCTCTCTTGGAATATGATGGGTTTGAACAACATCCCTTGACAAAAGGTTGTTCAAGAAATGAGAAAGGCTCATTCCCCTGATGTTTTATTTATCCAAGAATCTAAGTTGTCTATGGAGGGCATGGTTAAGGTACCCTCCAAGCCTTGGTGGCATGTTCAGTGCAAGTGCATTGGGGCACAAGGCAGTGCTGGTGGGATTGCATGTATTTGGGACAATAGGAAGATCTCCCCCCTTGTCGTGGATTGTAGGATGATTTTCCTTGTCCATGTTTACTTCAAATTTTGAATTTGGAGAAATATTTTTGCTTTCTAATGTCTACACTCCAATTGACTTACCTGGAAAGGTTCACCTATGGGACCATATAAGGTATGTGAGATATTTGCCTCCTTTGTATCCCTAGTTTGTGGTTGGAGATTTTAATTCTATTCTCATTCTTGATGAAAAGAGGGGTGGTTTGGACCGTTTGGATCCCTCTTCGTCTTTGTTTAGTAATAATATAATTCAACAAAATTTGATTGATATAAATACTCTCAATGGGTTTGTTCACTTGGATTAGTAGGAGATGTGGGGTGGACTCTATCTCTGAGAGGTTGGACAAGTTTTTTATCTCTAGTTTTTGGTTAGGCAATCAATGGATATCTAGCTCTAAAATCCTTGACTGGAGGGGCTCAAACCACTGGCCTATAAAATTTTCGGTGTATGGTCAGGAAAGTGCTAAGAATCCCTCCTTCAAATTCTAGTTAATTTGATTGTGTGAGACTTCTCTACAAAACCTTATAAAAGATTGGTGGTTTCATGGATTGCCTCTGCATGGGACTGTCATGTACACCTTTGTTAAAAGGCTCCATTTTGTGAAATTTCAACTAAAGAAGTGGAATAGGGAATGCTTTGGTAATTTATTTAAGTAAAAATATGCAACTCAAAATTAGCTAGATATCATTTTTAGGCAGAACAAAGATCAAGGAATTACTCGGAGTCCCTTAAAGCTAAAGTGGGGGTTTTGGAGAAGCTTTATGAATGGGAACTATGGGGTGAGATCTTTTAGAAGGAAAAATCAAGAATTGGTTGGCTTTAGGAGGGAGACAAGAATACCGCCTTCTTGTTTAACTCCATCGAAGATAGGGGACATGGTAATTTAATATCCTTTATTATGTCTTCTCAATATGTGCAGCTATCTTCTTTCAGTGATATCTCTCAAGAGGCCACCTGATATTTCTCTTCTTTATTCTCAGAGGATTCTTTTGAGGATTTGGAGGAAGTGAATCAGGTCTTGGCTTGTATCCCTTCTATTGTTCCTTATGAAGCTAATGTTGATCTTAATCAACCTATTTCCCTAGAGGAGTTGGAGATGGTTGTTTTCGACATGAAAAAAGGTAAGGCCCCTGGCCAGGATGGGTTTCCTATTGAGTTTTTTTAGGAATATTAGGATATTATTAAATGGTATCTTTTGGAGGTGGTGCAAAAATCACAGGATAGTAATCAAATGTTGAAAACCATGAATTCAAAATTCCTCGCTCTTATTCCCAAATGTGAGGGTGATCATTTGTTTGGCCTCTTTCAACCAATTTCTCTTTGTAATGTAGTCTATAAGATGATTTCAAAGCTAATTGTCGAGAGACTGAAGCCCTGGTTGGTTAATGTTATCTCAGAGGAGCAGGGGGTTTTGTGGCTAGCAGACATATCTAGGATGGTATTGTGATTGCATTCAAGGCTATCCATTCCAATTTCCAAAGAGAAGGCCATGTTTGTCAAATTGGACATGGCTAAGGCTTATGATCAGGTCAAATGGTCCTTTCTTTGCAAGGTTATTCATGCTTTTGGGTTTGATGAGGACTGGATTAATTAGGTGATGAGCTATGTCATGTTAGTGTCATATTTTGTACTTATTAATGGTGTACCTTCTTCTTTGTTTGGTGCTTCTAGGGGCCTTTGGTAGGGTGACCCCTTGTCTCCTTATCTTTTCATTATTGTGGATGAAGGTTTGGAAAGACTTCTTAAAGCCCATCTTAGTCGAGGGCTTATTCGTAGGTGGTATTGGGGCGTAGGCTTATCTCCTCAAACCAATCTTCAAATTTTGGATGATACTACACTCTTGGGTGTTTCCAAAATCTAGGAAGCGAGCAACTTATACAAGCATGCTCTTGAAATTTATCTTGTTGCTTTGGGTCAAAGTATTAATGAAGAGAAATCATCTATATTTTTCTTTAATACTCCTCTTATTCAATCTAGGATTTCTTGCATCCTTAGATTTCATATCGGTAATCTTTCTTTTGTGTATTTTGTTGTTCCCATCTTTGTGTCCCCTTTGCCAAGAAGAACTTGGTAGAATGTTCTGGATAAGTTTAGGGGTTATGTCAATCACTGGACTTGCCGATGGTTATCCTTTATTGGGAGGATTATGCTCTTAAAGGTTGTGGCTCAGGCGCTTCCTCTCTATAGGTGTATGGTTCAAGTTGCCCTTGCAGGCTTCATTAGAGAGCTTGATGCACTCTCTAGGCAATTATTTTGTTTTGGCAGTTTTGATACCAAGAAGTGGAGTTTGGTTAAGTGGGACTATCTATAAGCCTATTCAATAGGGTTGTTAGGGTCTTCTATAGGCAGATATTACTGGTCAAGCTTTGGCTTCCAAGATTTATCGGTGATGGTGTACTAGTTAGGATCAATGTTGGGCCAAAATCCTCAAGGATAAATATTTGAGAGGTGTTGCAGATAAGGATATTCCTAGATGCTCTTTGGATGGTAAGGGGTCTGATATGGGATACACTCAAAAGAGTGCAAGATTGATCAATCAAGGCTTATTTTGGATTTGTCACAAGGGTGATGATGCTCTCTTTTGTCTTGACTCCTAGGATGGTCACCCCCAATATTTACCATTGTAGTGTAGAAAAATGTACACCTTTACATTTTCACACTTTGTTTGGGTCCCCTTAATTAAATTGGACTTAATTATGCCTTGGTAAGCTCTATTTTACATCTACAAGCCTAATAAATTACATTTTCTGAAGGGGAAACCCAACAACAATTAATTCCAACACATAATACATTACCTTGAGCAATGTACATGTTCTAGGAATAGGGACTTGGGAACCATTCACCCATAGGCGGATGGGTCCTCCCTAGGCCTTTGAACCTAAATTTAAAATTATTTTTTGGTGGTATTTTAATATCCCCAAATCAAAATTTTAATATCGGCTTGTAATGTTTAATTTTTGGGAAATTAAGGATACATACCTATAAATACAAGGTTATATTATCAAATCAAGCTTGGAAGCTTTTCAAGAAGTCTAAGTTGCATAATTCAAGTTTACAAGAGCAAAGATTATGATCAAGGGTATTCAAGAGAATATTTATCAGTTATTTATTGCAGCAATCAAGATCTCAAGCATCATGTCAAAGTTTCTAGCAATCATACATGTTTTTGGAGATAACATTATGATGTAGGTTTCAAAGATCCAAGCCAACGTTCAAATCAAGATTCAAGTATCAAGATCCACATCCATTGAAGTCATCTCATAAAATATCAAGATCAAGATTTTAGTCCTTCAAAGGTTTATTCAAGGGTTTGGTGAGTTGCAACATAGCATTGTTCATTCATCATTCCTTTCATGTTTCATTATTTTAATTCAAATTACCAAAACAAGGTTTGACCAAGGAAAACCCCCATCCATGAAAAAAAATGAAATCTCTCCTCTTTGTAAATGTGCAAGTTTATAGGTTGAAGAAGGATTGAAGATCTCAAAGTTGCAAAGTGACAAAGTTGCAAAAATTTGTCATAGTTGTTGTCAATTCATGAAATATCACCTACAAACCTTATTTCTGACTTTTCGACATTGAAATATGGATTAAACAAAAGCTACAAACTGACACCAATCCTAAAAGCTGATAAAAACCTCTACACAAAGACCCATTCGCCTATGGGTGAATGAATCCCAAGTAGCGTCCTGAATCTATATTTTGGTGACAGGTACACATCACTCTACCATTTCCAGATCGGTTGAAAGTTTATTGTTTCTATCTGTATTATGCTTTAAATTGATGTTTCAAGTTTGAATGGGAATAATTGAGTTGATTTACTATTTTTAGTTTTTCTCCCAAAAGTACTATTCAAGTTGATACCCCCATCCTCAAGCATAAGGAAATCAGTAGATTCCCTCATTGAGTTGACTCACCTAAGGTTTATAAGTTAATTCTTTGTGTGGATCTCTTTTCTAAATGAAATAACGGAAAATAGGTCCATCTATATCACACACCTCACACATTATTTTTCCACATCATTTTTGGGTAAACACCCCAATTTTACTTTGTTTCAACCACTCATCCTCATCTATAGAACTTGGGCTTACGATTTCAAGATGTCAGGTGGTCAAAGGTAAATGATTTCAAATTTGTGGAGTGATTGGGTCAAGTGGAGGTGCTCAAATGGAAAGGGTGTCACCTGTGGGCCCTTGGGGTTTCGGATGTGGACCATGTTGAGTTGACTAAGATTTTAGCTAAGAGAGCCTACAACTCTTTGTAGCAAAGGGAAGTCTTGTCTTAGGCTCCATATCCTAAAGGGGTGTATTCAGTGGCTACTAGGTATCATAAATTCGATAGAAGGAAGTATGGGGAGGATGAAGCCCCTTGGTGGAAACATGTGTAGAATAAGTTTGCATGGCCTAAGTACAACTTCTTCCTTTGGTTAGCGGCTCGTAACATGTTTCTTACTTGGGATAATCTTCTGAAGAGGGGATTTCAGGGGCCCTCCATATGTTTCCTATATGGTAATAGTGAGAAGTCTTCTTCAAATCTTTTCTTCTAATGCACCTTTTCCAAATCTATCTGACATTTATGGTGGGCGGTATGGAGACACTCTTGTGTGCATGCCCTTTCCCTTATTGATTTTTGGAGGACTTTGGGAAGACCCCCTGATTTATCTTTCCCTCTCTAGATGGCATGGACTACTGGGCCTTCGTGCATTCTTTAACAACTCTAGTTGGATCAAAATTGTAGGATTCTTGGTATGCTTCAGGAGACTATTTCAGCTAAATGTGAGGTTGGTGCTCCTCTTAATTCTGATGAGGTTGTGGTGTTTTTGGGTTTGGGTTTGAATGGTCTCAACTCAAGGAGGGTTTGTTCCACTAGGAGGAGACTTCCTAATAGGGAAATTTAGAGAGAAGGTAGATGGTTCCCACCTCCTACTAGGATTTTGAAAATTAATACTAATGACTCTTCTAGGGGAAATCCAGGTTATGTTGGTGTGGGAGGTGTGGGGAGGGATAGTTCTGGGGCTGCCCTTTTCTTCTTCTCCATGTATCAAGGTACCAAAATAATAACCTCATGGAGGCTTTCACTATTCTTGTTGCCCTTGAAAAGGAATGTGCGCTTGGATGGCGCATGATTAACCTTGAATTGGATTCATAGATTTTGATTAATTTGTTAAATAAGAAGAGTATTGATGGGGTGAATCGACAATTATCTTTTACTATTTGGAAGATTCATCAGTTATGTAGTTCGCTTGAGATGGTGTCCTTTGTTCATATCTCTAGGGAATGGAAAAATGTGGCAGATTATCTTTCTAAATGGGCTTCAAAGTTTAGGGGTGACTTGAAGATGGATGATTAGGAGCAGCTTCCCAATGACTATGTTCATAAACAGAAACTATTGATTCATGAGGATATGTGTGGTCCTTAAATGGGTCTCGGTTCTCCTATTTGGGTGGCTTGGTGTTCAAAGGATCTTGGTGGCTAGATTTGCCTTCGTGGCTCTGGCTATTTGTATTCTTGTTGCTATAATTTTGGATTATTCCCGATTGAATAAATTTTTACCCTTTTATCAGAAGAAAGAAGAAAATTTAAATTATTTTTATTTCACCTTTGATACATATTTTGAGAATGGGTTAGTCATCATAAGTATAGACCATCCAATGTCTTCAAAACAACATCAAAAAATGATGTATTAAAAAGTAGAGTAATATTTTATAGTTTATCCATGTACATTAAACTCAATGTGCAAGATCAAAGTTCTAATGATGTATAAATATAACCCTTTACCACATACTCATCTGGTACTAAATCCATGATAAGATTATACATAAATGATATAAGGAAATTTGTGTAGCTAGTGTATTCATTAATTAGGTGTTTCTAGAGGATGTTAGATGTTGATATAAGGTAGAATCTATTTATTATATGAGTTGAGTAATTGGTGTACTTACCATATTTTAATTTCACACAACTCTTTAGTTGTACAAATACTATTGTACAACTCTCAATTTGTATAGATGTTATTGCACAACAACTAGATAATTACATGTATAAGATCCTCACTTGTTGTATAACTTCTCTTCACATGTTGTGCAATAATATTTGATTGTTGCACAACTCTATATTTTTTCAATGAAAAATATTTTCATTGGAAGAAAATAATTGTTCTAAACCAACTAAAGAATGATGTAAACCAATTAAAGAACGGACTCAAAGAATTATGGATGGTTTATGTGAATCTAAGTATTTAGATAAAATGTAGCATTGTTTATTTGGGCTATGTGAAATAATAAAATAAATTTGCAAAGAAATCAAAGAGAATTTTAACAAAAACTAAAGATTGTTGCACAAGGATTAAAATTCTTGTAGATATAAGACTTCAATTGATCAATGTTTTCATAGTTATAGTCTTTCCTAGCCTACATGTGTCACAATTAAAGTGTTATATGATTGTACCTCCACTAACTACCTTGTCCCAATGTATAGAAGGTACATGCCAAATATTTAATCCAATAGTAGGCACAATAAAATTAAATATGTGCAATAAAGATGTACAAACTAAGATTCAAACAAAACTAACTAATCTTGTTATATATTTCTCGATACATGCAAAACTCTATGTTGGTGATATATGAACAATATCATATATTCTTCATTTGCACATTCATTACTAATAGATTAATTTATATTCGTAAATTTTTCTAATACCTCCAACCATGCTCATGCATCCCTCCCTTGACTTCTCTCCGCACACAAACATTTATGTATTGAATCAATACATAAAAATACAAAGGAATAGGCAATAAATAGGCTAACAAGAATTAAATAGTAGCCATTACATAGCAATCATCTAAAAAACCTGACATAGACATAAACCAAGACTGAAGCAAGGAAAACATCCTATCTGTAACCCATAAACAACATTGAAAAGTTTTAGAGTGTCATAGTAAAAGAATAAGATTATACTCTGAACTTAAACATACTTTGGAGTTGCATAGAACACAAGATATCCTTTTTCATGGAGTTGTAGAATTTTAAATTTAATCTCATCCAAATGATTTCTTGTTTTTGCATATTCTTTGGGGATCCACTATAGCTACAAATGAAGAGAGGCAGTTTGGAATATGATATTAGAGTAAAAATCTAGCATTTATGTTTCCTAATGGATAATATGATTTGAAAAAAATGACAAGTATCTATTTTTTCATTTATTAATCAAAATAGTATATCACATAGAATCATCCAGAACATTATTATAAAGACCTATACCCAAAAGAGCTTCTTTCTAGCAAAAAACATGACCATAAATAGCTGGAAGATGATTGGAAATAATATTTCAGTTTTTAACTCATGAATATGTAGGATTATTTTCGTTGATGTCAAAGAAGGACCATAATATTCTAAGCACAAAATTTTGTTGCAAGTATGAGAAGTTGGTGTTGTCATTGATATTAACAAGCATGTGTTGTCATTGATGTTTGTAGTTGAATGAGACTGTTGCAAGAGTGTGAGCAGTTGATGTTTTGATTAGTTGCATTATGTTGTCACTCATAAAGCAACTAGTGTCAACCTCAAATTTTTCTTTGATAAGCGTTTGTCTATGGTTATGGAAGAGCTGAAGATGATGAGAATGTGTCTCTAACACTTGGTTTCCAAGTTATTTTGAGAAAATTTGATAAAAAGAGGAAAGAGTGTGTTGTAGTGTTATTCTATTTTTTCTCTGTATTTCTTCTAGGTTGAAGATCTGCCTGTCTAATTTGGATATGTTGGTCAGAGATGTTCAAATATGGTATATTCAAGACTTGGTGTGTTGGATCATTGTATAGAAGAAGTTGTGTTCACCAGTGTGTGACTGTGTATTGCAGAAGTGTCTGAGAGAAATGTTTTTGCTTTGCATTTCTCTGCAGTTGTGTTTTAGGTATTGCAATTCTAAAGGAGTGTTGATGGTGTTGGTATCCTTTTTCAGTCAAGATAGTTTAAGGTTTGGTGCTTCAAAAGTTATTTTTTCGAGTAACAGTGTATGGCAAAGTTGACTGGATGTACTTGGTGTGTATATTCTTCGTTGTTGTGAAGGATTTTGTTGGATGTCAGGGTGTTTGAGGAGTATTCTAGATCATTTTTAAGCAGGGTATGTGGTTTGAAATTCATCATTGGGTTTGAGGAAGCATGTACTTAAAAGTTTAATGGTGTTTGCACAAGTAACAACTGACCTAGTGTTTACACTACATGCGATGGATAAATATTGTTTTTAGAAACGTGTGGTTGTGTGGTGTTGTTGATTTGTTTCCCAATTAAGGTTTGATGTAGTCCACTTTCACTTCTACCCACCACGAAAGTGTTTTGGTGCTAACCTAATTTAAATTTACACATTTGAGGTGAATAGTTGACCTTGGAGAAGGTTTCAAAGTTAAAGATGGTATAAGTATGAGCTAAGTTGTTGAGGGATGTGAAGATAGATGTGAGAGATGTGAATGATGCGAAGTGTAGTGTGTTAGAGTGAAAAATTGAGTAATTTAGTGCTAGATTTCATGTGTTAGTTTACTGGATGCAATGAGCAGAAGGTAGCTACAATTCTTCAATCAAAATGTGAAGGTATTGATGTCATTGTGGTGGAATCTTTATTGTATTGAGATGATTTTCTATGTGTAACATTTTTTATCTATCTTCTTTTCTATTCTAGCAGTGAGTCTTTCTTCTTTGGGTAGTGAGCCCTATTGTATTAAGTGTTGATATCACTTATATTGTGAGCTAATCCTCACTATGGTTTTTCCCTTCTTGGGTTTTCCACTTAATTTTTTTCTCTTGTGAATGGTGTTAAGTTGTTTTAGTTTCTATTATTTTCCTTTCATGCTAATTCATCATAACATATTTAAATATTTAATGAACGAATGTGGATCTAAATGTTTATGAGGGTTTTGAAGTTTTAAGGTACAATTGATTCACCCCCCCTCTCATTTGTCTTATGCATTCAAAAATTGGTATCATAGAAAGGTTCCTTGGAGAAATTCTTAACTGTTTAAGGTAGATCTGGGATGGTGCACAAAAAGGAGATCCCTATATTTGATGGAATGGATTATGCATTCTAGAAAACAAGGATGGAAAGATTTCTAGAGAATCTAGGATATGATGTCTAGAAGTCAGTTAAGGATGGATATACTATTCCTACAAATGGTCCGAGCACTAAAGATAAACTCAAGGCCTATGAAAGAAATAGTAAATGAGAGTATCTCTCTTGAGTAGTCTTACAAATTTTGAGTTAGTGAAAGTTATGGATTTGAAAACTGGTAAATTAATTTGGGAAAAGTTGGAAAGTATTTATGAAGGAAATGATATGATCAAACAAGCTAAGATGCATAATTTAAAGACCACATTTGAGAACCTACAGATGGTTGAAGATGAAAACATTACAAGCTATATGTAGAGGGTAGATGAAGTGGTTAGCTCCATCAGAGGTCTTGGAGGAAAAGTAAAAGAACCAAAAGTGGTAAAGAAAATTCATAGAACCCTTCCTAAAGCTTGCAATCATAAAGTTGTTGTTATTGAGGAATATCAAAATCTAGATCAATATCTAGAAATCAATTGTATGGCTCTTTAACTGCATTTGAAATGAGGGAATTTGGTACTAATAATGGTGCAAAAGTTGAGACTTCTTTTAATGCTGCAAAAACAAAGAAGACTAAAGAACCAGATCAGAAAGATCTTGATGATGTGGAGGCTAATTTTGTGAAAATAATGAGAAGGGGTACTGGTAAGTACAAAGGTAAGTTAACTTTTAAATTTTTTAGTTGTGGAAAGATAGGTCACTATGCTTCAAGATTTCCAAACAGAGTAGTTAATGACAAAAACAAGGAAGACAAAGGTAAGATGATTAAAAAAAGATATTATGTTAGAGAAGATGCAAGTATTTTTATGATGAATCTGATTATGGAGATGATGATGATGATGAATTCTTGTTCGTGGCTTTAAAAAATGAATCTGTTTTTGCTAACTTTTAAAGATGCGTGAAGGAATGCTCTTCGAAGAAAAAGGATAAGACTGGAGGTATTTTGGTATATGCTTTTCATGCTAGACAGGATAAGAACTATTGGATCATTGATAATGGTTTCTCTAATCATATGACTAGAGACAAGAGTAAGTTTTTTAAACTTGAAAAGTATGATGGAGGACTTGTTAGATTCGGTGATGATTTAGGTGCTAAGATATGTGGAATAGGTTCAATCAGGTTTGATGGCAAGCATAATATTGAAAATGTTTACTATGTCAAGGGTCTAAGGCATAAACTCTTGAGTGTTGGACAAATGTGTAGCAAAGGATACAATATTATGTTTCAAGATGATGGATGTGAGGTCAGAAAAGGGTCTAGAACCGTGATTGTTGTTGAAAAAGGACACATGGATATGTTTATTAGCTCAAGGGTGTTGGTATTCATTGCTTTATGACTCAGATTAATGAAAGTTGGTTATGGAAGTAGAGGATGTGTCACATTAATTTTGATAATTTGGTAAGAATCAGTTCAGCTCAAGCAATGAGAGATTTGCCTAAGATAACAAACACTATCAATGTAGTATGTAAGGATTGTCAAATTGAAAAGAAAACAAGTTTCAAAGGAAAATAATAATATTATATTGGATTACTTGAATTGGTTCATATAGATCTTTGAGGTCCTACAAGAACAAGAAGTCTTCAAGGTGAAAAATATTTCATGTTTTTATTGATGATTATTCAAGAATGAAATGGGCTAATTTTCTTAAAGAAAAATTTGAAGCCCTAGATAGGTTCAAAGCATTTAAAGTTATGGTTGAGAATGAAATGGATATGAAGATCAAGTGTTTGAGGTCTAACAAAGGTGGAGAATTCACCTCCAATGAATTTAACATGTTTTGTGAGAATCATGGCATAAAGAGGCACTTGTTTGTCCTTAAGACTCCTTAGAAAAATGGAGTAGTTGAAAGGAAAAACAAGATTGTTCAAGAAGCTGCAAGGATGATGATGAAAGTGTATGGGGGAAATAAGCATAAGGAAAACAACAATGAATCGATCAAATCAAATCAAAGAAAAAGTATAAATTCCAACCATACTTGTGAAATGAACTATAAAGCAATGAATTCAATCAATAAAGGTAAGCATGAGCAAGAAATAATAAATGAATTCAAGAAATACAACTATACCATCCCATGTCGAAGTGTAATTCATATTGATGTTGGATTGTGTTTGGATCAATACGAAGCCTCCATTTGTTGTTGCAAAAGCTTCAAAAGTGTGTTAATGGTGATCAAAGATGTGAGTGTGCTCAATGTGCTTTAATGGTTATTTTGACATAACCTCTCCATAAATTCCCTAGATTCTCTGATCATTTTTTGAGAAGAAATAAGATTGTTTTATATATTTTCAAGTTCGAGATGAACGGTCAAGATTCAGTAGTAAAATATCATGATCAACGATTGAAAACTCTTGAGAGGAAATAGGTTAGAATGATTAGTGGGATTAGATTGAAATGATTGGGGGGGTTGAAGAAATCAGGTTGAGTGGTTAGTGGGGTTGAAGAAATCGGTGGGATCAAGAAATAGATGGGTTAGTCAACCAATTAGAGTGAGAAATCAGTGTTCATGATTTACTCAATCAAAAGAGGGTGAGGATAATTAGTTATTTGAATAATTAATTAATATTGAAGTTGAACATGCAAGTCATGTTTGAATTTAAAAAATAGAGATATATTTGTTTGTTGACCATGTTGAATGATTTCAAAATTGATCTAATTATTCAGGTTTAGAGAGGGGAAAGTGATTTAATTAAATTATTAATGATAAAAATTTAATTGATTTAGATGAATAAGGTATATTAGTGACATAATCAAATAATTGATGTTTATTTAATTAATCAAGAGGAATAAAATTAGGTTAATAATGTGATAGTGAATTAATTAAATAATTAAAAATTATTCAATTAATAAAGAAAAATAGGGTTAATGATGTAAATGATGTGAAAAAGGGGATTAATGATGTTTGTGAGATGAAATGCAATAGTGATGTGATAGTGATGTCGATAATGAAAAAATACAGTTTAGGATATGTGATATGTGTTAGGTCATTTTTACATGTCTACAAAAAGAAGCTAACCTACTAAAAGTCTACTGGAGAAAGCAATTCATACTATTATTTATATACTCAATAGAGTTCAAGCAAAAGCAAACAACACAAAGACTCGTTATGAGTTGTGGTATGGAAGGATACCTACTATCAAATATTTTAAGAATGTTTGGAAGCAAGTGTTATATCAGAAGAGATGAAGAAAACTTAGGAAAATTTGATGCAAGGTTTGATGAAGGAATCTTCCTTGGATATTCTGCTAAAAGAAAAGCCTATCGGTACTACAACAAAAGATTAAGAAATATTGTTGAGAGTGCAAGTGTCAAGGTTGATGAATATTTTCAGAACTCAGTGGTGATAGATGGATATGAATCAAATGAACCTGATTGCAAAGAAAAGGAGAAGGATAAGGAAAAGGAAGTATAGATTAAAGAGGAAGAAGCTCCAAAAAATACCCCAAGAACCTCTAAGTATGTGTAGAGGAATCATTCCAAAGAATAGATCATTGGAGACAAAAGCAAAGGTGTATGAACAAGGAAGGTTGTTGAAGAAGAGGTAAATTTGTGCTTACTTTTTGAAGTTGAACCTAAAACAGTAATTGAGGCATACAAAGATGAACATTGGATGAAGGTTGTGAAAGAAGAACTATTACAGATTGAGAAGAATTAGACTTGGGAACTTGTCCCAAGACCTACAAACAAACAAAAAATAGATCTAAGTGGGTATTTAGAAACAAACTAAATGAGAATAGAGAAGTGTTAAGGAACAAAGCAAGGCTTGTGTGTAGGGTCTATTCACAAGTTGAAGGAATAGATTTTGAAGAGACATTTTCTTTGATGGCAAGAATGGAAGCTATCAGGATGTTTTTAGCTTTTGCAACACATAAGGATTTCAAAGTTGATCAAATGGATGAAGTTTGATTTCTTGAATAGAGAATTGGAAGAAGTTTACATGGAACAACCAAAAAGGACTTTAGTTATCAAATAAACCAAATATGGTATGCATATTGAAGAAGGAATTATATGGGTTGAAGCAAGCTCCCATAGCTTGGTATGCAAGGTTAGATAAGTATTTGATACAATAAAGATTCAATAAAGGTATCATAGATAGCAATATTTACTTTAAATTTGAAAAATATCAAATTTTGATTGTAGTTGTATATGTTGATGACATAATTTTTGGAGACAATGAAGCTATGTGCAAGAAGTTTGTAGAAGAGAAGTAGAAAGAGTTTGAGATGTCTATGTTTTGGGAGATGAATTTCTTCCTTGGACTACAAATCAATCAAATAGACAAAGGTATATGCATTTCACAATCAAAGTATGTCAAAGAGATGTTGAAGAAGTTTGGAATGGAATACTCCAAATTGGTATGTACTCCTATGGTTATTGCTTGCAAGCTGAGAAAAAATGATGAGTCTCCTAAGGGTGATTAGAGCAAGTACAAAAAATATGATTGGTGGACTGTTATATCTAACTGCTACTAGACTGGATATCATGCATGCAGTTTGTCTTGTGGATAGATTTCAAGAAGATACTAGAGAGTACATGTTGCAGTAGTAAAGAGGATATTTAAATTCTTAAAGGGCACTCTAGATCATGGCTTGTGGTACCCAGAAGATACTAATTTCACCTTGAGTTCTTACACAAATGCAAATTGGGTTGGTTGTGTTGATGATAGGAAAATTACAAGTGGTGGTGCATTCATTCTTGGATGTAGATTGGTATCATGGCTAATTAAGAAACAAGATTCAATTTATTTATATACTGTAGAGGTTGCATACATTGCAATAGCATATTGTTGCACACAAGTGTTGTAGATGAGGAAAATATTGAAGGATATCAGAGTGGTGTATGATGAGCCTATCTCTATATTTTGTGACAATACAAGTGAAATCAATATTTCAAAGAATCTAGTGATGCATTCAAGGAAAAAACATCTTTCAATCATATATCAATTTTTGAGAGAGAAGGTTGTGGAGCATGAAGTGAAGCTTGAATATGTGCCTGCAAAAAATCAGGTTGCTAATATATTCACTAAGGCTCTTCCTAAAGATACTTTTGAGTATTTCCAGGAAAAGTTGGGGGCTATTGCCCCTCTTTTGAACTAGATGCATAAGGAGATGCATCAATGCAGTGGATCTCAAGATTCATTATTTATTCTGGATTGATATTGGTGGCTACCTCTCAAGGGGAGTAAGCAATTGCATTGTTATTTTTTGCAGTTAGAAGAGTGTATGTTGTCATTGTGCAGTGGATGTTGATTTAGTATAGTTTGGTGTGTGCTCCTAAGGGGGATTATTCAAATTATTAAAGGAAAGGTGTTGCAGATTAGTAATAAGCAAGTTGTTTGATGTTAAAGGAAGAGAATAAATAGTGCAAATATTATGTCCTTTTCCATTGATGTCAAATGGGGAGAGAGAAACATGTGAAAAAGAATAAGTCATAAGGGGAAGATAAATTCATAAGTCATTCAATGAGAGAAATAAGTATAGAAGAAAATCTCCAAAGGGAGAGAGAACAATGTGTAAAAGATAAGTTATTCATGGGGAGAAGTAATATGAAGAGTTGTAGTGTGTTGGCATTCAGAGTTGTTGTGTCTTTGATAGTTTTTCACATCATGTGTTGCCATAAATGATAAAGGGGAAGATTGCTGAAAATATGAGCAATTGGTGTTGTCATTGATGTCAACAAGTCTATGTTGTCATTGATGTCTATAGTTGAGAGAGATTGTTGCAAGAGTGTTAGAAGTTGATGCTCTGATTAGTTGCATTATGTTGTCATTAGTAAAGCTACTAGTGTTAACCTCTAGTGTTGCTTTGATAATCTTATGTCTATGGTTTTGGAAGTGTTGAAGATGATGAGGATGTGTCTCTGGTGCTTGGTTTACAAGTTCTTTTGAGAAAATTTGATAGAAAAGAGGAAACAACGTGTTGTAGTGGTGTTCTAGGTGACAGAGTTGTGTTCTAGTTTTGTTCCACATTTCTTCTAGGTTGAAGATCTTCCTGTTCCATTCAAATATTTTGGTTAGAGATGTTCAGAGATGGTATATTCAAGATTTGGTGTGTTGGATCATTGTACAAAAGAAGTTGTGTCACCAATGTGTGACTATGTATTGCAGAGGTGTTTGGGAGAATTTTTTTTGGTTCGTGTTTCTCTGTAGTTGTGTTTCATGTATGGTGATTCTGAAGGAGTCTTGGTGGTGTTGGTAGCTTTATTCAATCAATATAGTTTGAGGTTTGGTGCTTTGAAAGTTAATTTTTCAAGTAATAATGTATGGCAAAGTTGATTGGATGTACTTGGTGTGTACATTCTTCAAGTGGAAGTTGTTGTGAAGGATTTTGTTGGATTTTAGGGTGTTTGAGGAGTATTTTAGATCATGTTTGAGCATGGTTTGTGGTTCACAATTCATCATTTGATTTGAGGAAGTGTGTACTTAAAATTTTAATGGTGTTTCCACAAGTAACGATCAACTTGGTGTTTACACTACATGCAATGGATAAATATTGTTTGTAGAAATGTGTGGTTTCCTGGTGTTGTTGATTTGGGTCCCAATTGAGGTTTTATGTGGTCTGCTTTCACTTCTACTTGCCACAAAAGTGTTTTGGAACTGACCTAATTTGAACTTGCACATTTGAGGTGAATAGCAGACCTTGGAGAAGGTTTGAAGGTTGAAGATGGTATAAGTATGAGTTGATTTTTTGAGGGATGTGAAGATAGATGTGAGAGATGTGAATGATGCGAAGTATAGTGTGTCAGAGTGTGAAATTGAGTAATGCAGTGCGATTTTTCATGTGTTAGTTTACTAGATGCAGTGAGAAAAAGTTGGATACAATTCTTCAATCAGAATATGAAGGTTTTGATGTCATTATGGTGGAATCTTTGTTGCATTGAGATGATTTTCTCTATGTAACATTTCTTCTCTATCTTCTTTTCTATTCTAGTAGTGAGCTTTTCTTCTTTGGGAAACGAGCCCTCCGGTAGTGAGCCTAATTGTATTCAATGTTGATGTTACTTATATTGTGAGCTAATCCTCATTGTGGTTTTTCCCTTCTTGGGTTTTCTACGCAAATCTAGTGTTCTCTTGTGTATGGTGTTAAGTTGTTTTAGTTTATGTTATTTGTCTTTCATGCTAAATCATCAATATAGATTTAAAGGTTTAATGAATGAATATGGATTTGAATGTTTATGAGGGTTTTTAAGTTTTAAGGTACAACTAATTCACCCCCCTCTCAATTGTCTTGTGCATTCAACAAATTTATCCTAACAATCACAACAATAAGTAGTGATTATAAAAAGAATACCCAAGTTTTATTGTGCACTTATCAATTGTTAAGAATGTGAAACAAGAAAGAATAATGCCTTTTCTAGCTTCTTATCAATCAATAAGAATTACAAGCCAATTGAGGTTATAATGTCACATAAATATTACACTTCAGTAATTAATAATTAAGGAGAAAAAATAGAAAATTTACAAAGGCAGCGATTACCTTTGTTAAAGTGCAGTTATCATCATTCACAAAAGAAGTGATTGTTTATAAGGCAACACTTATATTAATACAAAAAGGTAGATAAGACAAAATTAACAAAAGGATAAAATTTCATATAAGACAAAAGTCATATGAGACGAAAATAAATATAAGACAAAAATAAAAAGCAATTGGGAATCAATTCTTCAAGGTAGATGGAAATTATTAAAGGGTTGTGACTATTAAAATTAATGATAGATAAAGGTGGAGATTTTTTTAGATAGTCATAACAAAAATTACCATGATCTTCTATAAGGAGACATGACTATTCTCGAAGGAAGTGTAACTAATAACTATGTTAGATAATGTGATTAAGAATTAAAGGAAGAAGCAATTATTTATGAAAATGTGTGATCTATTTCTTGAATGTGTCTATTTGTTATCAAGGGTGATGTCTCTACAAGGAATCATCCCTCTGAGAAAGATATAAAATCAACTTGCGAGGTTGTGAAGAAGTGTGTGTGTAGAGTAAAAGAAAGAAAAATACAACATATACACCAGGTTGATGAAGAAGATTACTTGCTGACTTACAAAGAGCAAGAACTGTGAAGATTTATTGCAGATTTATGAGGAGATTGTGAGAATATTATGTCCATATTTATAAGGAGATAGTGATCAGATTTTTGTGGAAAATTTATGATCATCTTACAACATATTCAAGAAGAGATTTATAGTAAATTGGGAAGAGAGTTATATAGTAGAAATTTTAGGGGTTGGTGCTCATAAATTGAATGGGGTTGGTGCCTCTAGTGGGTTGGTGCTCATAAATTGAATGAGGGATTAGTGCCTCTAGAATTTGTAAAAGCAATATTTTTTTTGTGGTTTTCTCCACAAGGGTTTCCACGTAAATTGTGTTGTTATTATGTTGCTCATTGTTTTATTTTACATATGTGCTAATTTTGATTAAATCTTAAGTGATTAATAACTTTTAAAAGAAAAATAATATTGTTATATTGACTCACCCCCCTCTCAGTATAACTATGTGTTCATCAGAATAATCCCAAAAAATGTGTTTCAATCTTTTATTATGCTAAGAAAATAGAAGTTTAACCGATTGAACTATCATACATTTCAATCTATCACCCACATGTATTTTGAAATGTAAGACTTTCCAAGCCAAAATCTATACATTAGCTTCAACTTTTGACCTCCAAACTTTAACACTCAAGTTCTTCCATGTCTTTTCTTGGAAACTACATTTCCATTTTGTGTTTAGCCTTGGATTTAAGGACATGTTTAGTAGGAGGCTGAAATAAATATTTTTAAAAATAAATCATAAGAAATGATACTTGGATAGTCACAACTAATCCTTGAAGAAATTACATTTTAGAGGAGTGCAAAGCTTCATAACTAAGTCCGCACAAACCAATGATTTCACAAATAATATAAACCCTTTAGACTTGATATTTAAAATAAAATTGTTCCTAAATCTTTGCCATGTAACACAATCAAGATCTTGACTAAATTAACTTTCCTCTTTATTAGGAGTGATTGAGAGTTAACTCATACCTTTGGACTTTCCATCTCCTTGATTTGTGCATCAAAGATCCATATACATGTATCCTCCTCTAGTTGTTAATTAATTTATTCTATTATGAGATTTATTAATACTATTTTATTTTTTGAGAATTTGCATTTATCTCTTACAAAGGTAATGTATATTTAAAGTTTCATTGAGTCTATTCCTTGAACTATTTATTGTGTTATCATTTATTTTGTAGATTATAACATGGTATCGGAGCTTTGGTGCTAGGGTAGAACTTTTAGTTTCTATTTTTTGAGAGATTTGGGGGGTAATCACTTGTCATGTGTACTTTTTGATAACCTAGTATACTTTAATCTTACATCCTCAAATGATCTATAAATATTTATTTATATTTAGGTTATGTAGTGGATGTGTATTTCTCTTTATAGACTAAGGCCTTTATATGCTCTAATTTTATGTTGCATACCTAGTTGCAAGCCAATGAAGTTTCTCTAGAGGTTTCCCACTTGTAGACACTAATTGAACACTAGATGAACATCCCTTTTATTTTTTTGTTTGTCATGGTTGCAACCATAGTTGCATGGATCTCATGGGTCCCAAGGATCTCTCAAAACCCATATCATTAGGATTCATTTTTTGGGACCCATATTTTCATTCACCTAAGCTACACTTATGGCGGTGTCTTTCTCTCTTTTGGGATTTTTTTTTATTATGGATTTTATCCTTTCCTCATTTATGAGATAAGGTTTTATGTACATGGGTACCTCATCAAGTCTAATCGTCAAGACCCATTTATTTTTTCTCTTGAGTTGCACTTATGGGGAGTGTTGGTGTAATATTTTATTCACTTTGGATATGTTATATCTTAAGTATAATAATGTCATGTTTATTAAGTTTACTTAGTATAATAGGAATGTTTAATTATTTTATCCTATATAGCCAATAATAATATGTGTATACTTTGAATTGAGGTACACAAGTGCCACCACTACCTCATCAATCCTTGATTAACAATAGTTAGGTTCCACCTCTTATTAGTTAAGACCATCTTTATCTTAGCTAGAACATGAGTAAACACATTGCTTGATTAGAAATTATTAAGAGTTAAATCATACCTCTTGGATTTTTCATCTCCTTGATTCATGCATGCAAGAGACCTATACATGTATCCTCATATTTCTTGTTAATCAATTCATGTCATTGTGATTTTTTTAATGTTATTTTGGATTTTAAGCATTTATATTTCTCTCTTAGGAAACTAATTTTTTAAGCTATTTTGATTTCAAACATTTATAATTATAATTTCATAATTTTGTTCCTTGCACTAGTTTTTGGGTTATCATCTATTTTTTGGATTTTAGAACTCTATCAATCAAATATTACACTCACCAAAACTTTTTTTGATGATGAACATTGTGTTTCTATATTAAAAATCTAACACATCACATAAAAAATGAGTAGAATGAAATCACGCCCCTGAGAGTCTATGTTAGAGACCGAAAAACGAAAAAATAGACATACCACTAAGTAGTAAGACCTATATAGTTAGAGAAGGAGGTTTTTCATTAACAAGAGGTTTTCCTTAGCCTCCATTAGGAATGGGCTCCCAAACTATGATGGAATCCTTTTTTATCTTTTTCTTCATCTAAATCAACAAGATTTATGTAAATATGTGAAATAGAAAGTGTTGGAAACAAGGCACACTAAGAGTGGGGGTGAATCAGTGTTGTGCAAAAACTATTTTTTAGAAATCTTTATCTTCACAACATTAATAACATTCAACAGTAATGCATAAACAGAAAAGTAAACACAACACCATAACACCAATATTTTTACGTGGAAACCTGTTAGGGGAAAAACCACAGTGGATGGGCAATCCACAAGTATGATTCTGAGTATACTAAAAAATGAGGATTAAAAAAGGGGAATTCACTTGCATTCAGGTGCACTGCCTAGAGCTCATTGCTCAAAGAAAGGAGTTCAGATTAAAACCATCTGAAGATTTGAACTGAGATGATAGCATCTAAAATGCCTGATTATAGTTCCAGATTAAGTACAATAATTGATATGTTGCCTTGCAGACTGATTCTGCAATACTGTTATGCTCTGCTAACACTAACTACACATAACTTCTATGCACAAGTGAAACTATGCTTATTCGCACCTCTTCTTTTCTCTAACTCGCAATTCAGACACATACACAACTTGTACACACACCAAAATGATACGAAGGATCAAGTATATATATCTGCTACTTGAGATTTAATTACACTTTGTCGACTTCACCAAAATTACAATTGTCGGCTCACATAATGAGAATTATACAATGTGTATCCTCAATGGTTGGCCACAACTTGGATAAGACCCATACAACCGTATACAAACATATAGATATTCAATCAACTAACTTACATACATCCACGACTTAATATTTTTATAAAGTCGACTGTAATACACAAAGAACTGACAATACGTTAACTGAATCTCCTAACTCTTACGATAATTAGTACGAGCCACTACACATTAAATACTAGGTAGATAATACCTCAATAACCATTGTCTGAGATGCGCAACACAAAATGGTAACCTGAAATGTATGCACAAATCAATGAATGTTGAGTTACCGAATACCCTTTTCTGCCTTGACTGAATTCGATTTGACTGACAGCAGGCTTGAATAAAGATATGCGCACCTTGTCAACACATAGGGTTTCCATCAATGACAACACTAGATGATAGTTGTAGTGACTTTTTCCAACAATCTCCCCCTTTGGCATTGATGGTAACACTTAGTGAAAAATTACTAAGTGTCGGACCAAATACCAAGATAGACTGCACTTCTACCAAAAATTTAAAACTGCAATTCTCCCCCTGAGATGATTGAGCATTTTTCACTTCACTTCTTCTCCCCCTTTGACATCAATGGTAAAGGTCGGGATTGCATGCCAAAAATGGGTCAATGCACCAAAAACTGTTGTGCACAAACTGTACTTTATATGAGTTGAAAGATGTCGGCAAAATCTTTCTTCAACTATTTCAAGTTTGAGTCCCAAACTTTTATCAGGCTTTCCATTATTGGTATATGTCCACAGATTAGGTATGACAGTGTTTCTGTGGGTTCCAAACTAGTGGGATCACTGGAAGCCAAGGTTTCTTCTCCTTCCTTTAGAGTGCTTATCATTACATCCATTTTGCGACTTATAATGCTTCCGAGTTCACCGATTCTGGAGGTAATTTTATCATTTTCAAGTTGCAGCCCTTTTATTTGATTGAGCAGAGACATAACTTCACCTTCAATATTTCCAACTCCTCCGCATAGTGGATTGAATTTCTTCGAGATAACTGCTAGCTGACTCTCCAGGTCTCTTACCTTCTGATCATTGGCTTCAGTAAACTTAGAAAAAGATAAGCAGGATTTGTAAATCTTGCCCCCTTCAGATAAGGTGTCCTGAATGTGTTTGACACATGTGGCCAAGGTGATTTTGTCTCGGGAAATCAATACCTTCAGACTATTAAATCTTTTTGCATCAAATTCCTTCTGTACTTTTGCCAACATAGATTTTTCAATTGATTCAAAATGAGTGTCCATCGAGCTGGTGAGTCTCTTTAGTTCATTGGATGAAGATTCAGTCGGATCCTTTACAAATGAAGGTATGACCTTTTCTAGTGCTCTGGATGCAAGATTCAACAATTCACTATCTTCCATATAAGATTTTAGCAATTCCGCTTGAGCTTTAACTTGAGCAAACAAAGCGACCTTCATTATCTAGATTGGGCTCAAAGTGGATAGGTCAATGGGACCTCTAATTAGTTCAGGCTCAATCACTTCCTTATGCTCCACTAGGAATTTCTTAACTATTTTAGTAGTGTCTCTTGACTTCATTTTTATATCACTTTTCTTTTCTTCAACCATAGCTTCCTCAGTTGAAGCTTTTGGCTTTTCTTCAGTATTTCTTGCCGATTTGACTTGAGCATTCACATTTGTTTCAACTTCTATGTTGATTTTTGGAAGTGATATTTTTACTTTTGCATCTTGAACTCGATTAGATGAGACATTTTCTATATGAGTCTCCTCAAATACAATTTTGATTTTGTCTTTCAATAGAAACTCTTTTAGAATTTGATGAGTTTCTTGAGTGACCTCATCTGTTAGACCAATCATCATTTTATTTACCCTTGATTTGCTTATGAATTGCTTCTTAGCTTTGTTCAGGAATGCTTTCATCTCTTCCATAGACATTTCCGGACTTAGTTTTGCAAGAACTCTTTCTCTCATTCTTTCTTCTTTAGTTAAAGCACTTAACCTCCTTGGTTCCAAAATGTTATACTGACTTTTTGGCAAGCTAGGCATAATTTCAACCAAAACTTTTTTGAAAGTATTCATGTACTTTATCGTAGCTTCTTCTAAAATTCTTTTATCCGATTCAGAGAAAGATTCATACCATTGAGAGAGCGGATTAATATTTCCATTTGAAATCATTTCCTTTTCAATTTGGTCAACAGACATACCAGGTGCATCAATTTTGGTCTTCTTCTTCACCTGAGTATCTACACCGAAGGGTTTCGGTACCGAAGCTACCTTAGTACCTTGCTGCTTGATTCCCTGACATCTTCATTTGATTATGTTTTCTCATCATCAAAAATAGACATGTAGACTCTTTTTCTTTTGATATTATTTGCTTGTGCTTCCTTTCCGGACCTTTTGCCTTCACTTTTCATAGGAACGAATTTCGTTGAAGGAGTTGAGTGAGATGTCGAGCTTTTGGTTGTTCTAATTTGAGCGGGTGATGTTGCCAGACCAGATGATTGAGCTTTTGTTCCCCTTTTAGCAATATGCCTTGTTGCCTCTTCTCTCTCCCTCTTTTCTCTGACTTCACTTAGCTGCTCCACGGATACACCCAAGCATTCTACAATGACTTCAACTTATTTTCTTATCCTTTTAGTTGCAACTGGTCTCTTGAGCTCATTATGGATTTGGGTATGCTTTTCTGCATAAGTGCCAAATATCTCTTCAGATGGATCACGAGGTTTGCTTAATAGATGTTGAGCATACATTTCCAAAATATTTTATTCAACTTCATAGCCCATCGGCATGATCCAAACAGTTCTTGGATCAGTTGCTTCCATCAGACACTGATCAATGTTAACCATGAAGCAAATTGAATCTTTGTATTTCTCCACAATGGAAGTGGGAATTCTTTCCCTTGCTTGCATACAGGCTTGAAAGGCTTTGAAATAACCCTAGATTTATGAGTTTTTGGTTTTCATATTTGTGAAATTGAACAATAGGTTCCAGCTCTCTTCAGCTACCAAAAATGTTCTTTTCCCATTGAACTTTTCCAACACTTGAAATTTCCTCCATGAAGTAGCAAAATAGCCATAGAAGCAGATTGCCATATTTGAAGGAATTTTTCTTGTCCTTTTTTATCTTCACGAGGTTTTCCATCAACTAACTTCTTAATAACTCACAGAGATCATAGTCCATGTTTTCTTTGACCATTTGGTAGGCAGTGTAAATTATTGTACCGGATACAGAGTTTTCCCGACTAGAATGGTAAATCTTATAGCCTATTACCATAGATGCAAATCTAACATTTATGTCTGCAATATTATCAAAAAACATTGCTCTCCTGTCATATGTCGAGCCTGTGGCGTCGGTGACAGTTTTATTTTTCACTGACTTTAGGATAGGTAGACCACCAGAAGAATTTAAATCTGTTTTTGCACAAATGGCTTCCTTGGTGATTTTGAAGGGAATAGTACACCACATGAATTCGTCATGTACCCGAATCAAGACATAGCGGACCCACTCTAAATCCATGAACACGGGAAATTTGACCATCGAAATAAATTTCTTCGATTTCAAGATTTGATGTTCTAGTTTTATACTAAAATCCTCATCAACTATATGATTATTGTACAAATTCATAAGTTGATTGCTTCCCAGATCCTCAATGTTTGCATGTATATAAACCCTAATATCCTCTGTATGAATTACACCATGCGGAACTGACGAAAATGCCCCTAGTGGGTCTGTCTCTAAAGACTTGTGGGGATGTAATTTAAATTGGGGATGAGGTTTGTCCTAAACTTCGACCACTAAAGGAGTATCCATCTTGTAATTCACAAAAACCGAGAAGTTCTTGATAAATACCTTTTTCCACTAGACACGAAAATGATCGTTAAATATCCTTCACACTTGATTTTCGCCTTAATTCGCCTTAGGGTCACCTAGAGCTCTCCAACTTCTTCCACTTGAGATAGCAAAGTGATAAATGAGGAGTAAAAGTGACCTTTTATCACTTGTATACCTAATTTTTTTGTCATAATAAATGAACTTTGCCCTAATACATCCGGTTACATTGTATCTGTATATTGTGACACATAAATCATCTACAGATCTTCGATTTAACATACCACTTGCATTGATGAGTTCAGTAGTATTTGTTGATCATTTGTGCATCTACTGAGTACATCCACATCCGATATCATTTTTCGGTTAGGGTTTCATCTGATTCTCTTTAATGCTCCCCTTAGGCCAAGGGCCTGAGACTAATTTCTAGAGGAATTCTCAGAAGCAGGTTCTGGTGCTGGTGCACTTTCCTTAGTAGAGGGTTCTTTCTTTATCCATTTCTTTTGCATTTGTTGCCTGATTTCATCTACAGTGACCTTACCTTTTCCTTCCACATCCTTCTGCATATTTCTCTTATGATTTACTAGACCTTTTCTGTTCTAGCACTGTGTTGCGATATGACCTAATTTGTTGTGGTTGTAGGATACAACGTTTCTCTGTCCAGAAGAATTGTTCCACTGGTTTCTTTTTGATATGCATTGGTTAGCAGTATGGCCAAGTCTGTTGCATGTGTAACATCTGATACTCCTATGAAATTGATTCATCATACTTCTGCATTCATTTGACGTATGACCAATCCTATGACAATTGAAACATTGACTTGAGAAGTGTGGATCACTTTGATTCATCCTATTTATGCATTGAGAAGCCATGCGTCCAAACTTTTTGCAATTGAAACAATATCCATTAAACTTTTGAGCATTAGGTTGTCTTACCGGATACCTTCTAGATCGGTTTATTTGATTTCCTTGCTTGAATTGTCTTTTTCCTAAATTCCTCTTACTAGGATTCCTTTGTCCATCTTTTGAGATTTCTCCTTCTACATATCCAAGACCTCTTTTGTCATCATGATTCCTTTGATTATCAATCAGTTCATTAAGCATGGCAGAACTAGCTTTAAAATTTTCTTTGTATTCATTTGTAATAGCAAGTTCATTTCTGAGATCATCTAGCTGTCTTTCAAGTGCTTCTTCATTGTTTCTTGACACTTCCAATTCATCATCCAATCGACTACATACCTCATATTTTTCTTTCAGGGATTGAGTCAGATTTTCTTCATTCTTCTTTATGTCTTCAATCTCTTTGGTCAATCTCATCATGATAGACTCCATTTCAATCTTTAAAATGGTATTCTCTTGGGTAAGATTTTCACATTCTTCCTTCTTGTCTTTCAAGGTTTTGCTTGACTGTTCATCTTCAGTGCTCTTATTTTATTTTTGTTGAATCTGATCACAGAGTTCCTTTCTCTTGTCTCTTGATTTGTTAATCTTGTCTTTCAGAGACTCAATGATTTTTTCTGCATCCTTAGGATTCGATTGAAGTTTCTGGACTTTAGCTTTTGAATGGTCAAGATCATCTAGAGCTACCATAAGTTGTTGCTCAATACTACCTGAATCCATTGAAATTATTTCCAAGATCTCCCCAAGCTGTTCGACTTCTTTGTCTGAGAATCTAGCTTTGATACCAATTGTTGGAAACAAGGCACACTGAGAGGGAGGGGGGGTGAATCAATGTTGTGTAAAAACTAATTTTTAGCAATCTTTATCTTCACAACATTAATAACATTCAACAATAATGCATAAACAGAAAAGTAAACACAACACCATAACACCAAGATTTTTACATGGAAATCCTATTAAGGGAAAAACCATGGTGGATGGCCAATCCACAAGTATGATTTTGAGTATACTCAAAAATGAGGATTACAAAAGGGGAAAGCACTTGCATTCAGGTGCACTGCCTAGAGCTCATTGCTCAAAGAAAGGAGTTCAGATTAAAACCATCTGAAGATTTGAACTGAGATGATAGCATCTAAAATGCCTGATTACAGTTCCAGATTAAGTACAATAATTGATTTGTTGCCTTGCAGATTGATTTTGCAATACTGTTTTGCTTTGCTAACACACACTGCACAGATCTTCTATGTGCAAGTGAAACTATGCTTATTCACACCTCTGGTCTGCTCTAACTCACAATTCAGACACATACACAACTTGTACACACACCAAAATGATACGAAGGATCAAGTATATATATCCACTACTTGAGATTTAATTATACTTTGTCGTCTTCACCAAAATTACAATTGTTGGCTCACATAATAAGAAGTATACAATGCGTATCCTCAATGGTCGGCCACAACTTGGCTAAGACCCATAAAAATGTATATAAACATATATATATTCAATCAGCTAACTTACATCTGCGACTTAATATATTTATAAAGTCGGCCTTAATACACAAAGAACTGAGAATACGTTAACCGAATCTCCTAACTCTTACGATAATTAGTACGAGCCACTGCACATTGAACACTAGGTAGATAATATCTCAATAACCATTGCCTGAGATGCACAACACAAAATGGTAACCTGAAATGTATGCATAGATCGATCAATGTTGAGTTACTGAATACCATGTTCTGCCTTGACTGAATTCGATTTGACTAACGGTAGGCTTGAATAAAGATATGTGCACCTTGTCAACGCATAGGGTTGCCATCAATGACAACACTAGATGATAGTTGCAGTGAATTTTTCCAACAAAAAGATCCAACTGAAGGAACTTCCCACTATCATTCCAACGAAGAAGGGCATGATCACACTAAGAAGCAAAGACTTCACTGTGACAAGGGAGATGAATAATAGCATGGGTGTTAAGAGGATACTTGGGGCCTATGAGATCCATGTCTTGAACACTATTTTTATTTCCATTGTTACGATAAGGTGACATTAACATTGTAGTCCTATATCATTTATATGTCTCCACTTTCCTTATAATGTGTTTTAAGGGACATGAGAGAAATTCATTAAGTTTTTGCATGTAATAATACTTTAAAGAGAGGATTTAATGTCGGTGGAGGTTACACATCAAAAATGGATAAGGCATCTTTCTTAGGAATCCACTTTGGTAATTTGAAAGTGCATGGATGGGGTGCCTAATATTGGAGAAGAAAAGGTGTATGTTGGTGTACCATCGAGGAGCAGTAAGGTCATCAGAGTATTTGGAAAGTCAAAAGTTGGATAGGCTATGGGCTAGGCACCCATGTTGGAGCCTTGTAATTTCCATTTAATATTTTATTATGTCTTTTGGTTGTCCAAGAATGGGGTGTGGATTTTTGCAGGTGGTTTTGTACCTCTTGTTTTGGTTTACCATTTATGGTTTTACCTCCCACAAGTTTTATAAATTGGAACCATTGGATAGTAGTTTTATGTTGAGTTCTTGTAGGTAATAGGGTGTTAATGGGTTGAACAAAGATCAGTAAGTGGAGTGTATTATTATGTACTCTCATTCGAATATTAATAATATACTTGCCCTTTTTTCTCATGTGAAGTTATTTTCTGAAAAAGTTTCTCCATGTAAATCTAGTGCCACATTTTGTTTGTTGATCTTTGTTAGTGTCATTAGATAACTAGTTAAGTTGTCATTACTTTCTAGTTTTACCTATTCACATTTTCTTAAGTTTACTTAGGCTATTCTAGAGTTTTGTCTCACCTCATGTGGTTGAGACAAGTGTCCTCACTTTGTGAGACACCTCTTGCATGGTCACTTGCCACTCACAAGAACACTTGTCATGTGAGTTAGCAAGTGTTCCATTATTGAAGGGTTAGTAAGTCATTGTGTTCAACTTCACTACCTTCACCACCTTTCTTATATAAACAAGGTTACATTGTACATTTTACTAAACTCTTTTATCCATCTATTGATAATATCAACGCTACTTATTAATGTGCAAATGATTTTTTTAAAAGTTTCTAGATTTTACTTTATGATCTTGGAAATCATAACATGATATCAGATCTATGCTAACAAAACCCTTCCCAAAATCCTTCACCTACCCTAGTCGAGAGTTCCTCATGGAGCCAATCTGGTTTCGTCTGTGGGTTCGATAATCTTTATGAGATTTTTTTTTGAAAACTTAGGCACATGCGATAAGTGGTTTTCTATGTTTTTATTTTTCTATGAGCTCTCTAAATTATTCCTAAATGTAGAAGCGAGCCTAGGCATTAAAGGCCATTGGCAATGGCCGTCGACTTCTCTAAAAGTTGGCATCCCATTCCAAGTCGGGTTTCTCATTACAAACCAGCGACGTTGTGGAGATAGACAACAAAAAAATTCTACACAGATCTGTGCCCATAGTCATTCTCTCTGTGAAATCGCCCAATCTATTGGAACTAGCATTGGCACCATTAGCTTGAATTTAGGGATGCGGCCACTGACATACTCATCTATTAGTTTTGATGCCCTCAAGAACAAGGAGGCTCCTCCATTGGACAAGGATGTCACCTTCATGGAATGGGTGACAGTCAGCGCCTCTCCAACCGTCAATCTGCACAGGCTTATCTTCTAGCAACAATGAAGTTGTGGCCTAAGATGAAGCATGGATAAATGTTGGTCATTTGAGGGACGTGTGATGTGGAAAAGAGGAGCCACGTGGGATTTTGGGTGGCATGAAAGATGTTGTCGCATGGGAGTTTGGGTGGCATGGAAGCTGTTGTTGCGTGGGAGGGAATAGGCCACATATGGAGAAGATCCTTTGTAGCATCTACACCCAAATTTAAACTTGATCTCCTCAGCTATTGTCCCCTCTAAAATTCTCCAATGGCCATCATTCTCTCAACGTATCCCATACAGGTTGCAGATCTTTGTAGGCGGCTTTTATATTATCATAGGTCGATTTTGCATTTCATTCTCTATTAAAGAACATGCTGCCACTTCTCTAATATTGCGAAATTCCATCACAGCCCCTGATGTTATATTACCTTTATAGCTATGTCTTACTTTGTTGATCTGCGGCAGCACATTTCTATTTTAAGAATTTGTTGCCTTGGGAATCTTCTTGGCAGCCTTGAAAGCATTATTTTTCTATGTAGATTTCTTCATAGGCTAATTCTAATCTAGATTCAGACTCCTCTGAATTCCTTAGTCAGCATGTAAGAGCCCACATCCACTTGGACTCCATCTTCATGCTGCTAATTGGGTTAATCTCCTCACTTCGTGGCTTTCTCTCCAAAAGAATCGGTCAAACCTCTTATTAATTTGTCGATGCTTTCGCAAGGGCTCTCATATCATTAAATGCTATTTAATAGTATTTTAGTTACTAATTTTTTATGTAACTATACATGTTATTGTCATTTTTAATAGCTAGTAGCTAATACTAGTAGTTTAGATTAGTCATAAGAGCTTATAAAAGGGGGAGTCTTTTTCCTTATAAAGGGAGGAGTCTTTTTTATTTTTCTATAACTTTCAAACAGTAAGTCAAAATTTTAATTATGAATAGTCGATGAAAAGTTATTTCCATTCTAGAGACTTTTAATATTTCTAACATATAATTGTAACATAAAGATTGAGTAACAAATTGGATTCAATGAACAACAATACATAAACACAAAGGTTTCTTTGTAATGGTGATAAACTTCATAATTTTATCCACATATATGATATGTCAATTGCAACCAATAAGACTAGTCCGAAATCATATACAATGCCACCACCGATCAAAAAATGCTACTAACTTTCTTACAAGTCTTTTGAAGCTTAGATGCAATCCCTGAGTGACAATTCCCTCAAGAACCAAAGGGGTTTCGGCCACTAATCCTAGTGAACACTTTGTTTTCGTCCAATGAACATAAAATACTATGAGTTTTCGTCCATATAATGAATTAGAACACAAGTGTCCTGAAATATAGAAGAATGACATAATAATTCAATGCCCATTACAATAATTGACTCCCTATATTTGTATGCTAACAATTTCCTTCAAGGAGCAAGTCGGCCTTGAGTCAAAATGGCACCAAAGCCCAAAATTTGAATTTCTCAAGCTACTAGGTCGGCCTTAAGGCCAAGATAGATTCTTTTGGAATTAGTGTGCCACTTTGCGGACCTATCCACATGCTCCCTTGGCCCTTTCCTTCTTCCTGAAACTTTGTAATTGATGTCCCATGATCCTAAAGTGTCTTATCCATTATGCCTACTGAAGTAGGTGCCAATTGCTCAACACAGTCATCTTCTAACAACGATATATTTTTTGACCTAATCTATTTTCCCCAATATTTGGATATGATGTGCAGGTGTCACAGTAGATTCTATATTCCAAACCGCAAGTCAAAATGTTCTCTTGCAGAGGAATGTGGAGGAATTCTCAGAAGTGATTCTACTTTGGTACAACGAGCCTAGACTGGCGACCTCTTGATGGTGATATCTTTATGATATATGATCCATTTTCCATGAGCTTTGGATATGATGTATGGTCATCATTACATATTCTATGTTCCAAACCATAAATCAGATGAAATGTGATAATATTTTTGGATCCTACTCTGCAATTGTCTTTCCAGAAAAAGGGACGTGACAAATCCTCCCTTCCCAAAATTGCTTGTCCTCAAGCAATGTAAATTTGGATGCTCTAGAATTTCAAGCCCTTCCCAGGTCACATCTTCAATGGGTAAATTCTTCCAACAAACAAGATACTCAGTTATATTTTGGTTCCTTAGATTTTTTACCCTGGTATCAATTACAGCTTCCAAAATAAGGATGAGTTTTCCCTCATCATCTAGTGGTGGTAACTAGATATTAGGAATTATATGCAATCCCAAAGCCTTATTTCAAAATGAAAAATGGAATATGTTGTGGGTTTTTCTATCTCTGAGAAGTTCCACTTCATAAGTGACTTCTCCAACCCTTTGAGTTATCTTGTATGGCCCATAAAACTTAGGCTTGAGCTTTTTTGCCCCTCTTTTCTTGATAGAAGACTGTCTATAGGGCTACAACCTTATGAATACCATATCCTACATGTTTCCTATCTGCATACATATTTTTTTGATTCTAGGCAACTTAAAAATGATCCTTGAGAGTTCTCAAAATATCTTGACTTTTATTTACCAAATTGCTCGCTATCGAAACTCTACTGTTTGTGAGGACTAACTCTACAAAGGTTAAGGCATTATATCCATAGATTTCCTTGAATGGAGACATGGCAATGGATATGTGATGATTTTTGTTGTAGCAATACTATCCCAAGTGTAGCCATTTGATCCAAGCTGCTTGTTGACTAGTGGCATAATTCCTCAAGTATCCTTCTAGCCACTTGTTGTAGCAATACTATCCTAAGTGTATCCATTTGATCCAAGATGCTTGTTGACTAGTGGCATAATTCCTCAAGTATCCTTCTAGCCACTTGTTTACAATTTTAGTTTTCCCATCAATTTGTGGATGATAGCTTGTACTAGGAGTGAGCTTGGTGCCTATCAGATAAAATAATTCCTTCCAAAATGTATTGAGGAATCGGGTGTCTCTATCGCTGATAATTCTCTTGGATAGTCCATGCAACCAGAAAACTCCTTTGAAGAATAAATTTGCAACTTGTGGAGCTTTATATTCACTGGAGATGGCAAAGAAAGTAGCATAGTTAGTCAATCTATCGACTACAACATAGATGCAGTCTTTCTCTTGCACTTTGGGAAATCTGGTAATGAAATCCATGGAAATACTTTCCCATTTGTGTTTTGGAATGAGAAGAGGTTGTAGCAATTCGGCCAGAAACTCTTTCTCTCCTTAGTTTTGATAACATGTGTTGCATTCCTTGATATGTGTGAGAACATCCTCCTTGAGGCCTTTCCAAGAGAACATTTCTCTGATCTACTGGTAAGTTTTGTAGAACCCAAGATGCCCTTCCATGGGTGTATTATGATAGGCTTCCAATATCTTCTCTTTCACTTTGGATCTAGGAACCATAAAAACTTTATTCTTGGATAGAAACTAACCTTCTGATACCACATATCAGTCATCCTTTTCGGCACCTTCCAAAATTTCAATAGCAAAAGGATCTTTGGCATATTCCTCCATGATTGAATCCTTCCAATATGTTGATGTGATGGCACATGACATAGAGTAGGTCTCCTAGAGAGTGCATCCACCACAATATTGTTTTTTTCCTATGAAATATTCAATATCAAAATTGTATTCTTGAAGTTCACTTACCCAATTCTGTTGCCTATTGTTAGCAAATGAAATGGCTTTGGATAAATAAACTTGAAATAAATGACTCCTAGCCCAGCTAGCGCTAGTATAAATCCACTAACATCTCATAAAATACCACAATTGCATTTGTGGTTTTTCTTTGAATTTTGCAAGGTACAGCTCCCTTACAAGATCTTCAAAGAATTTTCCTAACCTAATGAACACGAGTATGCTTTTGACCAGAAAGCAGGAAAGGCAACTAATGCCAGTTCATAAATATGAAACTAATGCGAGAGCGTAAATCACAGTTATAAACAATCAACTCAAAGATTGAAAACTTATGACCATCCCATCAAATAAATAAGATCATACTGTAATAACTAAACGCCACACAACCTATCTCACAAAGAAGACAACTATATGCACGCGTAACACCAAGATCAACGTACTATGCATATCATTAAATTCATAACACCAAGATCATGAACTATTACAGGCTGAAATAAATGCCTCAATCCCTCTTGATAACACCACAAGGTGTATATTTGGAGAACACATATCCTCTTCTTCATTTTCAAATATATAATGAGCCAACCCCACTAAACGGTTGCCAAGGCCATTACTAAATTTGGAGGTATTCTTGTTTCTTCCCATCATCTTGGAAACTGATAAAGCTCAATTGGAATAATTAACCTGGGAAATGAAATGGCATTGGGCAAGAAAACTGATCATTATCTCATCAACGATCATCGAATGACCTTTCACATAATCGAATAATCAATGCAACATCAAGGAGACATCATAAGATAGCACGTGTCTACTGTCTGATTGGAAATGTAATTTAAATTGTTTCAAATCAACCATTTATTCTGAATTTCTATCTCATTAAATTTCCTTGGGAGAGAGTACCAATGTCCAATCAATCTTCTATAAATTCAGCCAGTGTCACCATTCTTCGTCATTCAGAAGCATCTAACATGGCAATCACCTAGAGCGATGGTGATTCGGAAAATGACTTCATTATCTTGGAGGAGATCGAATGCAACATGTCATTCCGGCATCTATCAGATCAATTGAAAGATGTCTTCACAATACAAAGCGAGGTGGAAGAAGAAGTGCTTCGTAGCATTTTGGGCGAAGTATTCCTGAGCCAAGCACATGTACACAACACCACCATGCTGGAACCTTTCATATACATAATCGTTAGGACTTCCAACCACCACGAATGGGGAGTAAAAGTATTGGAACGCCTAGTGAAGCATGAATTCCATCATCATGTCAAGGTGGCTATCAATGGGCTCAATCACTATCCTCGACATGGACTGATCGCTAATGCCATTTGCATAGCATCGACTCTTCAGGATGAGACATTGGAGGAACTTGTTGCTCTTTTTCATTCAGGAATTGTAAGGAATGATATGGGACTCTTTGTGTAGTTCCTACAGTCGCATGAGAACCTGTTGTTACCTGCTCAAGTTGAAGGCCTCCAGATTGTGAGCGAGGGCATTTGAGTCCTTATGTTTATCCTATGTGATTGAAAGAAACTGCCTCTTTTTATCTTTTGTCACTGATATGAACTTTTGTAATCGAAACAAACAATTTTGTAGTGTCAATACCATGTACACACGATCTTATATATAGATAAAATATCATTTTGGTATCTTTGTATTCTCTTATGCATGGCTTTGTTTGCTTCTATTCATATCATTTCTAAAAATGATGGTTTCTTTTTCTGCATAATACACTCATTATGTGAATTAAGCTTACTATTATTCCGTTAATCACTGAAAAAATTTCCGCGTGGCGAAATGGGTAGTCGCATAACCTAAAAAAACACCGATTAGGTTTCAAACAATTTGAAGAATATCTCCCAAAGGTATAACTTGCGAGGGAATTCACTAACTTCTAACACATTACAACTCATCATACAGGTTATCCGTACACACACACCTTCTTTCAAGGAAATGATAAGTTTGAATAAAATCATAAAACACCACCCAGAGAAAGTTGTGATAATGCAAGAGGTAAAATTGGAAGTTAGAATAACTAACGAAAATCCTGCCTGAGTTTGAAAAGAACCAAAGAACACCGCCTGAACATAAATTTAAGTAAAATGACTAAGGTAAATGAAGTAAGATAATTTAAAGGGGGAGGGGGTCGTGCTTATGAGAAACAGTGGCTCTGATTGGGGGCCAGGACTGTAAAGGACGTAGAGAACCCAACATGTATGACCAGTCCTTTCCATTGGGCAAAGGAGTTGAGGGGAGAAAAGAGACACAAACTAAGCTAAAACCAACACCAAATAAAAGACCAAAAAAGAGCAGCAACTTAAGACACCTACATGCACCTAGACTAGGTGCAACACACCCAATTTTCCCAAGGAACTATGCAAATCCATTGACTGGTTGTGAGAAGTATATGCCAGTGTGAAAAAGTGAGATGCATCCATGAAGTGCCTACGAACTCAGCAACTTTTGAAGGACCATGAATGCAAAACTAAGATTTATGAAGGATGAAAGCTCGCCAAAAGGTGTGCCAAATAACCACCTTTCATCAAAGACTTCTATGTCTTATTTTGAACTTCCTTGAGTATCGATCGTATCTTTAACTAAAATATGATTTGAAACAGCTCCTTCGGGGAAAGACCTCAAACTCATATCAAGGAAAGCAGCCTTGTCAATCTTGATGATAACTTCACCTTCACTTCCTTGACCTAATTCATTTTTTCTTGAAAACAACTCTTTGTTTACAAATTTGTTATTCAAATCTTTTCCTTCCAAGACCTACAAATGAGATAGAAAAACTTCTCTTCTATATGGAAAATCATCCTTGGGAATTTTTAAACCTCCACTTAAAATGTGAGCAGTATGAGGCTGAACATTCTTATCAACGTCACTCTTTCTATCCTCATTTATGTAGCCAGTTTTAATTACGTCCATTTCTAAACCATATTCAAAAAAAGGAGTCTCAAGAACAATATCATTTCTAACCTCTCCTTGTAGTTATTCATAATTTGATAGAGGATCCTTCAACTGTGTACCATTCTCACCTTCATCCCATAAAGGACCAACATTTTCCCCATTGTTTCTTTGGTTATGGTCATCTCCAAACATTGATAAACAATGTCCATCCTCAAATATAAATTAATCAGCAATTAAATTCATGAAGAGAGGATTATCATATAGTTCAAATTTATCAAAATTGAAGAGAGAGTTAGGATGAATTGACTATTTTTCTTCCAGATGAAAACATGTATCCACATCCACCACTTCTCTGAAGGAGAAAACTTCATATTCTGGAATAGGGATGGGATTCAACACTAGGTCTTTTAGATCAATTTCAGAAGAGAAAGACTTATCCTTACAAGGGGAAAGAGAGGCAATTGGTGTCTTCTTTTGTGGATTGTTGTCTTCATCATTACTAGATGAGATAATATTAGTTTCAACCTCATACGAGGTATATAAACTGGAGACCTGATCACTACAATATTGATATCGCTCCTTATTGGGCTGCTCCATGCTATCAAAAATTGCCAAATTGATGTTTTTAGCGATCAGGCGAGGTAAATATGCTTCTTCATGACTCTTAACCTAGGATTTAGAGGATTTATTGTGACTAGCTTCAGGTTTGGCACTTGCACCTGGTTTCCATTTTCCCATGGCTATAAAATCATCCTCAACTTTTACTGTTTTTGATTGAGCTCTCTCAATCCCTTGAACTTTATCTCTTTTGAGGACTAATTGGACGTTAGGTTCAAGGGAAGAAATAAATATGTGAAACTATATCTCTTCATTGGGTCTTTCTAGAATACGAATTCGTCGAAGAGAACGATTAAATCAGTACACAAAATCCCTCATTGTTTCAGCCTTATTCTTTACAATCTAAAAGAATAGTCGTGGGGTGGTCGCAAAGTTGATCAAGGTTTTATAGTAGAGAAATTTTGTTTTAAGAACATTCCATCTAGTAATGCTTCCCTTTTCAAGTCCCCTATACCATTTTGTCACTTTCTCAACCAAACTTTCAATGAAAATTATTACAAAAACATCCTCTTCTTGAATTCCTAAAATTCCACTTACTGCAATCATAGCCAGGATGTGTTCCTTAGGGTCTTGTTCATTTTGACAAAAACATTTAGGGAACTGCTTTTAGGAACCATGGGGTAAACTATGGTATTGTGACAAGACAAGAGGGCCAACTTGATTATACCAAAGATTCAAGGCCATAGATAATCGAAGTCACCAACTCACACGGGAGCAAAGATGGGAAAGAAAAATTATTGGGTTGATTCTTGGGTGGTGGACAAGCCCGCGGTGGATTCTGAATTTGAGGAAGAGGTGGGTCCCTTAGATGATGAAACGATTGATTAGGTTGATGATTAGGATGACGAGGAGGGTTTTCGTTGTACACAAATATCAACATTGGTGCAAGTGGGCATTGGGCCAACTCTTCCTCTTCTTCCAAAGAAAAATTCGCTTGCATATAATCTATTGTGTTCCTCCTATATCTCCATGCAAGCATGTTTAATTGTGAAATGATGTCTTCTTTCTCTGCTCCCACCCAATCTAAATCTGGTTGCAAAATAGGAAATATGTTATCATGAGGAAGTACCATCTTACCGCATGACGCAAAGAATATTTTCAGACTTTCCAATTAATTTGATTCATGTCCCTTGCAAAGTCGCCAAAAATCTATTAGCGAATGAAATGGCTCTGAATAAATCAACTTGAAATAAATGACTCTTAGCCCAGCTAGCGCTAGGATAAATCTGCTAATAGCTCTAAAAAGACCACAATTGCATTTGTGGATTTTCTCTGAATTTTGCCAAGGCACATCTCCCTTACAAGATCTTCAAAGAATTTACCTAATCTAATGAACACGAGTATGCTTTTGACTAGAAAGCAGGAAAGACAACCAACACCAGTTCATAAATATGAAACTAACACGAGAGCGTAAATCACAGCCATTAACAATTAACACAAAGATTGAAAACTTATGACCATCCCATCAAAGAAATAAGATCATACTGTAATAAATGAATTTTACACAACCTATCTCATAAAGAAGACATAACTATATGCACACATAACACCAAGATCAATGTACTAAGCATATAATTAAATTCATAACACCAAGATCATGAACTATTACAATCTAAAATAAATATCATAATCCCTCTTGATAACACCACAAGGTGTATATCTGGAGAACACCTATCCTCTTCTTCATTTTCAAATATATAATGAGCCAACCCCACTGAACGATTGCCAAAGTTGTTGCTAAAGTTGGAGGTATTCTTGTTTCTTCCCATCATCTTGGAAACTGCTAAAGCTCAATTGGAATAATTAACCTAGGAAATGAAATGGCATTGGGCAAGAAAACTGATCTTTATCTCACCAATGGTCACTGAATGACCTTTCACATAATCAAAATCAATGCAGCATCAAGGAGACACCATACGATAGCACGTGTCTACTGTCCAATTGGAAATGTAATTTAATTTTTTTTAAATCAACCATTTATTCAAACTGAATTGCTATCTCATTAAATTTCCTCGAGAGAGAGCACCAATGTCCAATCAATCTTCTATAAATTCATCTAGTGTCACCACTCTTCGTCATTCAAAATCATCTAACATGGTGAGCACCCAAAGCGATGGTTATTCGAAAAATGACTTCATTATCTTGGAGGAGATTGAATGCAGTCCACTGTTTCGGCATCTATCAAATCAGTTGAAAGAGATATTCACAATACAAAGCAAGGTGGAAGAGTAAGTGCTTTGCAACATTCTGGGTGAAGTATTCTTGAGCCAAGCACATGTACACAACACCGCCATGCTAGATCATTTCATATACACAATTGTTAGGACTTTCGACTAGCATGAATGGGGAGTAAAAGCACTGGAATGCCTAGTGAAGCCTGAATTCCATCATCATGTCAAGGTGGCTATCAATGGGCTCAATTACTATCCTCGGCATGAACTGATAGCTGACACCATTTGCATAGCATCGACTCTTTAGGATGAGACATTGGAGGAATATTTTTCTCTTTTTTGCTCAAGAATCATAAGGAATGATATGGGACTCTTCACACAGTTCCTATAGTCGCATGAGAACCTATTGTCACCTGCTCAAGTTGAATGCCTCTAGACTATGAGTGAGGGAATTTTAGTCCTAATGTTTGTCCTGTTGCTTGAACAAAACTGCCTCTTTTTGTCTATTTTCACCAATATGAACTTTTGTAATTGAAACAAACAATTTTGTAGTGTTGATACCATGTACACACAATCTTATATATAGATAAAATATCATTTTGGTATCTTTGTATTCTCTCATGCATGGATCTATTTTCTTATGTTCATATCGTTTATGAAAATGATGGTTTATTTTTCTACATAATACACTGGTTATGTGAATTAAGCTTATTGTTATTCCATTAATCACTGAAAATTTTTTGAGCGGCGAAATGGGTAGTTCACATAACCTAACAAAACACCACTTAGGTTTCAAAAAAATTGAAGAATGACTCCCAAAGGTATAACTTGCAGGGGAAGTCACTAACTTCTAACACATGCCAACTCATCATACGGGTTATCCGTACACACACACCTTCTTTCAAGGAAATGATAAGTTTGAAAAAAGTTATAAAACACCACCATGTGAAAGTTGTGACAATGCAAGTGATAAAATTGGAAGTTAGAATAACTAACAAAAACCCCGCCTGAGTTTGAAAAGAACCAAAGAACATCACCTGAACATAAATTTAAGTAAAATGACTAAGGAAAATGAAGTAGGATAATTTAAAGGGGGAGGGGGTCGTGCTTATGAGAAACACCTATCATTCAAATTTTGTTGGCTCGAGAAGAAATTTAGGTTGTTGTGATTTGATTTAACCATAAATCTTTTGCACACCAAGTATTGACGAAACTTCTCCAGGGCATGCATTATGGAAATCATCTCTTTTTCATAAATGGAATATCCTTTCATTTTCTCTCAAATTCCTACTTTCAAATTCTATGGGGTGTCCTTTCTTTGAGAGAACAACTCAAATTCCTTCATTAGAAGCATCACATTCTACAACAAATGGAAGTGAAATATTAGGGATTACAAGAACCGGACAATAACTTGTTACCTCTTTTAGCTTCTCAAAGGTTTTGTGTCCTTCGTCTATCTATTCAAAGGCTCCTTTAGTTATATTGGTGAGAGGTTCTACAAACTAATAAAATCCCCTGACAAAACTCTAGCAATAGCTACATGGCCTGAAAAATCCTCTTAGCCGAGACAAGTTTGTGGGAGTTGGCCAATCTAGAATGGCTTGGATATTTTTCTGATAAACCTGGACTCCTTTAGCGCTTATGACATATCCTAGGTATAATATCTATGTTGACCCAAACTCACATTTGGACACCTTTTCAAAGATGGACTGTTGTTCTAGAATCCCCAAGACTATATCCAAATGTTCTTCCCATGTTTTTTTATACATTAGAATATCATAAAAAAACAACATAAACTTCCTCAAGTTCTTACCAGAAACATGATTCATGCATGATTGGAATTTTTTTGGAGCATTAGTGAGACCAAAGGGCATAACTATGAACTCAAAATTCTCGTAGTGACATCAGAAAGCAATCTTCTATACATCTTCCCTCATGCAAATTTGGTGGTATCTGAACCTCAAATCAATGTTTTAGAAGTATACCACACCATGTAGCTCATCAATCAGTTCATATATCTGTGGTGTGGGGTATTGGTTCTTGATGGTCTTCTTATTCAATGCCTGATAGTTTATGCGCATTTGTAAGGTGCCATCCTTCTTTAATAGCACCATAGAAGATGCAAGTTTGGTTTGATATAGCCCATATCCAACAACTCCTTTATTTATTTATCTATCTACTCCTTATACATTCGGGGATGGCGGTAAGGAGTGGTCATAACCAGCTTTAATCTTAGTTCAAGTTTTATGATATGATGGAAGCTTCTATCTAGTGGTACTCTGGGAGACATATCACTGAAAACCAAACTATGCTTATCCAAAGTCTTTTGTATATCAATATGAACTTGACCATTCTTACCTTAATAAAAAAAATGAAATCACCAAAAACTAGTGGTCCAAGCAACTTGGTTCTTCTAGAAAATCCTTTACATTCTCTTAGTTGATACTTCTTACATACTGTCATTAGCCATTCCATTTAGAACCACATCCTTCCCATTGGATTTGAACTTGAGTTCCATTGTTTGGTAGATTTTAGTATACTCACTCAATGAATGTAGCCACTACACACCCAAAATTGCATCAATTTCACCTAAACCAATAGCATAGAATTCATCACATATCTTATGATCTCCAACTGTTATGTCTAGCTTCTAGACTTTCTCCTTACAGGGTAAGTTACACCCATCCACACAGTGATAGTGAAGCCTTAAAAAAAAATCATATTTAGCCTTCTTCTCTTCACAAGTCCTTCATCAATGAAGTTATGGGTAGCTCTTCCATCAATTAAAATAGTCAATCTATTTAAAAAGGACTCCAAAGACCTTGAAAGAGTGGTATTTATGTGCACTAGATAGATATGCTAGTATACTTCCATTGTCTTGCTCCTTATCTTCCTCCCCTAGAAGGTTGTCTTCTGTATCATGAAACTCTTCAAACCCATTTGATTTTGATTCTTTGTCAAAAAGGAATTTTATATAGTGAACTTTCCCCTTACCAATTCATTTTTGTCCCAAAACCCATGGATCTCTACAAGAGAAACAAAGTTTCTTCCTCTAGAGCTCATTTTTGGTCTCTTCATCAGCCTTCCTTGCCACGTTAGGATTTGCATAGTTGGGTGCCAATGTCGGAGCATGTAGTGGTCTTTTTTGAAATTTTCCCTTTTGGTGCCATGTATTGGGATTAAGAGGGTGAGAGAAAAAATTATTTAGAATGGATGGATCAGGGATTAAAGCCCTTCTAATAGCCCCTTATAAAGAGATTGGTGCAAATGATTTCACAAACCCCTTAAGAGGTTCGATGAGCCTTGTAATGAAGAGATGCACAATCCTCTTTTCTAATAATTCAGGCACCATCACCACAACCTTTGAAACTCCATTCTGTAATAATCTATTGAGTGATTTTATTTGATCATGGCCAACTTGTTGAAATATTCTTCTCCATCCTTCAACTCATAACTGTCAAGAATTCTCTTTTTGAATTCATCAAATTTGTGTATTTGATCATGGCCTTAAGTGGTACGACCATGAAACCAACATTCATAGGCTTCCCCTTCGAGATGCAAAGAATAAAATTGAATCGCATCTTTCTTTGTCATAAGATTGAGCAAGAAATAAGTTTCCATCTTTTCTAACCATGCTCTGGCTGAGATATTATCACTCCCATCAAAACAAGTTGCAACAAGTTTTCCCAACTTATGTTTTAGATCCTTGCTTTTGTATAACCCTTTCTTATGTGGCCCATTCTTCCTTGCAAATTCTATGTAGTCGGCATAATACATCTCCAATTTGATTTCTTCTGGTAAGGATTGGTACTCACCATGCCATCTATGAATGGTTTTCAATAGGAATATGTTTGTAGGTTCACTTCTCTCTTGTTTGATTTTCAACAGGAATTTGTTCCTTGGGGTCCTTGATGGAGTATTATTCACTTCATCATTACTTCCACCATTGTTTGATGAGGTCTCACCCTTCTAACTATTGTGATTTGAATTTCCACCGGACATCTTGTCTACCAAAACTTTCAATTCATCTATTTTCTTCACTAGGGTTGCAAGTATATCCCTTAAAGCTCTTGTAATCTCATGAATTTCTACAATTATTTCCTTAAATATATCATCTTTTGACATCTTCCTTTTCTTTAGGTTTTAATTTCCTTCTTGATCAAATTTCTTCAGCTCTCTCCTTTAGTACCTAATGTCCCTTTCTCTCAACATCAATCATTAGGAAAACCCTACAAGTTAGCAGAATCATGCTCTGATACCACTGTAATGTTACTAACATATAATTTTAACATAAAGACCGAATTATGGATTGGATTCAACAAACAAAAATACATGAACACAAAGGTCTCTTTGTGATAATGATGAACTTTAGAATTTCATCCACATATATGATATATTACAACTCATAAGACTGATCCAGAATGATATATAATGCTACCACTGATCAACAAAAAATCTACTAAATTCCTTTAAAATATTTTAAAGCTCAGATGCAATCCTTGAGTGAGAATTCCCTCAAGAACCAAAGGGTTTTTTTCCTCTAATCCTAGTGAACACTAGGTTTTCATCCAATGAACACAAACTCCTATGGGTTTTTATCCATAGAAGGAATTAGAACACAAGTGTCCTAAAATACAGAAGAATGACATAATAATTCAATTCCCATTACAACAATTGACTCCCTATATTTATATGCTAACAAATTCCTTCAAGGAACATGTCGGCCTTGAGCCAAAATGGTGCCAAAGCCCAAAATTTGAATTTCATAGGCTACACTAAGTTGGCCTTAAGGCCAAGGTAGATTATTTTGGAATTTGTGTGCCACCCTATGGAACTATCCACATGCTCCCCTAGCCCTTTCCTTCTTCCTAAAACTTTGTAATTCATCTCACATGATCGAGAGGTGTTTTATCCATTATGCCTATTGAAGTAGGTGCTAGTTTCCAAGCACAATCATCTTCTGATAGCAATATCTTTTTGGAACCAAATCCATTTCCCCTAAGATTTGGATATGATGTGTAGGTGTCATTGTACATACTATGTTCCAAACCACAAGTTAGAATGTGCTCCAATGGAGGAATACAGAGGAATTCTCGAAAGTGATTCTACTTCGATACAGTGAGCCTAGACTGGCAACCTCCTGATGGTGATATCTTTTTGGTATATAATCCATTTTTCATGAGCTTTGGATATGATGTGTGATCGTCATTGCAGGTGCTATATTCCAAACTATAAGTCGAGAGAGTGTTCTATGATGAAATACGATATGATTTCTGAATCCCACTCTATAATTGTCTTTCTGAATAAAGGGACATGACAGGACTTTAGCATTGAGACAATGTTAAAAATGTGTTGTTTAACACACATTTTGTCTCCTCCTTTAAATAGGACAACTTTAAATTTCTAAGTGCAAAATTATACACATATGAAATTTATTGCATCTTTTGATTAGCTACTCAAAATTGACTATTGCTTTTGTGAAAGTGAATATCAATTTCCCATTTCATTGGAAACAATATCACAATCAATTATAAAGTGTCATTATTTGTAACATTGAAATTATTATATGCACTCAAACATATTAAGTTCCAATTCAGGGGCGATCAAAATAATCAAGGGGGTTGTCATTTTCATCGTGCCTTGAGAACTTTATCTTTATTTTGCATTTATTTTGTGATTCTAATTTTTTAACTCAAAAGAATATGGGAATGATTGAAAAGATGATCAATTCACCCACCATCATCTGCTACATGAGAATTTAGAGGCACTTCACCAAGAGCATCCAAAGATTCCTTATAGCAAGACTTCATATCAGTTCCTTGGTACATGTTCTACATCAGCCTTCACATGGATCATTTGAGAAACATTCAGATAAGTCATCATCATTTTATGGGGGGCTACATAGTCTGTAGAATTTCTCATTTGGAGATGGGTTTTTATTTCCCACGGGGTTTCTCTCCCTTTCTCCGCTTTATGAGAAATTTACATGGCCTCATATTCGTGGCTCATCATCATGCATACATTGCTCCCTAAGTTTCACTTAAGGGGGTGTTAGTATAAATAGTGTCATTAGATAACTAGTTAAGTTGTCATCACTTTCTAGTTTGACCTATTCACATTTGCTTGAGTTTACTTAGGCTATTCTAGAGTTTTGACTCACCTCATGTGGTTAAGACAATTGTTCTCACTTTGTGAGACACCTCTTGCGTGGTCACTTTCCACTAACAAGAACACTTGTCATACAAGTTAACAAGTGTTCTATCATTGAAGGGTCAGTCAGTCATTGTGTTTGACTTCACTACCTTCACCACCTTGCTTATTTATAGCAAGGTTATATTGTAAATTTTACTAAACTTGTTTATCAATCTCTTGATAATATGAATTAGGCTTATTAGTGTGCAAGTGATTTTGTGGAAGTTTTTGCTTTTTGCTTTATGATCTTGGAAATCATAAAAAAATATATATATTGTGATGAATGTTGGAATCACATGATTAAATCTGATTTGGTAATCTGATTTTCAGATCTAAACTCACTTGCATAAGTTTATATTGTTATCTTTTCTTCACCTTGCTTTCAAAATTTGGTATCAAAGATAATAATTTTTTTTAGAGAAGGGGATGCTTTCTCTTAAGTGTTGAAGGTATTTTTATTGTAGTGGGAGCTTTTGTCTTGTGGTATATTGCATATTTGTGAAGAGGATTATTTACCATGGCTTTTACCTATCACCAATATTTTGATAAATTCAATGGCATAAGCTATGAGATTTGGAAACTAAATATGGAGGATCTCCTTGAAGAGAGATATTAGCGGTTGTCAGTTTCAGAAGAAAGTACCAGTTGCAATGTCTGATGAAGATTGGAAAAAGTTAGACAAGAAGGCATTGGAAACCATATGGTTGTGTCTCATAGATTCCATCCTTTTGAATTTCTCCACAAAAGATACTGCATACAAGTTGTAGAAGAGGATAGGTGATATATATCAAACTAAAAAAATTTCTAACAAGTTGTATCTCAAAAGATGGTTATATTCATTAAAAATGAAAGATGGTGATTTTATTGCAAAAAAATAAATGATTTTAATTTAATTATAAGTTACCTTGCATCAATAGATTTTAAATTAGAAAATGAAGATAAATGTATCTTGTTTCTTTTTCCTTTGCTCGAATCTTGGGAAAATCTAATTGTCGCCATAAGTAGTGATAATGCAGAGCCAAAGATGGATAGCATGATTTTCATACTTCTTTTAGAGAAAATGAGGAGAAAGTCTATGAATTTTGGCTCCAAAGATGTCTTGCATGTGTGAGAAAGGTCCAAAGAGAAAGGGCCTAAAGGGGATAGAAAGAGGAATAAGTCTAAAGGACGCTCTAAGACCCCTAGAAAGAGTAAAGTGTTGGAATTGTGGCAAAAAATGGCATGTGAAGGATTGTAAGAGAAAGAAAAATAATGTTGATTCCTCCATGGAAAATTCCTTTGATGATGATTCTAATGCTTTTTTAATTTTGGCCAACTCTATTAGTAATGATGCTTGGCTTATTGATTCAATTTGCTCTTGCCACATGAATCCTCACAAGGAGTGGTTTACTAGCATATGGTGGGGGAGATGTTTTCCTTGGTGATAACAACACTAAGAATATTGTTAGTAAGGGAAAGGTAAATTTGTGTTTTACTGATAGGAGGATTAAATCTCTTAATGATGTTTTACATATTCCAGGACTTGTGAGAAATTTATTTTTCAGTATCCAAGTTGAATGATTCTTGAATGCATGTGACATATGACAAGTCTGATTATAGGTTGGTAAGCGGGAGTTTGGTGATAACTAAAGGATCTCAGATAGAGAATTTGTTCAGGCTAAATGCCTCTAATTTACATAACTCTTCCAATATAACTAGAATTGAAAATTCACGTATGTTGTGGCATTAGAGATTGGCTCACATTGGTGAAAAAGGTCTTAAGACCATTATTAATAATAAAAAGTTGGTTGATGGTATTTCTGGTTATTCTGTTGGAAAAAATAATTTATGTGGGCATTGTGTATTTGGTCAAAAAAATAGATCTTCAATTCCTAATGGAACTAATAAGGCAAAGGCAATACTAGAGATCATTCATTTAGATGTATGTGGACCAATGGATGTTGACTCTTTGGGTAAATCTTGATATTATGTCTCTTTCATTAATGATGTTTCAAGATACACATGGATTTATTTTTTGTGTTGTAAGTTTGAAGTTTTCACTAAGTTTAAGGAATTTAAGGCCTTAGTTGAGATGAAATCATATTACAATATAAAAGTGTTGAGATTTGACAATTGGGGTGAATATTGTTTCAAGGTATTTGATGAGTTATGTAAGCACATAAGTATTGTTCAGCAAAAGACTGCTTATTCTCCCCAACAAAATGGGGTAGCAAAAAGAATGAACCAAACCTTGATGGAAAGAGCTAGGAGAATTTTGAGTGGTGCTAAGCTTGATAGATGCTTTTTGGCAGAAGTGGTTGTTACTGCTTGTTATTTGATTAATAGATCTCCTTTCTCATCTCTTGTTGATAAAACTCCTTATGAAGTGAGGATGGGTAGAAATATTTTTGTTTCATACTTAATGGTCTTTGGTTGTGGGGATTTTGTTCATGTGCCTCTAGAGAAGTGATATAAATTAAATCCAAAAGCTTACAAATGAATCTTCATTGGTTATAACTGTTAGGAATAAGGTGTCTCAACCTTGGATAATTCCTATTCTTATTATTTGTTTTGTAAAATGTATTTCTTGCAAATAATGTAATTAAGTGTGAGTGTACATGTCTAGTTGGCATGTTGATGTGTCGGCATCTTGAATTGTGTGTAAGGAGATCATGGCTGAAACGGTTATGACGGATTCCTATGACACGTAAGAGCTATTTCTAGAAGTTTCAATGACGGGTGAAGACATGCAAGACATGTGGCAACTGATAAAGTTGAGTACTGTACACTCTGATAAATTGGGTTCCTATTTTCTTGGAGAATGGTGAAACCCTAATACGGCTATCTTTGGAAGTTGCCCTAAAAAGGAAAGCGCATGATATAAGCATTTTTTAGGGTTACAGACTGTGATAGGAAAAGAGTGTATTGTTGGTATGATTTCGTGCTACTAGATTTGTCTTTGAGTGTCGATTGTCTCCTGAAAGAACTTGCATTGCAAGTGTGTTGTAACCATTGTGTTGAAGATAATACATTGTGCAAGTTTTGGAGTGCTAGGGTTTTTTACCGAAAGGTTTTCCCCAGGATAAATCATTGTGTCAATCTCTATTTTTTGTATGCTGGTATATGACTGCAATATCATTGTTAAAGTAGTTAACGAATCTGAAATTGTAAGGATTTAAAAGAATTTGCACAATACTTTCCTTTAGAGATTAGTGTAGGAAGCTGTTTCCGCACCTGAGTTTCCTTACAATAACAAGAATGTAAAAGGATATAAGCTTTGGGATCCTCTAACTCATAAAATAATCTTTACTAAAGACATAGTTTTTAGGGAGTTTATAGCTTACTCAAGAGGAGAACCAAAGGATAAAGATAAGACAAAGACATTGCACTCCGAGAAAAATATTGAGAAGCAATAAGATGCACATGTGGAAGAATGACTAAATGGATCTAAGGATGTAGAATAAGAAGAGGTTTTCGATAGTTCAGAGGAAGTACAGGATGAGCACACAAAATAAGAAGAGGTAGATCCCATTACTCCTACCTTGAGGAGGTCCACAAGACGATGAAATCCAATTGACAAGTATCTATCCCACCCGATTTCCATGTGTATTTGCTATGTTGAGTATTGAAAATGTACCTAGATTTTTCAGGGAGGCTCTCTCTTTAGAGGAAAGTATGTCTTTCTTAGAGGCCATGCAAGAGGAAAAGATGGACTTGGATAGTTGTGACACCTAGGATCTTGTTAGTTTTCCCAAAGGAAGGAATCCCATTGGTTGCAAGTGGGTATTTAAAAAATAAATTTGGTGTAGACAGTTGGCTAGAGCAATACAAGGCTAGATTGGTGGCTAAGGGCTACTTCTATTAGATTCCTATTATCTATTGTTATTTCTTGTGATTTTGAGATAAGGTAAAATGGATGTTAAAACTTCTTTCTTTCATGGGGATCTTGAGGAGGAAATTTATATGTGATAGCCTGATGATTTTATTGTGATAGGAAAAGAACAATTGGTTTGCAAGTTGAAGATATCTTTGTATGGTTTCAAATAGTCATCCAAGATGTGGTACCATAAATTTTATGATTTTGCATTGAATTTTGGTTATCTTAGAAGTGAGAAGGATCATTGTGTTTATGTTAAGGTTATTGATTACTAGATTCTAATTATTGTCTTGTATATTGATTATATGTTATTTATTAGTAACAACAAGGTGATGATTAGTGAGATCAACAAATAACTTTTTGGTACATTTGATATGAAGGACTTGCGATCTATAAAATATATTCTTGGGATGGAGATTAGTATACATTGTGGTCACATAAAACTTTGGTTAAGTCAAAGTAAGTATGTTGACACCATTTTGTAAAGGTTTAATATGCATGACTATAAGCCAAATAGTATTCTATTTTAGATTGGTACTAAGTTGATATTAGATATGTGTCCTAATTTTGATGATGATTTTGAGGACATATCTATGGTTCCTTTTACTAGTTCCATTGGTAGTTTTATGTATGCAATAGTTTGCACTAGACCAGATATAGCCCAAGCAGTGGGAGTTCTAAGAAGGTTTATGTCTAACCTTGGTAGAGAGCATTGGAATTTTGTAAAGAGTGTGTTTAGATATTTGTGAGGCAATTCTTATTATTATTTGTTTTATTATGGTACTAATGATGTGGTCAAGTCATTGGACATACACTGGTTTGTTGATACAGATTGGGAAGGTGACTTGGATAGTCGAAGGTTCACTAGTGGCTATGTTTTTACTGTATTTAGAGGTGCAATGATTTGGATGAGTAAGAGGGATCCTACAATTGTATTTTCCACCACTGAAGTAGAGTATATGGCAGTTACACATGGCTCTAAGAAGGTTGTATTTAGTTTGATTGTTGGATAATGAGGATTGGATGTGATAGTTAGAGTGATATTTTTTTGAACAAAAATCCTATGTATCATGCCCATACTAAGCATGTTAATTTTTAGTATCACTTTGTGCGAGAGATGATTGAGAATGGTAAGGTCTTGATTGAAAATTTTGACACTTCGGCTAATGTTGCAAATTCTCTTACAAAGCTAATAACCACAGATAAGTTCTCTTAGTGTAGGAAGACCGTGAGCCTTGATCATTATACTTGATTTTATTATTTTTATCTCTTGGATGTAATTAATGTTGGAGAATTTCAAGATCAAGAGCATGAAAAAAACTTCCAAAAGTGAACAACACAATAGTATTTCTATCAATATACAAATGAAGAGTGTGTAAATACAATGATCAAGCCTTGCATATATAGGCAAGGATGAGGAGGTGAGAAGGTAGGAGTGAAACTCTGACTACCCCTCCAAATATGGGAAACTTGTGAACTCACTTCACAAGTGTGAGCAATTTTCAATAGGTTTCTCAAGTGATAAGGACACAAGTGATGAAGTGATACAAAAGAAAAACAAACCTAAGTAAACTTAAGGTAGGTATGAATAGGTCAATCCTAAAAAGGTGATTAGCTAACTAGGTGAATAATGACTCTATTTACACTAACAATTACAATATATAATTTTAAATGGGATAATGTTAAGATAATGTGACATTAACCTTGTAATCCTATGTCATCTATATGTCTCCACATTCCTTGGAATGTGTTCTAGGGGACAGGAGGGAAATTCATTAAATGGCATGTTGTAATTATATTTTGAAGAGAAGAATTAATGATGGTGGATGTTACACATCAAAAATGGATAAGGCATCTTTCCTAGGCTTCCACTTTGGGAATTTGAAAGGTCATGGATGGGGTGCCCAAGATTGGAGAAGAAAACGTGTATGTTGGTGTTCTATTGGGCAGTGGCAAGGTCATTGGAGCATCCATAAAGTTAGGAGTTGGATGGGCTATGGGCTAGGTGCCCATGTTGGAGTCTTGTAATTTCCATTTAATGTTTTATTATGTTTTGGTTGTCCAAGAAGGGGGCATGGGTTTTTACGGGTAGTTTTGTACCTTTTGTTTTGATTTACTATTCATGGTTTTACCTCCCATAAGTTCTATAAATTGGAACCATTGGATGGTAGTTTTATGTTGATTTCTTGCAAGTAACAAGGTATTTCCAAGTTTATTAGAGATTGGTAGTGGATTGTATTATTGTGTACTCTTATTCGAAGATTAATAATATACTTACTCTCTTTTCTCATGTGGAGTTTTTCCCGAAAGGTTTTCTCCACATAAATTTGGTCTCACATTTTGTTTGTTGATTTTTATATTGTCATGAATGTTGCAATCGCATGTTTAAATCTAGTTTGGTTATCTAATTTTCAAATCTAAATTCACTTGTATATGTTCATATTGTTAGCTTTTCTTCACCTTGTTTTCAACATCCATGACATCACCCACATGGAAAGGCATCACTACAAGCAAGAGAAGGAAACACATGAGAAACAATATGAGAGGCATTGGCCTATTGCTCAATAAGTGTCTACAAATGGGAAGGGAAACCTCAAAATCAAATTTATTGGCTTACATCTAGATCTTTACCATTACATTAGAGCATATAATGGATTCAATCTATAACAAAAGTGAGCATCTAACTTAGAACCTAAAAATCAAGCATTTTTTCTCTTTCAATATACTAAATACAATTTTCACTCTATAATCATGCTAAATTTATGTAAATATTGCAAGAATCTTAGGCCAATTTCCTAAAAAATCATACCCTCAAAAAAAATTATAGCTAAAAAGACCTGAAAAAATCATGTATCTAATTCTAAGCCGCTTGAGCTCGTGGGAAAATTAGAAGAGTGCTTGAGAGTGACAAATTTTTCATAGAAATGATAAAGGGGGTTGGAAACACCCAAATGGATAAGATGAGATCGAATGGGAAGAACTTGATACAAGAGACATCATGCAAAGTGGGATAGTTTGGGCTCAAAAATGATAGACCAAACTATTTGAGATTTATCATACCACTGAGTGGTGATGGACTAGAGGTTCCACCTGATATTGAGTTTTTGAGCCATAATTAAGTGAGGAAAAGTTTAAGAATACCCCTAGAAGGGTTTGTAGTTCTTAAAGGGAGTGTCTATATACCACTTCTAATCCTTTCATTAGGTTGCAATGTACTAATTCCAAACTTTACGCACCATTTGTGGAGGCACAAACTCTAAAATGGTTTGAAAGGACTCAAATTCCTAGTTGAAAAGCCTTATTTAGCTTTGAATTATGGCCAAGATATCTAGTTCTTAGTGGCTCTATAGAAAGGGTTTAAAATGAAGCAAATCCCACGCTTAAATAAATTTAGCACACAAACCTAAGGAACATTGACAAGAAGTCAATACTAGAAGTTAATCATAGGAGACGATCAAATTGATTGTTGGTTGAAGGAGATATGAGTCATAAAATCATTCCCTTTCTAGATAATCCACATATTGATGGCTTCCCAAGCCTTCCAAATAGTTTTGGCAACAAAAGTGCATTATGAACTAGTTGCTTGATGACGAGGATGGAGTGAACACCCACACCTTTCCAAGCCTACCTATCATAAATAAATCCATAAGATGTAATTCTTGAGGAGTATTTTTTAGACTTTGTGGCCTTCAAGGTCAAAAATTATCCATTTGGAACATAAGACCAATCCTTATCTACAAGTATCAGTAAGGCCTAGACCATCAAAGTCACACAATCTAAAGAAATTATCATGTAGCTTGATGGAATCCTTTGCCTTTATCTTCAAAGGCCCAAATAAAGTATTAAGCAATATCATTAGATTTGAAAAAACAAATTGAGGGAGTGCATCAATAAGAATAGTACACAAGTGGTCACTAGCACTTTGGTACAAATCTAAAATTTCCCAAAAGAGGATGATTGTTGACCATTAAGAGTGTGATAAATTGAGGCATCCACAAATATAATTTGAACTAACCAAAAAAAAATTAGGGTCAAATTCATGAGCTTGAAGCATGACTAGAATATATAACCATTCAATTATTTTAAGCTTTAGCAAAGTCAATTTTGATGAAAATATCTTGTTTCTAAGAATAGCGAGCTAACTCCATGCCTTTCCAAACAAAAATAACATTGTCTAGGATATATCTACTTTTGATTAAGCTAATTTATTCAAGTTAGATAATAAGTGAAAGAAAAAGAGAATGTGAAGTCTAAGGGTTTTGGTTATGACCTTATAAGAAGTACTTAAAAACATTATTAATTTTCAATTATAATTTTTTTTGGATTTATTGCCTTACAAGATGCTTCCACACATCATAAACTAATTAAAGATGTTCCACCCAATCTACTATATAACCCCTTTATTATATTTTCTTGCACATGTTGTAAAATTACACATCTTACAATAAAGTATTCCCTTTACACATTTTACATGACAGATTATCTCTTACACATCTCATAATACAAATTCTAAGTGGTGTTGTGTCATATCCAAGGAATCTCAAGATTCATCCTAAGTGCGCTTCCCTTTTCTATGATGGCCCAAAAATTACAACATAGTAGAAATATTAAATATTTATAATGTTGCCTAGATTTGCAAGGTGAATAACACCTAATCCCATCAAATTGGATCCCTTAAAATCAGCATATAATTAATTTGATTTAGAATATCATCTTGATTCATTTGATTCATATTATCATCTCAACTTCCTATTTGTAGTTACTGATAATGAGCTCAAGAAATGTTTATGTAATCTCCATACGAAAATTGGAAATGAAAAGATAAAATGAGTGTAGGAATAGGAAAATATGTATGGGAAGAATCAATGATGACTTGAACATCATATGATCTAAAATAGTGAAGAAAAAATGTGGCATAAATCCTTACAACAAGTTTTGCTAAAGATAAACCCATACAACAAGAATTATCCAAATGGTTTTGACAAAGTACTAATTCACAACATAAGAGACAAGGTAATGGAATCATATTTTCCTAACAAATTATAATTGATTTTTCTTTGTGTGTGATAATTTTGGATCCACATAACAAATTATTCACTTATCCTTTATCATAAATATACCCTTTTGGGATTAGGTAAAACCATACATAAGAATTCTTCAGTTGAAAAATGGTTGTAACATTGAATGCAACAATCAAGCATGTTGTATAACAAAATAATCCACACCAAAGAAAAATTATAATTTTGAATAAATATCGTAATGTCCCATGAACATTGTACAATTCTACAAAAGTGCTTATGGTATCTTTGAAGGCTCAAATCGATAAAATGAATTAAAATATTACAAGATGATAGTAGAGATGAGGAGGCACAATCCTTCTTCTAGGTTTTTCCACATTTAGCTCCTCTAAAGTAAATTCTTATCTTGATATCCCTTTTCATGTTTTCTTTAGTTATTTACTTGCTTACTACAATCCTATGCAACTATTTCACATATTCAAGCACTTAAGAAACCATAGAAGTTACATAATTAACTACACACAATTCTTATTTGTAAAAATACATAGGAATATATGTCACTTACGTACAATATAAAGAATCAACATACTTTTGGCTACACTATTTCCTTTTAGAATGAAAGTTACATGTCAATGGTAGCATGAAAGGTTTCAAATAAAATATATAATACGTGTAATTGTGTTTGTGAGCATGTACACAATTATATAATCAACATAAAATAATGAAAATAATAGTTGTACCAAAGAATAATTGTTAGCCCTACATATATTGAGTGTAGTGGAGTTGATTTGAATCCTAGGTGGTATAAGGGACAAATCAATCTTGAGGAAGATAGATTTGTAGATTATGCATAGAACAAAAGAGATCAGTACCAACAAAAAATTGAAGATATGTAAGAAAAAGACTATAGTAAATATGTATGTTGCCTCTATTCACAATTATAAATGAATATAGTACAACAAATGTTATAGATAATAAGGAAAGGAATATAGATTCTTCTAACTAAAAATAGTTGAACTCATCAAACTAGTTTTCTTGCAACTAGTCACTTAATCTATCATCCTCCTTGATGTGAAGAGATGATAAAAATTTATATTACATGATAGTTATAAACAAGACGAAGAAGATGTAATGGCTAACATTCTAAACCATAAACCTTCCAACTACCTAACAATTGAGTTTCCTTGATAACTAATATTCCATTATATTGTTAGAAGAGAACTCTATTAAAGAGGTCACATATAATAGATCTATTAACAATGCTAGAAAACATTTAGATCTATCCTAATTCGTGCATGGAAGCATGTGTTCGGATATGTCCTACACAGAGTCATGCGTGGTAGTGCATGATGATGCAATTATACAAGTGCAAATCATTATGTTGTGAAGGAAATCCTAAAAGTACTAGAGACTATAAAGCCACATGCAAGGTTCCCTAAGCCTTTAACATATGTGACATCTAATTGTCAATATTTTTTTGAGAGGTAATATCCCCCATCACATCTTCAATGAGATATGGAAAATTGACATAGAGTAATTGGAGATTGTACCACTTTTTTTGATCTACATATTTCCCTAGCTTTACCCAGTGTGTATTTTAGTAGTATGAATAATATCATCTTGCATGATCATATGCAAGTTCTCAAGATCCAATTCTAAAGCATGCCGAGTTGATTATTTCTTAAGAAGAGGAGAAAAATATGGCTTGAGGAGTTCCAAACTGAATAGTGGGTGCAATCATAAGCATTGCAAGAGGTTGAGAACAAATGCACTCACTAGCTAAACTTAGAATGGTGTATGGACCATAACGCAAAGGCTCATCTTGAAGTGTGGTTCCTTGAAGTGTTCCTTTTGATAATACAACCACACTTTTCCACCAACCTAAAAAGAGTTAGGTGTGTGATCTGTGTCATGTTTGTCTTTCTACTTCTATTACTAATATGAGAAAATATATTGGACTTATGGTGAACACTTTAGGTGTGTTGGAAAAAAAATTGCACTCTAATTTATATTCCTATATGTGCAACTCCATGTGTGGTTGTGCACTATAGGATATGTCAAGGAGTGTTATTGGTTAGAGCTCAAGACATGTCTAGAAAGGACTATGCCCCTTATAAATATGTAAAGCTATATTGTAGGCATCATGGATGTAGAGTAGGTTGTCATCCCAAGTGTACAAATGCATTTTGGTCATAGATGCACAAAAAACACGTGTAATTGACCACCTTCATTTGGTTATTTTTTATAGTTAAAAGGCCATGGATAAATCCAATTGTATATCCAATATCTCCCACAAGGATTTTCAAAATGTGTTGATAAATCTAGGGTCATAATCAAACACAATAGATATAGGTAACCCAACAATGCACCCAACCGTGGTTGAAGAAGAGACGTATGGTTTTTTATATTGTGATTTTTTCTTACAATCAACCATGATAGCCAATTTTTAAAATTTATACATCACATCAAACACCAAGTTATGTCGATTCTTTGTCATAGGGAATTCACTCATGAAACCCATGTTGATAGATTCTTAGGATCTTTCAAAAACTACAAGAGGCTTATAAATCCCAAGCTTCTCATTTGTGGGATTAGTAATGCAACAAGGAATGTGAAGATTCTTATGGTGTTCAATGTTTTCATCCATGTGGGACCAATTTAAATGTTGTTATAGCACTACTAGAGCTTTGGTAATGCTAAAGTGTCTAGTCATTTTGGTGTCACCTCCCAAATGACATTGGTGTGATGTACCTTCTAAAATGTAGAGCTGTCTAAGCTTGAAAATAATTTCATCACTCAAATAAAATTCACCATTACCTTACACAAGTGCATCATAAGCTTGTGATAAGTTCAAATATATTGTTTGGAGGCTCTCTTGGTCAACAAAGTTATGTTTGTGTGAGTCCCAATACAATGATGAAAATTTGAATTGGCAGTTAGTCAAGATGATATGGTACATCATTTTTTCCCCCTTCTTATGCTTGATCACAAAATGAGCTTGTTGCAAGTCTATCATTTGCTTCATGTGTCATGCCCCCAACGTGAAGACATGACTCTCATAGGGAATTGAATAATTAATAATTAATACCTACAGCAAATACCTTCCAAAACTTACAGTGATCTCCTTAATAAAGGAAAATACTAGTAGCACCAACACTAGACTTTAAAGTAAAGGCAAACCTAACAGAGAAGGATCACAACATTTTTGAAGACCGTTGCCTATATCAAAGATTAAACAAACTAACTGATTAATATTAGACATGGGTGATGATTCAAAAAGATAATTAATAATTATTAAAATGAATTCAAGGCAGCAATGGGATATGGAGGGGTGTGTCCCTCGCCAAGGAAAGAGGTGACTCTTTCCTACCACAAGATATAAAAGGAGGAACAATTCAAATGGAAGAGACATGAAGTGATGAATGAAAATCAAGTAGATTGTAAACAAGAGAAAAAAGGATCGGAAATAATAAGATATCTATTGGATTAATTATATTTGGGAAGTAAGTTTTATATAATTATATATATACACATATATATGATCATGCAATAGTGATTATTATAAGTTTTAAATCTAATTAGAAATAATTGTATGTGTGTGTGTTTATATATAATCATGCAATAATGATGCTTACAACAATTATTGATCCTCATAAATAATTATGATTACTCCTTTATTATAAATATGAAGGATAAATCAAAGGAGATCAGATATCATATAAATAATCTGCATTCAAAGAAGCAACAACCATTTGATTTAATAAGTGTTTGGTATGCAACATGATTGAGTATAATGTTTAATATTTATAATCTCTTATGTATTTTTAATCTAGTTACTAATGGGAATTGCTAGTTTGTTTAACCTCTTATGATTATTGATTGAATCTATTTGTTTCCCTATAAGCAACCAAGCATGGATTAGCAAGGAAACATGATTGAGAGAGGCAAAAGATTGGTTCCCACAATGTAAGTAGACCACCCCGTGTTGGATGGATGGAAGTTCCTACCGCTTGTGAGCCAAGGGGTGTTATATCGTGCTCTTGTGCTTAATTGTGATGAACAATCTTCGAGCGCCCTATCATGCTTTCCTCTCCAATCTCGACTATGTTTGGTTATTGGAAATGAAACTATAGATTAGATCCAATTAGGTGATGTTATTTATCTCAATGGTTCATTTACTCTCAAGTTCAATAACTTTATATGATTTAATTTTAGAATACTATTTCTAAAAGAAGTTATATTGTTGGAATTGTTACCTTCGGGAAAAATTAGGCATACCCAATCAGGGGACATTACATCATGTGCATATTCTCCAACTTGATTTGTGTGTGCAAAAATTGAAGTGTATTATAATCAAAATGAATGATTATCTCCATACTAAGAATATAGTATCATCAATTGCTTAATAGTTTGAGCAATAGCATACAATTCTTTCTCATTGGTGGTGTATCATTGTACACTGTGTTGTTGAATGCCTAAATGATAGGTAATAAAATATCCATTTTAAGTGAGTATTGCACCAAGTGCATAATCAAATGAATCAATATAAATCTCAAAGGGGTTCTCATTGTCAAAAATTACCAAAACAAATGATATACAAAAATGCTCCTTGAGTCTCTCAAATGAATGTTGTTATGCAAGGGTCCAAAAAATGTTGCATTGGCATGCATAATTTAGCTTGGAAACCAAATGTTGTGCAAGAGTTTGAGGACAAAATTTTGGTGGAAGTTGACATTATGAAAGTTGCACAATTTAGTGATCTATGGATTTAACCAATCTCGAAACACCTTGATTTTCTATAGATCAATATGGATGGTTATGCAATTGATGATGTAGCCCAGACAAATTTTGTATTGAGTTGAAGGTACACATGCTAAATTTGGCTTGTAACATGTGTTGGTGTTGAGTGTCCAAGACATGAGACTTTCTCTTCATGCTCCTTCCAAGTCTTGATGAAGATGAGAAAGTCATCCAAGTAGATGATGAAAAAGGAGTTGATGAAGGGTCACTAAGATCCCATTCATTAGGCTCATGAATGTTGGTGTATAGGCCAAACCAAAAGGCATAACCATCCATTCACACAATCTCTCCTTGGTTTTGAATGATATCTTCCAAACATCTTCAAGATGAATTGGTACCTAGTGATAGCCTAATTTGGGGTCAATTTTAATCCAAAATAGCACACCATAGATCCAGTCAAAGAAGTTCTTGAAGCATGACAAGGGATATAGATTCATCATCATGATCTTGTAAAGTTCATTATATTTAATATAGACAAAATGTGTTATCCTTCTCTAGCACAAGGACTATTAGGTTTACACATGGAGAGGAGTTGGGTCTAATCTTACCATGATCAATAATCTCTTGAATCTAGCTTGAACTTCATCATTCTCCAAACAAATTTATAGTACATTTGACTACTTGAAAGAGGGTATTTGGGAACCAATTTGATATTTTGCTACAGAACATAGTATTTAGGAACACCTTTGTACTTTTCAAAGGTATCTTTGTATGACTACAATGCCTTGTTGAGTTATTGTAATGTTGTTTGTGCAATATTGTGTTTTGTCAATTTATTGTTGTTTTCTTATGTAGGTGCCTCTACTCATAGCTTATCCATCACATACACCCCTCAACTCATTCCCTCAAGAAGATGACTTCTAAAAGGTCGGATCTAAGCTATCCAATCAAGTAGCACAACCCCATTATAATGCCATCAACAAGGTAGATTGAAAAAAAAAAAGCAACAAAGATTTAATATGTTATCACATGCATAATTTTCCCTTTCTCCTCCTTGTGCCACCTCACCTACCCAAATATAGTTTAGATTAGGTTACCTTAGCCTAACAATGGTTCGGTATCACTCACCCTGACTAGAGAGTCATCCCTACCCCTATTCCTTAGTGTAGGGAAGGGAGCAAAGGCCTACTATTTGTTACTAAAGGGAATAGAGGGAGTAGGCATGAATTGAAGAGGGGAGGTATGTCTTGAACTACCTAAAGGGGAGGCGTCGGGAGAGGGTTGCACAAGAAGCACAAACGTCAACATGTGTGATGATCATATGCCATTGTTTCGTAGATGCCAAGGCTATATTGGTCTTTAACAAAGACTTGTGAAGGTAGACATGGCACTCACTAACATGAACATACCACAGTTATGGATTTACATAATAGACACCATCTATGTCATACACATATGGCCTCCCAAGTAGAATCTCATAGACTTCTAGTACAAGATCGCAAATGACTATCTTGCATGCACTTAATTTCATTCTTAAAAGTACATAGGTGTTTTCCTTGAATATCATTACCTTGTAGCAGCCATCCCAAAGAGCATGGTCTCATGTTTGTCTCAATGGACCCATGTGCTTTCTTACATATTACATGATGATACCATGCATTGGTTGTTTGTTTATCCAACACTTAATTGAAAGAGACACTTGAGTTCCTCTAAAGTAACAATTATCATGGAACTTGTGCTAGAACATTATGCCTCTTGATCAATCTCCTCAACTTGCATGAGATTCGATATGGTTTATGTAATTAGAGATTGTTGTATGCAACATTTAATACCATTGTGAGAACCAATATGGTGGTAGTGGCACCATTTGTCACCTTGTGTCTTCTTGCTCCTACCCTTGCCTTGGTGTTGCATTGTTGTGGTTTTATACTTTTGCACTAATGATTTTGAGTTTTGTTGTGGCTTCAACACAAGGGAATTTTGTTGAAGATACCACAACGAAAGGAGAATTTTGTTGAAGATACCACATGTAACAAATTAGTTGATGATTCCAAGCAACATCTAAATATGTACAATCATGCACATTAATGTGTGATGGAACCTACAATCATTAGTTGATGATACCAAGCAACATCTAAATATGTACAATCATGCACATTAGTGTGTGATGGAACAATGACATGTACAGTCATGCATAGTGGCATGCAATGATGAAATGATAGGTGTGCAAAGGATGCAAGCTACGAAGGACAGTGCAAAAGTACTAGAGATTGTCAAGGTGTGTGCTAAATATAACTCCTATTTGTATCCATTTATATGTTATCCCTCAAGAATTATGGTTAAATATTACAATTAGAACTTTTAACCTCATGGACCAATTTCAAAAATTATGCTAGATTTTACAAAGATCTAGAATTGTTAAATTCCTTTTTAAAAAAGCATCACAACGAGAGAAGAAAAAATCCACTAAAACCATACCTTGGATTATGAAAACATTCCTTTTAAGGATCAAGGATTTTGTGAATATGGCCACCTCAACAAAATAACTAAAAGAAGGGAAAGTAAGGATCAAATGATCGAGGAGAAGGGGGGAAGAAGTCGAGAGAGCCAAGACAACAATCAAGGAAATTATAAACAAGCGATTTTAAACAATTTAAAATGATTCAAATAAGATGCGGACACTCTTATCGAGGTAGTGTTAGAAGGAAATCCACGACCAAGGAAACCAAATATATGGAGAAGGTAGAAACCACGTAAGGACACACTCAAGGAAAGAAGGTAGAAACCACGTAAGGACACACTCAAGGAAAGGAGGAAGATTCGAGGAAAGAAATTGATTATTATTTGGATTAGGATGGAGGAAGATCTACCATAAGACAATCTCAAATGGGTAAAAGAAAAGCAAATCTGCGAGCCAAGAAAAGAAGACAAAGCACAAGGAGAATTTTTCAAAAAGAAATAATAATGGATTTTGTGTCAGGGAATTAGGTGTCAATTAGAGGCATTCGTGGAAGGATCTAAGAGACTCATATGTGCCAAATGAAAATCATATTTGTTAAAAGTTAAATTATGAAGTTGAAAAAAAATAAATTGGATGGATCCTCAATAGAAAATCATAAACTTATGTGTGCATTCACTAAATCTTTAGGGTGAATGCAATAGAATTTTTGAGGGGTATGGCTAAATTTCGGAATTCTTTAGAGATAAATGATCACTGCAAATATGCCACATGAAACAGCATTGAGGAGAAGCATTCTAAAGAGTGCAGAAATATTTCATAAGGGTTGTTTGCATAAAACATGCCATATTTTCTCCAACATGAAACAGAAGGAAAAGCGACACAAGTATCTTATAGTAGCTAATGGTCCTAATAGTATGTAAGTATATATGTATGACAATCTCCACCAACTTTCATTGTGAGTCGAAATGAAACCGTATAATTTGCACGTGTTTGGTCTTTTAACATTCCCCAAACAAACAGCTACACAAATGAAAAATACAGACAAAAAATAAGTGTTTATTCTGACCAAGACATAAAAATGGCTCGTGTCCATTGCCATCTCAGCATTGAATATAAGACAATGCCTTAAGTCCCAGTAAATAACACCACGGCCAGCATTTTCTTTACCATTCTTGCCCTTTGTGTGATTGCACGGCATCGTGGCTTTGTTTAATGTTTGTGGTTAGTTTAATTTCATGGTAAGTGAAAACATAAATAAATTCCTGTCAATCTGATCTTGTGTCTATTCAAGCCCTCCACGATTGCAGAAGGCAGTTCAAATGCTTACAAAGTTACACATTAATACTACCATCCTGCTGATGTTAATCAGATTAGCACACAATTGAAATGCCATGATCATGTTTGCAACTAATCAGGAATACATCTTTTTGTGTTCTTGCTATGTTCTGAGTTTATATTTGATCAATGGGCAGTTTCATTTCATTCAGTCCGTTGCCAGCACCCATATTACCATTTAGGATATGTCACTCCTAATCAGATTATCTAACAATTAGATGCCATTTACACATTTGCAACTATTCAGGACTTCCTCTTTTATGTTTATCACTGTGTCGTGAGTTTTAATTTGATCAGGGTCAACTTCATTTGACTCGGTCTTGTTGCCAAAATCCATACATATATCCCTTAGTGAGAAACATGCTTCTGTCCTTTTTATCACAAAAAGATACGAAGCTCAAACATGGCCATTATGTTTGAAGCTTCCACATACTTGCACTCGGTTACTGGGGCCACATAGCCTGTAGCATTATGCAATCCCCAGTCATAGAGAACTCTGTCAACTGCGAACTCTGTTTTTTTTCTTTTATTTTTATTTTTTCTCTTATTATTATTTCTTTATATCATTAGTTTAGTGTTATATTATTATTTTGTTTCTTCATCCCCTTTTCTTTTATTCCTTGCCTATTAGGGTGCATAATTTATAATTTATATTTCTTTTTCTTTTTATATGATTTTAAGGTGATCTGATTAATAATATCATTAGAAATGGAATTGATTTTATTATTTCTTATCATAATTAATCTTATGTTCAATTTTTATTAGTAGGTTCTTTTTATTAGATTAGGCCTTTTTTTAGCTTTTGTTTTCTAGATTATCTAGATTATTAAGGTTGTCTTGTGTTTATTTGCTCTTTATCTTCTATTCTTTGGTCTTTTAGTGATCTCTTCTGATTTTTCTCTTTGCTTTGGCCTCCTTGACTCCTTTTTTCCTCTTTTTCTCTTTTTTCATTTCCCTTGTTTCTAATTTCCTCTCCCCTAGTCATCCTTATCCTCGAACCGTGTGCCTCCCCCTTGTGTTCTCTTTTTAACCAAGCTTGATCTGCAACAATTCATTTTTTCCTTTCAACTCTCTTTCATCCTGATGATGGATCACGTAGTGTGATTCGAAACGTTGATGGTAAAAATTAGCAACACAATCAAATCCAGAAAACATATTCAGATAATTGATGGATTGTGGAAACTTGATATCTTTAAAAGTAATTCAGTTTGAATGACCCTGGACATAAATCCAAAGTGCTCCCTCCCAGGAACAACTAAAGGATGCATTCCCTAGAATTTAGAAACTCAAATACATGCTTATGCCTAAAATAACGGTCTAGGATTTGTACCCCCATGCTGGACTTAAATTTGATGGCCATATGACCATAGCAAAGCTTATTTGCCATAAAATACAAATTAAAAAACTAGTAGATGATCAGATGAATGGTAAAATTTTGGGTTGATCGTCAAAAAATGTACAGGATAACAATAAAGTTAGAGGTTTATCCTTTATTGTTTCTTCCTTCAAGTATGAAGCATCCCAACAAGCAGAGGGCAACACCAAACAGATAATTTTCTTAAAAGATTTACTTGACAGGAATTGACGCTAGATGATCTTATCCTCCCACAACCTCCTATTTCAGGATAGAGGCAAAAAGAAAAGAGTAAAATGAACCTCGGGGTTAAAACTATGATGAGAAAGAGAACTGACAGAGCAATGCAAGAAGACCTGATTAATGTTGAATTGGCCATCCAGAATAAACCCTTTAAGTGTTTCCCTTCACGCATCCCAACAAGCAGACAGCAACACCAAACAGCAAACAGATAACTGTCATAAAAAAAAATTTACTTAACAGGTTGATGGTAGATGATCTTATCCACCTGCAAACCCCCATTCCAGGATAGAGTTAAAAAGAAGACCTGATTAATGTAGAATTCACCATCCAGAAAGAACCCTTAAATGTTCCCTTCGGTGGATGTGAAGACAGTGATAGCCTTTTAGCTTTAAGTTGATGTAGAGAATTAAGTTGTCTTTGTAATGCCTACAAAGAAGGTTCCCTACTGTACATGTCCCACATTCCCATCCCTGCATTTCACCCCTCCCCCAACCAATTGCTAGAAGCATGCTAGAAACAAAAATAACAGTTAACTGACAGAAAAATGCAGTACATCTGTAGTGCATGTAGATGTCACTGTACATGAACCATCCACATCATTTAGCTTTCAAAGGAACGAGGGCCTGAAGAGATGGCATTCTTTTGTGGTCAAGCACTACTGCACATATGCTATAAATTAAGAAAGCTGACCTTGTTTTTGGCCAAAAAACATCCTGAATACAGTTGATTCATCACAAGACAGATGATATAAATTAACTTCAAGTGCTGTAGTTCACATTCATTACAATTTTGCACTTGTGTATCCTGAAAAATACTTTTCAAATTTCAGGAAAACTAGAGGCCCTATGATATCAAACTTGGCATTACCATCACCATCAAAATACTGAACTGGAACCAAGCATGAGCTATCAGCATTTGAATGTACAGGCTAACAGCAAAAACATGTATTCCATGCTCTTCACAAATTTCTTCCCAAAATGAAAACGTAGACACAGTATAATAACTCACATTAAAGGGAATTTCAGCACATATACATTCTGCTATCTCTGAAACAATGTTTCAAACTACCAAAAAGGTGGAGCTTTATTCAGGCTTTGTAGAAGAGTAGAAATTACTGCTCCAACATTGTCAATTATCCTCTCCCCACATATCCAGTTATATAGTCTCTTACACTCGTTCACTCCATTCATTAAACAGAAACAAACTTCCAGCAACACATCGTTTGCTATTTATCAAACCAGACTCAACAAAATTAAAACAACAGACTGAAACTGAGAACATTTCTACATACAATAAAATCTACTGCTACTAACTTGCTGCACAGAACCATAAGATAAGATCTAACATCTTACAATTGCTTAGAATAACTTTGTTGCTCTTCTCTTCTCTCCGTTAATCTTATCAGCAGCTTATATTCACTTGCCTGCAGTTGTCAAGGCAATTTGAGAAATCCATATCTGAGAAATTAGATAAAGTTGCAATTTGCTTTCTTGTATCAACTGTCAAAAATCACTATCCACACAGATATAGCAATTTATAAAGCCCATCTTAATCCACTGCTTAAAAAAGCATAAACCAACAGCTAACATAATGGAACAGGCAATAATACAGAAATAGCAATGCATGAACCCAGTCTCAATCTACTGCTTACAAAAGAGTAATCAGGATACCAACTGCTAAATTGATATTTACAACTGGTAGCTAACTTTTGACGGTTGACCACATAGGGACTTCTTTTAATCTTCACTAAGCTTATTCACCTATGAAAAACCCAAAGGATGAAAAGATATCTGAGCAAAAAGACACTAATATTGAGATACAGCTGCCCATGATTTAATCTTTAATTAAATAGTCATCATTTTTTGCCTAATCCCTAATACATACAAAGAATAATCTCACCTGCATCGTTGATGTTTGATACAAATACATTCTGAAATGGAATGGCTGCATAGAAAATAGTCTCAAGCTTTAGGCATATATTAAGTAAAAGGAATTTGAACAAGAATATTACTCTCAGCATTTCCAAAACTGTGATGGCAATTCAAGTTTGAACACAGATAAAAAAACATCCATGCTGCTAAATTAAATAAAATGTAACATGCAGCCGAAGAATTAAACATATTCACCACACACACATATAATCAAAATTGGAAATCGATGGCTGAGAACATTTTATAACACCTGTGGCCTTTCTCCAACATGAGAATAGTTCCTAGAAGGTAAAATAAGATTCTAATTTTAAATCAAGACCAAGCAAATTAATACAACTTCTGATAATTCATAATAAAATTTCCAAAAACCAGATACATGGACTAAATTGCAATCAGCAGATAATCATTGATCTTTTCAAAAATTGCTCCTCATTTTTTGTTATTCCTTTTCTCATTTTGTACACATTATTCAATTTTATATTCTCAAGTACACAACCTGAGGTGCTGAAAGTAGTCACTGTGGGTTTGTTTCTTGCTCTTGGTTAGTCCTATAAATAACTTGTTGCCACAGTCATATTCAGCACATGGAGGGGCTCATGTTGAGACATATAGTACAACAATTTACTTGATAGCAGGTCACAGTCTATTATGATCTCCTCTCTAATCTCCTCTCATGTGATCTTTTCTCCTCAGCTTCTTTTCTCTTTTGTTGCCTGAAGTCAAAAAAATTAACTTGAACTCAATAATATTTCAAACGCATAAAGTGAGAAAAATAAAAATGATCTCCAACAAAGTCACAATTAATTTCTTGCATTGTTGCATTTAAGGCACATTGTACTTACAACAGAATGATAAGGTGCCAAAAGCAAGAATATGATCCTCACAAATGAGTAAGGAAACAGGTCATCATTCAATAGATATTCATCTGTAAACATCCTTCACTATTGTTCATCCATGAGTGTACTCAATCCGATTAAAAAGGTTTCACTTTTGGCAAAATCTAGAGTTTTGGACAGCCTTTGCATGCCATCTAACCGCAATCATCAATACAATGCCCAATCATTGCAGGAAGGTTTTTTATCCTAGCAACAACTAATAAGCAAGCTATTATAAGGATAGACATGAAATAGCTGTATTATTAAAGAACCAGAGATGTTTGTTTTCTAGTATAATCAGCCAATCTATAAAGCATAGTTGGAAAACCCGGAGAGTATTTGCCAAGTTTCCAAGTACTCACAATATTTTAAGCCAAGAGAGTATTAGCAGGTTTAACTTGCAAGTCTCCAACGACAGGTTTCTAACAAAAACTTGTCCAGTTTTTTGGCAAGTCTGCAGTGAAAAATTGCAACATGGCCCCTGCACGTGAAAATGCAGGTAAAATGCACAAAGAACTAGGACTAAACGCACCTTAAACATGGTTTTCAGTTTATAAAACCCTACATTTGCCCCTGAAGATGATAAAGTTTGATATGTTGTTTCCATGAAGCGAGACCCAATCTAAAATTGAGAAGTTACATTAATTATATATCCTTGAAACGCAAGGGTAACTTGGTGTGATGAATTCACTGAACAGCACAAAGCATTGACATAGTTAACTCATTTGATCTAATGAGACATTAAATACAATAAAATTCTTGAATACCACTAAACGGTGATATGATAATGTATTCAAACTCCATAAAGATTTGATACAGAGAAGTCCTCAAACTCCTAGAGGCATTAAGCATTTCTTTAACTCAGCAACAAGTCAAAATCAAGGAAAAAACATGGGTTAGACACTGTAGAAACTCTGTTTTTTTGGGTTTATAAGCATTGTTTTCTTCCTTCTAAAAAAATTTAAAACTAGCTATGGCACCTTGTGCAATGGGTACGCCGAAGAGGTGTGCAAGGTCAATTAAGAAAAAAATGGTTTATTTTTTGCACACATTTGTGTAGTAAATAAGATCAATTGATAATCATTTAGGAAATACTTTTAATATTATTATTAATTTTTTTAATATTATTATATTTATTAATTTACATTTTTAGAATTTATATAAAAATTATAATTTATATTATTAATTTATTGATTTTAATATTATTATCAAACTAAACAACAAATATATTTAAATATATAATTTTATTATTTTTTATTAAAAATATATTTAATAATAATAAAATAATAAATTTTAAAATCCCAAATTTATATCACACCTCATATTTTAGTAGGTGTCTCAGCAATCTTGAAGTGGAGGAGCATTTATCTCTCCTTTTCTGCTTCTTTTGGATAGGTCAGCCTGACGTCTCTTGAATAACTCACAATCAAAATGTCTGCCAAGCCTTCAAAAGCACCTGCACAAACACAAAGCATTTGTAGGACACGAAGCTTGACATAAGAAAATGGGGGTTTAAAATCCACGATTTCGACCGTAGGTTTTAGGATTTTACCAACTTTGAATGTTTTTCATCGTATAGTTTTTCTTGAATTTAGCAGTTTTGGCCGATTTTAAACCTCGATTTTGGAGCCTTTGCTACGCTTAAACGATAAACTCATTTAATGATTATGATTAACTGAACACTCATCTAATGATTATGACATCAAATCGCACTTCACTTTCCGTTCCTATCACGCAACCTTAGTATGTACTCTGCTGTGGCACGTTAAATCAACATGAACTGTAATAACTTCGCTGCGAAAAGCATCAACGAGCAGAAGTGACAGCTCAATACCAACAAGGAAGAGTTTGGAGGCGCGGAAACCAATAACGGCGGGGAAACCAGCAAAAAAAAGGACGAAAAACAACTGGGAAAATGACGAAAAATAATGCACGGCTGAGATGTAATGAACCCCCTTGCAGACCTTCTCGAAGCTTATCAATCGTTGATGGGCAAAGTGAGCTTGAAAAGCTCAAATAGGACAAGCCTTCGGCGTAATTATGAAGGTTTGCGAGCTTTTGTTGATGTTGTAGCTTCGGGCTACATACTTCTGCCTTGCTTGTTGAACAATAAATTTCATATAGCCTAACGGCTATTTATTTATTGCATTTATTAAAGTGAAGAGGCGCTTCACTTGGCAACATATTATAATTCATTTGGGCTGACTCTCCTTGTAATTCACACCATTCATTTGTAAATTCATTTCATTTGTGGCCGACCTTGTTCATGAAGAGGTGCGACCTCTCCTTCACATTCTATATATATGAGATAATTTCATTCCATCAAATGATCAAGTTCACTTCATCATTCGCATTCCTAGAAGAAGTTCGCACTTGAGCAGCAGATCATCATATTGTTACAGCAGATCGATCTCAAGGAGAAACATAATCATCTTGTATTTGCACATCTAGGAGAAGCACTATTATTCATTGTATCAAATTCGGCATTGTGCTGTGCCTGTGTTGTAAGCAGATTTCTGCTCTTATTCCTTGAATATTTAAGCGATATATTTGCTCAGTTTTTCTCCCTCGAGTAGGAGGGTTTTCCCAGGGTATCTTGTGGTGTTCATTGTCTTATGTGTTGCATTTTCTGATTGCTTTCATTTCTGATCCTAAAACTAACAGCTTTTAAAGGTCTTCATTTGGGCTTGGTGGTGGGGGCTGCACCCCTTGACCCCGAACCCTGCGAGGGGCACTGCCCTCAACCCCACTAGGGGCACTACCCCCAAACCCCCTCGACGGACACTGCCCCTCAACCCCACTGGGGGCATTGCCCCCAAACCCCCACAAAACTCATTTGATACATTTTGTAGCTATATTTTTTCAAAAATTTAAGTGTTCTTTAAGGTGTTGAGTTTTATTGAGTTTTTCCTAAGCACTCTCTGAATCAATTTTTTTTGTTTTGCTGAGTACTCACCAAGTCCGAATTTGCAAACTATGCTATAAAGATTCACAATGTATCCACAAAAAATCTAGATAGCCAACAAATACACAGAAGATTAAAACAAATTGAAGGAACAAAAATGTACGCAAATGCGGTGTAACCAGCTCCAGCATTAGCAGAAGTTAACAAAGCAGCATGTGCACTTGCAGCAGCCATTGCATCTTGTGCTCCAGGTGGTAAAGGATTCTTCCTATCACCATCAACCTGCATTAGACATCAAATTGAATGAGAAAATGTCTTTGTCATCATGAGTTTAAAACTCATTCCACCCAACCAACTTATCCATGATAGCAAACTGTGTTTCATAATTACCAATACCATATAATATATATACCTTGTCCCACTTGCTTTTCTTGTTCTGCCTATTATCTAACTTTGAATTGTCAGTAGCAGATGTAGCAGTCTGCAATGAGACATTCGTGCTGGCAGCCATCACCCCGGCAGTAGCTAATAACAAAAATTGAAAAAAACAAAAATTCATTAACAGTCAAAAGAAATTCTATATTTGACAGGAAAACCAATAACAATTACATCAAAATGCTTTAATTTGATAATCTGTTGGTGCATGCTTGGTTTAACAATTCACTGATAGATGATCAACAAAAAGCCTTCTTTACAATCCATTCCTAACAAGCAGAAAACAGAGGTATGCAAGGAACTTTAGAGTTTGGACTATACTTTTCTGACCACCAAGAACCTGTACAACTGGCTTTGGTACTGGTTGTACTGATGTGGATTGCACTCCTCCATGAACAAAATCTACTCTTTGACTCTTCTTCTTTTCTTGTTCTCTTCTTTCTAATTCATGCTTCAGCTCCAAAGCTTGTCAAAAAGAAGATGTTACTTGTCAGAAAGAAAAACATTAATATATATAACAATTAACTCTGTACATTTTTCTAATAGGATAAAACAAAAAGAATGAAAACTATTTAACTATTACCTAGTTTTAAGTTGATCTACTAAATTACTAGGCAGCCTCTTTATGAGGTTAAACAAGATAACAGTCAAAATGTTTCCCTTTCTTGTTAACGTGTAAGGTACATGACACCATGATATCCTTCTTGTGTCTTAGCAGCACAACTGCACTAAAGAAATGTTTGGACTTCCAGAATCATACTGAAACTCTTTAGTCTATATATTCATTCACACTTTACAATTTAAGATATTCCTTGTGTGCAGTAATGGACACTTATTAGAGTATTTTGCCCTACCTCTTTTAGTGTTTTTCCTTTCTCCTAACTTACCCATTTAATTTTTATTTTTTCCATATGCTTTGCAATCCATCTCAACATCTTCACCTGTGGCATGAACTCCATGCACAACAAAAACCAAATTGCTGTGCATGCCCCAGAACTATAAGCACAAGATGCCCAGCAACAAATTTTATGATTTAACATCTTAGACTCACAAGCCTCCACTGCTTCAGTTAAACCTTGGGTAATTCACAGCAATTTACAGATGCCAGGTCTGCCATAATTATCAAAGTGTAATGTTAAATGGTAATAAGTATGGCATTCATGATATTTGCATTTAATTTCAAGATTTGGTACTGCAAAAAAACAGATATGACATTTCATCTTTTCCAACAGTGAAAAGAAACCAGCATACAATGCACCACATATAATGAAATAGTTTACAGTGAGTGATTTTTTTCCATTTCCAAAACAAGGTCAGGTGCATGATAAATGTACACAATATTATGAATAATGGATGATCTAGAAACCAACATGCATTTATTACACGGAAGGGAAACCTGTGGCATGAATTTGTGAAAATTGATGACATGCTTTTAGTTAATATTTTCAATTTATTATCTGAAACAGGAGACAATGAATATAGATTTAGAAATGCCACTTATAGGGAAGCTTGTAATGTCCCCTTTTCAAAAAAGGATTTAATAATAAAATTAAAATGTAAAAAATAAATATAATTAAAATTTAATTATTAAGTTTAATGAATGGTTCAAAAGGCATGAAATGAAGAGTTGTGACTCCCTCAAACATGAGATATAAAAGGGAGAAGAGTTCATTTGAAAAAGAGAAAGAAAAAGAAGAAGGGAGCATATGAATCAAGGAGGGATTAATGGAAGAAGAAAGGAATGGGAAGAAAATAAGGAAGTGACTCTTTCAAAGGGTGGTAATTGTGAAAGGTTGTGACTCTTGCAAAGGGCAGACATGATGAAGAGGAGTGACTTCTCCCTTACATTGGAAGATATAAAGGGTAGAAGGTTTCATTTGAGGACATGCAAGAGAGATCAATGAAAAATAATTTATTATTCTCAAAAAGGCAGCAATGAAGGGTGGTGACTCAATTCTTATGAAAAGAGGTCTCTTTCAACAATAAAGTATAAAGGAGAAATAATTTCAAGCATTCAAGGATCACTTATCAATCATCACTCACCAATGCATCAAATCATCACTCATGAATCCATCAAATCAATCATCAATTATCAAATCAAGCAAACAAATAATCAGCAAATCATCATCATAAATTATCAATTCATTCAATTCATTCGATCAATCAAACATACAAACATCCATCATTCAAACATCAACTATTCAAGCATCAACCATTCTAGACTCGAATCATTCAAATATCAATCATTAAGAATTTAAGACAACACTCATTCAAATATCAATCACTAAGACATCAATAAACAATTGAAGGAATTTAAAAATCAAATTGAAAAATAATCTTAGAATACAAATTAAGAACAGCCATATATATTTGGAATAAATGTGAAATGTTTGATAGGAAGATGCACCAGTACCGGTTCCCTCATCAAGTACGCCAATCCCAAAATGGATGGACTGGAGGTCTTACCATACTTGTGGGCCAAGGGGCTGAATGACTTGAAGGCTCATTCCATGCCCTTGGGCTTGGTTGAGGAGGACAGTCTCCTGGTGTCCTATCAAGCTTTTCCATTGGATGTCTAATATGGTTGGCTATTGGAAATAAGCTATGAAACAGATATGAACAAATTTAGGATATTTTGGTTTCAACAGAGTTTATTTGCATATGATCATAGATCCTTGATATTAATGCTTTGATGTTAATTAATTAAGATTTTCTCTAGATTGTATTGCAATTATGTAATTTTATAGAATTCAATTTGTAAAAAAAATTGCATTTGTTGGAATTGTTATTTTTTGGGCAAAATCAGGTATATCCCCAAAAGGAGACATTACAAAGCTCTAGTTATCTAAACTTTTAGTAGTCAAAAAAATCAATAATGCTTGTACAATCTTGATATAGACCTCATTATCTCTCACATACACATTGACACATGTTTTAGTATTTTGATCATTCTCCCTTTTTATTCGAGATTTTCTTTTCATGCTGTTTTTTACCACTATAGGCTGTCCCACCCAATGTGAGTTCTTACATTTTCTAGATTCTGGACTCTAAAACTTACCCAGAAGGCAAGAATTAACTAGGAAACAACTAGGAAATGTTTCTAAAAAAATTATGTTTAAGGAACTGTAAGTTCTTGGGCATTTTCTTTATATGTTGTACCAGTATCCATTACAGAAACTGGCAATGGAGATCAAAACACAGTTAGTCTACAGATGAGCTTTAATAAGAGTGATAATTTACTAGTATAATCTAATACACACCGAGAGATATCAGTATAACAAAATCAATATAATATTTTATTCATATACTTATAAATTAGATTTTAATTTATATATAAATTATTTTTGTTTATATAATTATTAATGATTCAATTACATTAAATAACTAAAACTAATATTATTATTTATAATTGTTTTGTAAAAGGGCTTTGGCCCTTTCAAAAGCCCACTTTTACCAATAATAAAAAAAAAAATTATTTATAGTTTACCCAAATTATACTACTACACCAATAAATTATAGCAAGAAAGCTGCTGCCAATCTTATCCAGCACTTCTGATTCTACTCACCTTCCCTCCAATGATCATGTGAATCTATTGCATGGCACATGGGCAGAGATAAAATGGCAAAGCTACAGGAACAAATACATTCTGTGTTCAAGCAGCAAGAGTTCCATACTGGGAGTCTGCAGTTTCCAGCAATGGTGTCTCTGATGCAACTGTTATCCCTCATAAATCCTCTGTGAATAAAGTGGGCATCAATATCAGGGCTTCTTAATTTCCAGCTGGTGGCTATGGTGATAAGAATATTAGAAAGGAGCTTTCAAACCTAAGGAAGACACATGGTCCAGGCACAGCTGCTAGGGTTTCCATTAATTTATTACCTGTGATCAAAATGCAGCCAAAGGAAGACCCATGATTTAGGTGCAGCCATTAGGGTTCCCACTAATTCATTCCCTGTGATCAAAATGATTTCCCTAAAGGGGGTGCAAATGATATCACTGTTGTTGATTGGTCTAAAGAGCCTTTTTCCAACTAACAATCTCACCTTGTCTTTTTTTAACTCTCACGTACTAGCACTCTTCTAGAGGTTCCAAATGTTAAATGTGCCACTGCTTCTAGTCTATTTAACAATGATCTCTCATCAAAGCATATTCACAATAGGGTTTTGGAAAGATTCTTAAGAGATGGTTGCAAGGGAAGAATGGCTGAAGCAAGCCACCCTTATCTATAAATTTCAATTTTTTGAACTAGCCAAGCAAAATTGCATGAATGGCTGTCCATCCAATGGAAACCATTGGTGAAAGGTTTAGCCATCTGCAAGTGCCACTAAAGGCTGGTTTCTAGTCCTCTGCAAATCACCTTTGGATAGGAACATTGCTTAAGGGTGACCTGGTGTTCTAGTATAAACCATTCTTGGGCTTAAACCAATGGTTTCCAAAGTTCAACCCTCTCACCAAATCCTCTCTTGTTTCTCTAGTTTGGGTGACACTCCCATATCTGTTTCTTTAGTTTTGGATTTCAGAATGTCTTTCCTTCACTGGAAATTCTCTGGGAAAGCTAATATTTGTCCCAAATATATGTATAGACATTTCATCTTTGCAAGCATTCTTGTTAGGTTTGATTTAGAAAATAAATTGCTCAAAGAAATTTGTTTAAAAGTGGGAAACATGGTTTGGAAGCAACAGATTGACCATGAAGGAATTGTCTTTAAATGCAGATTGTGCTTTACTACAAGCCGCTTGATGGCCAAATGCCCCCAGTCTTCTAATTAAGCTCCTCATCACAAGCAGGATACTTGGTTGAAAGGAGCTACACATCAAAACCAGTTTGTTGCTTTTGATTGTGAGGAGGATGTGGTCTTGAAGACCTCACTTGACAATTCATCTTCTTATACTTTTGACTCTATGGCTCCATCTCTCCAAGCTTCTAAGGGAGAGGTGTTAAATTCTTTAAATCCTTCTATTAAGGATGGCACCTCTCCCTTTTCTAATACTAATGCATGCTCACCTTCCAAAGCCACAGTGCACACCACTACAGATTATTTGTCGAAAAACCCCCTTTCAGATGCCTTGGTGACCCCCTTATCATGAAATCTCTTTTGCAAATTATGTTGATTAGGTCACATTGAAAATAATGAAGAAGGTAGACTACTCCAGCTAGAAATGGTAATAAAGGAAGCAAGATGATACTTCTATCTTATGTAAAGAACAGGTATCATGGTTTAAGGAATTTTTTTTAAGTTTAGTTGACACATCGTGGATGGATAGATCTTTTTTAAGGATCTAGTGAACCAGTGGTTACCAGAATCCAACGCTTTGGCAACTTGTTTTGTGGCTCTTGGGTGCCTTACCCAAGTTACCTATAGCAAATAATGTTATTTATAATTAACATACAAATATAGTATTTAAAAATATTTTTAAGGCATTAAATTATATCTTTTACATTATTTGAGGTGTAAAATTTTAAAATAGATTGTAGTGTAAAAGACATAATTTAAGTATTTGAATACCCTATTTAATTTTATATATAATCACTAATCATTAATTTGACCTGTAAATGGTTGTCAAATTTGTGTTAAAGGGTTTTTGTGAACATACTCATACCAATGTAATCCACCCCTTGCTGCCATCATAGTTACGCTTCTCAGCATTATCAGTTCCATTAACTTGAACTCTATACACAAAAAACCGATAATGCAGTAACCCGTTAAAAATGTATTTCCAGAGAGTATAGTGTGGTTTAGAAAATGTTTTTCCTTGGCAACTTCTCCATGGACTGATTGCATAATGACCTTGAAAATATTCTTTTAGATCAAATACAAGGGCAATAAAAGCTAACAATTGTTATAGCAATAGCTTAAACATTAATGAATTTATCAAATAATATAACTGAAAATTTCACTTCTTAGAATTTAAAATGAAGATGGTACATGTCATATGTAACAAGCTCAGGAAAAGATAAAATAATGCCTGTACAATTACTGGCTCAAATTTAAAAGATATTCAAATTACAAAAACTACTAAGTACTTACACATTGCAGTACCTAACTTTTACAGGTGAGTATGTTAATATTTATATCTTTACAATGAAATTTAAAACACTGTCATTTAATTCCATCGATACAAAAACATTGCCCTGCATTTGTATAAAGAAAAGATCCAGCACAAAATTCCAGTGACAACAATCAAAGCATATGTGGATTTTTAAATGACTAGAATGTTTGTGAAAGCCTTTGAGCAAATGGTTAGAACTTAGAATAGCTAAAGTTACCTTAACTAAAATTATGCAAGAACATTAGCAGATGATAGCACCAAAAAAAGATTAAACTTCAACGCATAAAAAAATAGCTACCTAAGGCATCATAGTAGTCACTTGGGTCATATCCATGTGGATCAAATATATCCTTTCTGAAACAGCTACCAATTTGATCTATCTCCTGATACTTTACAGCCCGTTGCAAAAAGTCAGGGTTACGATAACCCTTTGAATTGCGCAATTCTTCATTGAAGCTTCTTCCAGCATTCTTTAACGCAAAATATCTATTGATCTTATTCTGCATTGCATCAGATTCCAATAAATTAACAGTTCAAATTGCAGCCAATGAATAAACTGAATTATTGAATGAGATAACACATATTCTAGTAGATTCGCAATCACTACATGTATTTGGCTTCCCCACAAAATCCAACAAATATAGAGAATCACCACTTGTACATCACTTTATGAATTCAAGCATCAATAAAGGCAATATTACACCATAATACTTCAGAAAGGTAACAACAGAGATTTTAAAACTGACTTGTAGCTCCTCTGAACACTTGCTTGTTGGAGGAGGTGGAAGAAAGTCTGCCAGAGGATCCTTATCTGGTTGTTGCAGCTCCATTTTGGCTAAGCCATTCAACTCCGGAGAAACCACAACTTCAGGTTCTTTTGTTGTGGCAGAATCAATTGATTGTGTATCACTTTCAGGCTTAGCAAGAGTTTCTGCCAGCAAACCTGGTTGAGGGGTTGAAATTTTACCAGGAGTCAAGAGTTGACCCATTGCTGGCGGTGTCTTCTCTATAGGGTCTCCTGCAAAAAGGCCCAAAATCAAAGGCAACAATAGATCAGCACCTAACAAAAACTAGTAAATCATTTCTACTGATCAGAACAAAGTTACAAACACTATAGCTGACTAGATCTATAACCATAAGGCATCTCCTTCATTTATGAGACTAGGACATTTTCACACATACCAATCTTCAAACTACTGATGAAAATGGCAGAAACTACTCTAGGATAAAATAAGTAGTACCATTTCCAGCCTGAGGCTCTTGACCAAAAACAACTGCATCAGTGCTAACAATTTCTCCCTCCTGCAACACAGAAATAGGCACAAATTAGAGCTTAAAATGCAATATCAGCTTAATTTTACAAAACTACTAAAGTTTTAAATTACAGCTTTGTTTAAGATTCATTATTACAAACATTAACAGAAAAAATGGAGCTGTTAGAGAACCTTGGAAACATCCACGCATCAGAAATCAAAGCACACAGCATAAGGTTTAGAAAGTGTGGAATCTCAAGAAGCATTATGTTTTAAAGCTGGTTAAAACAATCAAAACACCCCATCATCAATCCAACCCAAAAACTGATCTCTAACTCAAGTAAACATTTCCAAGGCCTAAAAACTGAGTTACTGGTTTGCTGGTACTAGCCCGCCAGTTCAGGTCCGGTCCAGCCTGGATATCGATCCACATCCAATCTGCCTTGGGGGCTGTCCACTGGGCATACATGCACCAAATGTGGCAGGGACAGACACCCAAGTGGCAAATTTGGTCAGTTTTCTTTTTTTTTAAATTGATTTTTTTGACTTATAATAATGACCAAAAAGCAAAATTCATCCCCCACCCCAGCCCCAAAACATGGTACCCAATACATCTTAAACTCAAGAAAGTGTGGAATCTCAAGAAGCATTATGTTTTAAATCTGGTTAAAACAATCAAAACACCCCATCATCAATCCAACCCAAAAAGTGATCTCTAACTCAAGTAAACATTTCCAAGGCCTAAAAACTGAGTTACTGGTTTGCTGGTACTAGCCCGCCAGTTCAGGTCTGGTCCGGCCTGGATATCAATCCGCATCCAATCTGCCTTGGGGGCTGTCCACTGGGCATACCCGCACCAAATTTGGCAGGGACAGACACCCAAGTGGCAAATTTGGTCAGTTTTTTTTTTTTAAATTGATTTTTTTGACTTATAATAATGACCGAAAAGCAAAATTCATCCCCCACCCCCAATCCTAAAACATGGTACCCAATACATCTTAAAGACAAAAACAAACCCATTTCTCATATTGTGAATGAGAAACCAAAAACATTATTCATCCTTGCTAAACTTTCATTATTGCTTGCCATTGTACTAAGAGAGTTAAAGATTGTCAGTGAACATTAAAAACTGGTTGGTTTGCTATTCCTAGATACACATTTGCAAGAGTTCATTTATTGACAAGGAGATCGTAGAGGAAGATTTCTACAAAAGAGGTAGGTCTTTTTAAGATTTTGGTTTTATTTCTACATTTTTTTGTACAAATGAACTCTCTTGTTTTGTTTTGAAATTTTTGTTTTGTTTTCATTCTTCTATGAATCTATTGTTAGTGTTTTGTAGCTTCGGGAGATATTCTCCCTTAAATATATTCAACTCAAGGCAGGTCGGCCTTTGTCTTATAAATAAAATTTGTACTCTTCTAGGTTTGCCCTAGAAAGAAAGACCAACTAGCTTGTATATATAGGAGAAGGTGTCTCCTCATTGTGTATTTCGTCAGCTTTGAGGACTCTGCGGCCAATTTCTCAAAAAAAACACTCATGAAAGAGTTCATGATGGACATGGCCTTGCTGGAGATGCCAATTTCAGGGTGAACCTGCTTCAACAACACCTTGAAAATGTATATCTTGTAGCTCTCCACACTCATCTTCTTCAACTTCTTCTTGCCAGCGGTAGCCTTGGCAATCTTTTTACCAACCTTAGGAGGGGCCTTCTCCTTGGGCTTCTTCTCTGCCACAGTTGTGGGAGTCTTTTCACCCACTGTTTTCCTCTCCACAGCCTTCTTTTCAATGGGCTTCTTCTCTGCCTTGGGTGCCATTGCTTTCTCAACAACCCTCACAACAAAAACTCAAACAGTAATCGACTCAGATAATACAACACATGAATATATATAACCCAAACTCTCCCTTTTGGAGAAATGTTGAAATGGTACAACTTTCAGGTGGTAGGGGTTATGTTTCGATTAGGTGTGGTGTGATGTTAGATATTCAAGCTCATACAATTGAGTGAAAGGCAATTTGTGCCCCATCCCTGGGCTAGACATCAAAGCTTGCCCAAGCAAAAAGGGTGTACCCATTCCAAAAGCACAAGTCAAGGCATATATTAATGAGCAAGAATAAGTAGACCAAACAGTAGGTTGTAAATCAAATCATCCTTTGTAAAGAAAGGATCTATGAGTGCGTTGTACTTGGATACTAGTGCGAAACATCTTAAATACAGATTTGAAAACAGATATAAAAGGAAAGGAAATAACAGGTAAGTAATATATATATGTTGCACCGCCGTTGGGGTCTGGACGCCGAAACAGGGGGGCAGGCTTGCGGGACGGGGGGACAAAGGGGCCTCAATTTAGGGGCAGCGGCAAGGGGGCGGCAGCAAGGGGTGTATATACTATATACTATACAAATGGTACTTAAAATGCTAGTTATGAAAAGATGTATAAGACTATTAAGAAGTAAAATAGCAAAATTGCAAATGCCAAATTGAAATACTAAATAGTAAATACTTGAACATTGAAGTTTTCAATATCGAATTACTAATTAGAAATTAGAATACTCAATACTACAATTGTTGAATCGAAAATGGAAGATTTCTATTATATGATATCAAAAATATCTGATCATAAAGATGATTACAATGAGTAGCATGATATCAAAACAAGTACAAAATCAAAATGTCAAAATGACAAAATGTAGTGCAGGCGGAGGCGAGGTGGGGGCCTCTAATCACTACATTTTTTTTAAAAACCATGTCTTTAAGTTGCCGCCGTGGGGGACGCCAGGATGTTTCCGCGTCTCCGGCGGCGAGGGAAAAAATGGTGGCATTGTTGGAAACTTGGGAACATCGTCCCCACTTCTCGGGGACGTCCCCGTTCTGAGGACGCTAGGGTTTTTTTTTGGGGGGGGGAACGCGTACACACACACACACACACACATATATATATTGGATTATGCAATTACTTGCAGCAATTATTGAGCCTTATAAGTAATTATGATTCTTTAATATAAATGTGGATAATAGATTCTTATTCGTTTGATTTACACTAAGCAATATCTTCTGAATATGAAGAACAGATCAAGCATCTTGGAATTTTTTTTCAAACTAGGGATTAATGTTATCATTGTTGTTCTTAGTCCTAGATATAGATAGGCTAGGATTGTACACTCTAATTCCATCTTTATTTTAATTGTCCATGGAGGTTGGAAAACCAAACTAGGGGCTTGACCATTTTTTGCAAGCTACCAAGCAATCCAAACATTTTTGTTGTCCTAGCTGTTAGTTTTGGATCAGATTTAACAGAAAACAAAAAAGTAAACACAGAACAATTAACACAAAGATTTTATCTTGGGAAAACCCTCCTACTAGAGGGAAAAAAACCCAACAGCAAATTATTCTCTTATAAATCAGAAGTAATAGTGCAGAAGTAGCACTCAGAATCAAGCCCTAGAAAGGCCGAATATCATACAATAGACCAGCACTTGAAGATAGTGCGAAATTCTTAGTCACCAAGAATATAAACTCTTCTTTTTGAATATGAATCTGCTCCTTGAGTGCAAATCTGCTCCTTAAGTGATAGACAGCCAAATTGAGATGGAATGAATTGATTGAATAAAGTAGAGACTCCATCTTCAATATATACAAGACATAGGTGAGCTCTCCTCTTAAGCCGACCTAGACAATATTATATTTGTTTTATAATAAAAAGGCCGACTTGCCTTAAATAGATTATTCTTAGGAAATACCTCTCACCGCTACAAAACACTAACACTCCTTCTTAGCTAGGGAGGTATTCTCAAATATCTTTGTCATGGAGTCTCTCAACATGACGTCCACAATGGCTACACTCAATTGTGGAAAACACAGCTCAATCTCAAAGATGTGATTTTGTACACGGGCTTTCACCTCATATTTCTCCATCTCAGAGAAATATACAATACATGGGCTTTCACCTCATATTTCTCTGTCTCAGAGAAATATACGCTACAAGGGCTTTCACCTCATATTTCTCCGTCTCAGAGAAATATATGCTACAAGGGCTTTCACCTCATATTTCTCCGTCTCAAAGAAATATACATTACAAGGGCTTTCACCTCATAAAGACAGAGAAATATACATTACAACAAATCTTAATGATGTTGTGACTCCCTCTGAACCTCCAAGTACCTGCATCAACCTCCTGACCTCCTCGTCCAAGATTGCCTGCAAAGCTTGCCTTAGAGGAACGATTTCCAACACACACTTCTGGCACGACTCCTAGCAACACCATTAACTGACTTGCGAGAGTCCAAGACTTAGTCCTCCTCAACCTCATCCTAGATCACCCTATTCTAAATAGGTTTTCAATGTTACCAATGTCAAAATAAGGTTGGCTGCCTTGTGCAATTCCGTTCTCTACAGCTGAAGAGGCCTTCCAAAGACTTAGCACTTGGCCTTGCAACACAGCAACCCACTTAGCTGACACCTTCACTTCTAATATGTGAGTCACTCTAGTTCCTCGTGACATAGGACTCCATCTTGCTGAACACAGAACTCCCTCTTGATCCCTGCCTCAATATAGAGATTACAAAAATCCTCTGGAAGTGAACTCCCCTCCATTGTCTGATCTCAGAACCTTAATCCTCTTCCCTGACATGTTCTCAACTAGTGCCTGAATAGGGTTCCTCTGGATAAACAATGACGTCTACCAGCTCCACTTAAATTTGTTGTCTACTTGATCTAGCACACTTGTCAGAGACCTTTGTTTAGTGTCTTCATCCTTCTCAATCTTCTTTGCTGATGCAAACTCTCCATCCAATGCTGATCCAACCTGATTTTCTTCATGGATAGTGCATGCCTCAAAGCTGATCCTCTTGGCTGTCATGTCATGAAGAAGTGAAGACAAAGGATTGTTGTTGTAGCTCAAAAAATCAGACCGCACCTTGTGCCCTCGAGAGATGTCTTCAAAAGGATTACTGTCTTGCCCACTGCAACCTTTGCCTGGTATGAACTAAAGTTATTTTGAACTGACTCTAAGATTTCCCCTCCCTTGCAACTGGCCAGAAATCCAAACTTCTAACCATACCGATTCGTGTAAACAGTGAACTCTATACCCGTAGTAGATTTGAACTTGTGGAAGAATCGGTCTCTAGTATCCTGGATTTGATATTTGTTTGTGACACCCATTTACAAAATGCCTTTACGAGCTCCAATATGTAGAGGAGCCCAATCATTGTCATCTCTTTCACGAGGTTGGGCATCGACCACCTTCCTCCTTCGCTCCGCCATGAGAGAAACTAGAGCAAGCATTCAAGTGCAGACAAACACAATGTCTTTCCCTTCAAGCCTCGCAAGATAGGGGATCAAGGATGCCTGAACATAACTTTACTTCGTGTATTCCCTGAACAAAGGATTCCCGAGATCCCTTCCTTCCCCTTTCTACTCTCCCTCAAATGCTTAAACCATCATCAACATCTAAACATCAATCTACCGTCCTTTCCGCCCCTGAATTCCTTATGCAATCTCTGATAATTAATCCATTATCCTTTTTCTCCTCGATCCATCCTGCATTTTAAAGAGATTAACAATAGTTCATAAAAATCAAACTACCCCGATACAAATGAAGCATGTAGTCATCTAGCAAATATTATTAGATAGAACAATTAAAGGAATGATACATAATAGAACTTATCTTTGTTGATTCAGTTGCAGACATTTTTTCTCCTCCCGACAACCATCATCTTTGCCCAATGATGTACCCTGTAACATTGTTATAGAATGGAAAATTTTACATAGATCATATTCTCCCAGGATTCTCGAGCTTTTCCTCTTGTTATTCCATTTTCTCTGTTCCTTGACAGGTCGGTGGTCATATCCTTATTAAGGGGCTGCAAGTAGACATCCTCCATCATAGGCACGGTCCTTAAAACTCTTGAAATTGGTAGAGGACTTCTTTCAAATGCCCATCCTTTCCTTCGATCTTTATTTTCTCCTTCAAGAGATGTGGCCCACACATAGCTAGTTCATACCTTCATGAATTAAGTTCTAGAAACCCTAGGCGCACCAGCAAAAGCAAATGTAACTCTACCCTAAGGTAGTTCACCACTCATTTAGGGCAGTCGCTCTAGGGCTACAAGGATATCTCACCAAGTTCGCCTAACAATGATGCTCAAAATTACCTCAAGAGAGGTTCGCCTTAGCCTTATGATGTTCGCCCATGGTGAATGCTCCCAACTAATATGAATGATGCTCTAAACCCTCTATGTGAATTGCTCTTCATTATTTTGCTCTAGGTCTTCTCTTAATTGGACTGATTTCTCATTGTGTTTCTTGCTAATCCTTCACATATATTTCTGCATTAAATCTGATCAAAACCTTAGCTCTAATACCATGTTAGTTTTGGATCAGATTTAACAGAAAACAAAAAAGTAAACACAAAACAATGAACACAAAGATTTTATCTTGGGAAAACCCTCCTACTTGAGGGAAAAAACCCAGCAGCAGATTATTCTCTTATAAATCAAAAGTAATAGTGCAGAAGTAGCACTTAAAATCAGGCCCTAGAAAGGCCAAATATCATACAATAGACCAGCACTTGAAGATAGTGTGAAATTCTTAGTCACCAAGAATATAAACTCTTCTTCTTGAATTCCAATCTGCTCCTTGAGTGCGAATCTGCTCCTTAAGTGATAGGTAGCCGAATTGAGATGGAATGAATTGATTGAATAAAGTGGAGACTCCATCTCCAATATATACAAGACATAGGCGAGCTCTCCTCTTGAGCCGACCTAGACAATATTATATTTGTTTTATAATAGAAAGGCTGACTTGCCTTAAATAGATTATTCTTAGGATAACCTCCCGCAACTACAAAACACTAACACTAGCTACATGTCTCCAAGGTGTTCAACCACATGGAGGTTTGCTACTATCTCTTTAATTCCTTGTTCATCTTGTCATTTCATTAGTTTTGGTTAGCTTAGCTTCATTTTTATCATTTATGTATTATCTAGTATCCACTAATTTGTTGCTTTGGTTGTCCTTAATAGAATAACGTAGTTTCTTTAATGGTCATTTGAGTCTTAGTCTTAGTTAGAAAGTTTCTATCTTCGTCTTTTGTTAACGATTGTTTCTTTTAGAAACATTGTCTTTCTAATTCTAGTTAAGGAGCCTTCGCCTTCTTTGTTTAATAAAAAATATCGATTATTTGAACATGGTATCAAAGCTAGTCTGAGCTTGTCTCCCTCACGGGAGGGCTCAGGATTTTGGGAGGTCTTCTAAAAATTGCGACTCTGTGGGTGTCGGCTTCCATCTATGTTATTTTTATGTTCGAGAAATCTCTCCTATCCGTGTTCGAGTCGTATGGGCGCCATTCTTTCTCTGTTTTTTGAAAGAAAAAAAATCCTTGTGGGTTTCTGAAAATCGCAAACCCCTTCTTGATTAAAATCACGTCTTCACTTTTGACAAATTTTTGGTGGCTTTTGGCGCAAGGGTTTCCTTTCTCCTGCACGCAATTGTTTGCCCGCGTGTCTTCATTTTTCTGGCATGATTTGATTTTTTCGGGCACTATTTCTTTGTTAGATACGTTTTTTATGTGGCGCGCGATCTTCTTCGAAAGGTTTTAGATGATTTTAGACGCGTTTTCTGCTCTTGTTTGGCATGTGATCTCTCCCTTTCCTAGGCGCGTTTTTCAATCGTTCTCTACTCTTGACGCGATTTCCTTTTTACAAATCTGAGGTTGCGATTTCTTCATTTTATACGTGTATTCTCTACTTCCTGGTTACGATTTGTTCGTCTTCCTGGTCGTGATTTGTTCTACTTCATTTGGGCGTGTTTTTTGAAGAAAAATTCAATGATTTCACCAGCTTTTTATGCCAATTTTTTGCTCCTTTGACACAACTTTTCAGAAAATCGTGAGCAAAATTTGATTCTAGGTGCAACGGCTAGGGTATTTGAAAACCCTCTATTTTCAAGTCGAAATTTTTTTCTAATCACAGATTCTTTCTAGTTTTTTGTGAAGATTTTGGGTTGTCATTAGGATTTTCTGGGTGCATCTCTGGAAAAAACCGCACAATTTTGTGTCGTTTTCAATCTTGTGAATTGATGTTCTAATGGGTTTTTTAAATTTTTTGTCCTTGAAAAAAATTCTATTGGGTTTTTAATAATTTTTTGTCCCTTACAAAAAAAAAATTGCTTTGTGGGTTTTTTAATAATTTTTTTTCTCCTTAAAATAAAAATTATGATGAGCTTTCATAATTTTGACTGCTGAAAATTCTATTTGGTTTTATGATTTTTTGCTTGAAAAAATCATGGGAGGGTTTATAATTTTTTCCTCAAAAATTAAGGGTTTGCTCCTGTATGCCCTAGTCAAGGTTTTCACAGTTTGGGAGGGATCTCTAGGTTTTGGAAAGGTTTTACCGTTTTTCCTTAAAAATGATGTTATGTATGCTGATCCGTGTTTCGGATTTTGTACCAGCTCCTTGTTTGGTTTTTTCGATTTTTCCTCAAAAATCGTTTCCGAGCTTCTGTAATTCGCAAAGTTAAGTGGGATTCCTTTGGGGGTTTTTACCGTTTTTTTTCTGAAAAAATGATGCTTTGTAAACTTTAGTTTCAAATTTTTGCTATTTTTTCCTCAAAAATTGTGGTTGTTGCAGTCTGTTCTGGGGCGTCATGCTCATCTACAAAAGTTTGGAGAGTTTGCCGATTTTTCCTCAAAATCATGGCAACTGTTCTCGGTGTACCTCTGGTTATAGGGAGGGATAGTTCTGCTACCCAACATCAAGTTGGATGTTTTGTGATCGATTTTGGTTATTTCCAGAAGTTTTGCAGTTTCTGGGAGGGTTGGTGGCAGACTCATCTCAAGTGGCAAAGTCAATGGCAGGCTCTTGTCTTTTGTTGCAGAAGCGTTCTAAGAAGAAGGAGGCAGCCTTCTCTATCATTTCTCTGGGTAGTTTGAATGATGACCATTAAGGGAGGGTATTAGAATAATGTAGTTTCTTTAATGGTCATCTTAGTCTTAGTCTTAGTTAGAAAGTTTATATCTTTGTCTTTTGTTAACGATTGTTTCTTTTAGAAACATTGTCTTTGTAATTCTATTTAAGGAGCCTTTGTCTCGTTTTTTTAATAAAAAACATCGATTATTTGAACATGGTATCAGAGCTGGTCTAAGCTTGTCTCCCTCACAGGAGGGCTCGGGATTTTGGGAGGTCTTCTAAACATCGTAACTCTGTGGGCGTCGGCTTCCATTTGTGTTATTTTTCTATTCGAGAAATCTCTCCTATCCGTGTTTGGGTTGTTTGGGCGCCAATCTTTCTCTATTTTTTGAAAAAAAAAAAAACCTTGAGGGTTTTTGAAAATCGCAAGCCCCTCCCTTCTTGTTTAAAATCGCGTCTTCACATTTGACGGATTTTTTCAAGTGCAACTTCTCTGTTAGAAATGTTTAATGTGGTGCGCGACCTTCTTCGAAGGGTTAAGATGATTTTAGACGCATTTTTTGCTCTTGTTTGGCGTGCGATCTCTCCCTTTCCTGGGCGCATTTTTTAGTCGTTCTCTACTCTTGACACGATTTCCTTTCTACAAATCCAAGGTTACAATTTCTTCATTCTAGACATGTATTCTCTACTTTCTAGTCACGATTTGTTCTTCTTCCTAGTTGTGATTTGTTCTACTTCCTTTGGGCGTGTTTTTTGAAGGAAAAATTTGTGATTTCACTAGTTTTTTACGTCAATTTTCTGCTCTTCTATGACACAATTTTTTGAAAAATCGTGAGCAAAATTTGATTCTGGGTGCAACGGCTAAGGTATTTGAAAAACCCTCTGCTTTCAAGTCAAAAAAAAAAATTGATTATAGATTCTTTCTAGTTTTTTGTGAAGATTTATGGGTTGCCATCAGGATTTTCTAGGCACGTCTCTGCAAAAAACCATGCGATTCTGTGTCGTTTTCAATCTTCTCAATCGATGTTCTGCTGGGTTTTTAAAATTTTTTGTCCCTGAAAAAAATGCTATTGGGTTTTTAATATTTTTTTGTCCCTTACAAAAAAATTTGATTTGTGGGTTGATAAAAAATTCTCCTTAAAAAAAAAAAAATTGATGGGTTTTCATAATTTTGACTGTAAAAAGTTTTGTTTGGTTTTAACTTTTATGAAAAAATCATGGGAGGGTTTGTAAATGTAATCAAATCTTTATCAAATAGGATCCTAAGAAATCTAAGGAAACACTAAGGTCTGAAATTCTGTGTGAGAATTCTAAGTCAGATATTAATTTCCAGATTTCTTCTCTTTATGCTGAATGTGCTGATTGCAGAACATTAATAGATTTCGATGTTTTGCATATCAATGAGGAACCACCTTAAGTACGTTTGGAAACCCGCCTCTAAGAGACGCATCTCATGAGAGGACATGTCTCCACAAGTGGAGGCACGTCCACTCATGGGACGTGTCCCTTTGAGCGCACGGGTTCCTACATGACCGACTAACATTCGGTTAGTGCCTTAACACACACATAACCTTATGTGGTGGGTATATGAGTTCCGATTTATTTAAATACAAAATTTTAACATCATTTATTTTATCGAATTTATCCATGCTTATAAATTTGATTTCACTTATTTTCTAGAAATGTTTATTTTGAAGAATAGCCTTGATCACATATAAATGATGATGTTGCTTTTCAGCAATCATCATTTATATCTAACCGAAGCTACCATTCATCAACACTCCCTCTTAGCTAGGGAAGATATTTCAAATCAAATAAGTGGAGATATCACCTTCACACATGATATCGAAGACATGGTATGTTTTCTCAATATTGTCAAGTCACATGACATTCTTCATAACACATCTTCATTATGGTATGTGCACTGACATCAAGTCACATGATGTCTACCATAATTCATAGCATATCCACGGATATAAATATCCACCATGATTTATCTCTTAAGGATCACAATGATCTTCAGATGACATCAAGTCCCACGATATCCATCAAGGTGTCCAAGAGATACTATCATGACATGTCCACAAATATCAAGTCACATGATATCTATCATGATAGTTTAACTCATCATTGTAGAGTCGTCACTTTACAATGTCAAATACAAGTGTTCATTATCAGAAAGATCGTCACCTTTCAATAATGTACACAGGGGGAGTAGGCCCATAAGGTCATGGAGTCACACACATGACAAAAGAGTTTACACATTAAACATCTTTATATATTAGTACAATTTATAAACAATTTGAATTTCAGACATAAATATCAAATTACATTTCAACCATACCAAGTTTCTTCCTGAAGTGCTCTACTTTGATTCGGGAGAGAGGCTTGGTGAGAATGTCTGCAATTTGATCATTTATACTAACATACTCCAACTGGATCACTTTCCTTTCCATTATATCTCTTACATAATGATAGGGGATCTCAATGTGCTTAGATCTATCATGGAAGACAGGATTTACAGAGAGTTTGATGCAACTTTGATTATCACAATGAATAATTGTAGGATTCAAGGGCTCACCAAAGAGTCCCACAAGCAATTTCCGAAGCCAAACTGCTTCTCTTGCTCCCATAGAGGCTGCAATGTATTCAGCTTTTGTTGAGCTCTGTGCAACTGAAGACTGTTTTTTGCAAATGCAGGAGATCATAGCCGATCCTAAACTGAAGCAACATCCTGATGTGCTTTTCCGATCGGTTACACTTCCAACCCAATCTGAATCAGAGTACCCATGTAGATCTAGTTGGTCATTCTTGTAAAGAAGACCATATCCAATAGTGCCTTGAAGATATCTCAAAATATGTTTCACAACCATTAGGTGAATTTCCTTTGGCTCACACATGAATTGGCTGAGAACATTCACTGCGTAGCAAATATCAAGTCTGGTGTTAACCAGATACATCAAGGATCCAATCATCTGTCTATAAAGGGTTGGATCTGCACACTTGGATTCTGTTGCTGCTTCTTTCAGTTTGTGAAGGTTGGTTTCCATAGGTGTAGACATCGGTCTACAGTCCAACATTCCAAACCTCTTCAAAATATCAATAGTATACTTCCCTTGGTTTAGTATAATGCCCTCTGATTTCTGCCATACTTCCAAACCTAGGAAGTAGTGTAGAATGCCCAAGTCTTTCATGTCAAATTCAGAAATTAGATCCTACTTTCCTTGAACAATGAGGTGATCTTCTCCTGTTATCAGCCAGTCATCAACATATTAAATAATTATTAGCATATCACCTTTGATTACCTTGAAGTAGAGAATGGAGTCAGCATCATTCTTGGAAAATCCTAGTCCCAAGAGATGGATGTCAATTCTTTCATACAAGACCCTAGGAGCCTGTTTAAGTCCATAGAGGGCTTTCTTCAGTCTGCACACATGTGAGTCAGGTTTATGTATCACAAAACCTTCAGGCTGTTCCAGATAGACTTCCTCTTCAATGGTTCCATTCAAGAAGGCAATTTTCACATCCATTTGATGGATCTTCCAGCCTTTAGCTGCAGCAATGGCTAACACTACTCTCACCGAAGTGTAGCGGGCAACAGGTGCAAATGTTTCTTCATAATCAATGCCTTCCTTTTGAGAAAAACCTCTTGCCACAAAACGTGCTTTATGTTTTTCTATACTGCCATCAGCAACATGCTTGATTTTGAAGAGCCATTTGGAAGAGACAACAGATTTCTCTTTCGGTCTAGGCACTATATCCCATACATCATTCTTTAGAATGGACTGATATTCCTCTGTCATTGCATCCTTCCATGCTTGATGTCTGAAGGCTTCTGTAACACTAACAGGTTTTGAGTTTATGATGTTGTTCATTAGAGCAACATGGCTAGAGAACCGTTTGGGTCTTTTACTTTCCCCGAACGTTCCTTTGGGTGTTGCATGATCCTCGGCTTCTTTGATCATCTTTCTAGCCCAAAGTGGCCTCTTTCTGCCATTGTCATTTGTATTCTCATCTGAAGTAGAAGGAAGTTCATGTGGCATTTCCTCAGGGTGCTCCCTCTGAATCTCAAGAGTAGGTTCCATTTCAGGTACTCGAGGGGAATAGGTTTCTATCTCACTAGAACTTCTTGCCCTCTTGAATGTAATGTCTTCTTCAAAGATGACATCTCTGCTCAATTCAATTTGTTTCTGCCCGGGTATGAATATCCTATAGGCTTTGGAGGTTTCACTATAACCCGCAAATACCCCCTTCTTTCCGGAAGGTTCTAGTTTGAATCTCTTCTCTTTGGGTACATGAATATAGACAGGACAGCCAAAAATCCTAAAATGACTAATGTTGGTTTTATGCCAGTAAAGGCTGCTTCTTCAGGAGTTTTGTTATCAAGATGAGAATGAGGACATCTATTTTGGATATAGACAGCAGTCCTAGAGGCTTCTGCCCAGAAAGAAGTTTCAATGTTTTGGTCAAGCAACATTGCCTTAGCAGCTTCTACAATGGTTCTATTTTTTCTTTCAGCAACCCCATTTTGTTGAGGGTTGTAGGCAACTGTGAACTCCCTCTTAATTCCAGCACTCATGTAGAATTCCTTAAAAACTTCAGAGGTGTATTCTTTCCCATTGTCTGTCCTTAAGGTTTTTATTTTCTTTCCGGAGAAAATTTCAGTAAGGGCTTTGAACTCTTTGAACCTTTTGAGGATTTCTATTGATTCTTTACACTTAAGGAAATAGATCCAGGTTTTCCTAGAGAAGTCATCTACAAATATGACATAGTATAGAAATCTTGTTTTAGAGGGTACAGACATGGGTCCACATAAGTCTGAGTGAACCAGTTCTAACACATTTAGGGTTTTGCTCAAACTATTGGGAAAGGATCCTTTTGTATTATTTCCTAAGGCACAACCTTTACAAGTTCCTTCATGAGATGGTTTTAACTTAGGTAAGCCTGTTACAAGTTTTTCAACAGAAGGTAGGGCACGGAAATGAAGGTGTCCTAATCTTCTATGCCAAATCTCATTTGAATCAAAGGTGTCAAGGGTAAGGGCTTGTTTAACTTCAGTGCATAGTTTGTAAAGGTACCCTTGTCTTACACCTATGGTTTGGGCTTTCTTGATAGTTGAGTTCTTAGGCCATGCTAGAACTTTCCCATCCATAAAGGTAACTCTATATCCATTGTCTTCAAGGGCAGAGATGGATATTAGATTCCTCTTTATTCCAGGTACAAATAAGACTCCAGTGAGTTGAAGAGAAAGACCAGATTTCAATTTGATGGAGCAAGTTCCAACCCCTTTTACAGGGTGTGCAGAATCATCCCCAATGGTTACTTCTTCATCAGTCTTTTCAGTCATAGTGTCTAGGTGTTCTCTGAATCCTGTGATATGTCTAGAGGAACCACTATCAATTACCCAGTTGTGGGTGTTGTTAGATACTTGACTAGATAAGGCTGAATAGAACACAAAGTTCTCAGATTCATGATCTGAATTTGTCTTTCCTACTTTGGCAAAAGATGCTTGTTGCTTTGATCTGTCAGGGCACTTCATTGCATAGTGGCCATATTGATCACATCTAAAGCATTGCACTTGAGAGATGTCTTTCTTCTTAGAAGATCCCTTTCCATTGGAATTTCTCTTTCTTTTAAAAGATCCTCTCTTGTAGGAGTTTTTCTTATTCCTTTTATTAGACAATGTGTTGAGTACATGAATGTCTTCATCTATGTTCTTTTGTTTATTTTCTTTTGTGGAGAGTCTTGTCTTTTCTTGAAGACAGTCAATTCTTAGCCTATCAAACTTAGGGAGTTTAGATCTCGCACTTATTCCTTGAACAAATGACTCCCATGAGTTTGGTAGGCCTCCTAGTGCAATTAGAGTTAACTCTTTGCTATCAATCTAATATCCAATTGTGGATAATTGATCCCTTAGTTCAATGATCCTCATGAAGTATGCATTAATGGACTCTCCTTTGTTTATTTGAGCATTGTTGATTTGCCTCTTTAATGCAAGAGTCCTACTGGTGTTGTTGATCTCATAGGTACTCTCAAGAGATTTGAACATATGATATGCAGTTTCATGTTTTGCTAGGATGGGCACTATACGATCCCTAACTGCAGCTACTAAGATTTTCATGGCTTTTTCATTGTTTTCAATCCATTGAGTTTTCTCAGGATCAGCCTCTGGTTCCTTTTTATTTTCTTTCACAAGTGAGTCTAATTTATTCTCTTTAAGGATCATCATGATTCTAAATTTCCATGATGTGAAGTTGTCTGCTCCTGCAAGACGATCTTCAAATCTAATCACACTTGACATTATGAAGAATGTGATGTGAATTCGATTTTAGAAAATACGAATTTTTCTAGAGCAATCTGATATCTAGATTTGATTTGGATTCACACAACTTGGCTCTGATACCATGTAAATGTAATCAAATCTTTATCAAATAGGATCCTAAGAAATCTAAGGAAACACTAAGGTCTGAAATTCTATGTGAGAATTCTAAGTCAGATTTTAATTTCCAAATTTCTTCTCTTTATGCTGAATGTGCTGATTGCAGAACAGTAATAAATTTCGATGTTTTGCATATCAATGAGGAACCACCTTGAGTACGTTTGGAGACCTGCTTCTAAGAGATGCGTCTCATGAGAGGACATGTCTCCACAAGTGGAGGCACGTCCGCTCATGGGACGTGTCCCTTTGAGCGCACGGGTTCCTACATGACCGACTAACATTTGGTTAGTGCCTTAACACACACATAACCTTATGTGGTGGGTATATGAGTTCCGATTTATTTAAATACAGAATTTTAACATCATTTATTTTATCGAATTTATCCATGCTTATAAATTCGATTTCACTTATTTTCCAGAAATGTTTATTTTGAAGAATAGCCTTGATCACATATAAATGATGATGTTGCTTTTCAGCAATCATCATTTATATTTGACCGAAGCTACCATTCATCAACAGGGTTTATAATTTTTTCCTCAAAAATTAAGGGTTTGCTCTTGTATGCCCTAATCAAGGTTTTCGCAATTCAAGAGGGATCTCTAGGTTTTGGAAAGGTTTTATCGTTTTTCCTTAAAACGTTGTTATGTATGCTGATCTGTGTTTCGAATTTTGTGCCAGCTACCTGTTTGGTTTTTTTGATTTTTTTCTTCAAAAATCGTTTTTGGGCTTTTGTAATTCGCAAAGTTGCATAGGATTCTTTTGTGGGTTTTTACCATTTTTTCTAAAAAACGATGCTTTGTAAACTTCACTTTCATGGTTTTGCAATTTTTTCCTCAAAAATCATGGTTGTTGTAGTCTGTTCTAGGGCGTTGTGCTCATCTACAAAAGTTTGGAGGGTGCCGATTTTTCCTCAAAATCATGGCAATTGTTCTCAGTGTGTCTCTGGTTATAGGGAGGGACAATTCTATTACCCAACATCAGGTTGGATGTTTTGTGATTCTGCAATTTCTGGGAGGGTTGGTGGTAGACTCATCTCAAGTGGCAGAGTCAATGGCAAGCTCTTGTCTTGTGTTGTAGAAGTGTTCTGAGAAGAAGGGGGCAGCCTTCTCTATCATTTCTCTAGGTAGTTTGAACGATGACCATTAAGGGAGGGTATTAGAATAATTTAGTTTCTTTAATAGTCATCTTAGTCTTAGTCTTAGTTAGAAAGTTTCTATATTCATCTTCTGTTAATGATTGTTTCTTTTAGAAACATCGTCTTTAGAATTTTATTTAAGGAGCCTTTATCTCCTTTGTTTACTAAAAAACATCGATTATTTGAATAGTCCTTGTTTCCTGTTGCGCAGACGTGGTTCAAAATCTAGAAAAATCTTGTTTCGCAACTTTTTGGGATGACAATTTGTTACTAGGATGCCAATGCATTACACATACATCCATCCATTTGAATCGTGTCTGTGACAATGAGCTTCTCAAGTGACTTGCTAGGTACATCTTGAAATTTTCTTTTGCACTACGAATTTTAAGCATGCTTCGCATATAGCTGTTAAATTCCTTTTTACACCTTTCAACTCCTCCTTTGTAGCCAAGCCTACAACTCATTACTCAAAAAAGTTTCCTCCCTGACCTTGGTGGTTGTTACATTAAATGTAGCTTCAAAATTTAGTGACTTCGTCTCTTCTAATATTGGATCATCTTTGTCAGGGGCCTTTCTTGGTGAGATTTTGGTGGGACTTTCCTACCCTTGCCTCTTGTTGAAGTCCTTGCCATGATGTTGCAAAATAATTCCCGCAATAACTTAATACAAATCCAAATGTGCTAGAATTTTTACTATTATTACTCAAGTCTAATCCTCATCTGATGAAGAAAAATCTACAAGAAACTTGAAGTTTTGCAGCCTTTAGAAGCTACTTTGGAGGAAACTCTAATTTTGCAATAACTTCTTCAAAAACATTTCAATCTTCCTCAAATCTAGATTGTAGCTTATTTTATGTGTCCTAGATCACCCCTCCAAAATTTAAATAAAACTACATTTATGAGATATCCACTTGACAACGTCACCTCCAAAACAAAACAAAACAAAAAATTGCCCTTCTCACCTTTGAGATGCAGAGAACATGCTCTAATACCCCTTGTAACGAAATCACTTACCATGAGAGAAGAATATAAAAATAAATAAAATGCTTATTATATTGAGGGGGCAACCTCCAAAAGTTTCCAATAAGAACAAACTTGCAATACCATTCCAAACAACTACTCACTACCTCCTATATATTGGCATATCATTGAGCAATGTTATTACCCTAATCCGAAGGAGGCTTACTTAGCTTGTAATAAATATATTTAGGGACTAATAAATGACTCAAATAATTGGCCTAGCTTATGTGATCTGTAGTTACTTATCACATATCCCATTAAAACCAATTGTTAAGGGAATACCATAAACTATGTCAAGTCAGTCAACACTAATCGTCTACGTTAAGCAAGGGTATAAATATAAGATCATTGCGAAAGTAAACATATAACTAGAGAATGAATCATCAACTCTCTATTGTTATATACAAAGTTCTCTTTTATCTGTTGTCTTAGATATTAACAATTTTCCCTATGGATAGCTTTCTCTCTTACATGATAGTATTTTTTTCCTATTAAAGGTAAATAACAGTCTAAAATATTAAACAGCAAAACAACAAATTTCCCCTACAACAGGTAGATGAAACAAACAGCAAGAAACCCAAAAAGGAAGATTGGCAACACCCAAAGCAAAGAGACACTAGAATTGATTAAGCACTGCAGCAGCCTCCCATTCCTCAAAAAGGGACTCCAAATGACGTTCTATGAACTCAGCATCCTCATGGAGAGACATCATAGTATTTAGCACTTGCTTAATTTAGTGCTACTATCATAGCCATTGTCCTTGACCTTAACTCCTTATGTTTACAATACAGGTTTGTACCCCCATTGAGTACATGGCTTAAAGAAAACAATTTTAAGGGATCAAGCTCTTATAGAAAAAGTAGATTATACATTGATACATGGAGACAAGAAATGCATAAATTGATGACTAGCTCTATTACGACTGACAAGAAAGTGACCTTAAGATCAAATGGCAACAATCAATAGCAAAAGAAACCAACCCAAGAGAGAGGTATAGAAACACTATAAATGTTGATAAGCTATCTGATGCATTCCATACAATTGGCATGCAATGTGATGGAGACAGAAGATAATAGATTTTAACATGTGGATAAAAACCTTGAGCTTTCCACGTTCCTAATCAGCTCTAGGAACTGTCCAATTTTGACAGTAGTTTCAGTAGAATTTCTCTGTGGTTTAAGCTTCTTAGTTGGAGGCAGAGTTTACAGATACTCTCCAACCCCCGGATAAATGTATCAATATAGTCCAGATACCGCCAGACATATTCAAACAGGAATCCGCATCTTTAGTCATATCCACTACATTGACATATAGTTCCAGGCCATCTGGAATCATAGCTGTTCATATTATTTAAATCATTAAAAATGCCGTAAAACATCAACAAATATGGTATCATCTCTGTCTTTCAATCTATAAATATGTAAATTATAAATGCCCTATCCAGTGATATCAGAATCAAGGAATCTTGAAAATTTTCGGTATACATATTCAATGACATATCTGTATCAGAAACTGTATCCTTTTGCATACAACACTCATTGCTTGTCTCAGTGAAAACAGGTCCAGTTTGCTTGTTTTTATTCTTGAGAAAATTCTCTTTGTCCTAAGGAAGCTCAATAAGAATTCCTAAATTTGGTTCTTGTTTTTGTCCTTGACAGAAAAAAAAATGATTATCCTTCAGGAAGCTCGATAAGGCTTTTGAAAATTTGGTCAATGGGTTCAGTTCACCAGAAGCTTTCTAGTTTCAAGTAACATGTGGATATCAAATACTGCTTCTGTATAGACTATAGAGACAGTAGGGTAAATTATTTGCACGATCAAAAGGACTTGATTTTGCATACCATTGATGCATGCAGAATGAGAATTGGAACACTTCAAGATGACAAGAAAGCAAAGAGGTTGCACAAATACTTGGGGGGGAAGTTTGTAGGAATTGCAAAAGATTCCAAAAGATACCTCATAAATGGCCAAGGAAACAAGACACCATCTCTCTACATTAGTGGAGATGGATTCCCCAATCTATAGAACAGCATTTTTGAAAGATTGTTAAGAGAATGCTCAGATTGTTTGGGACAAAACAGATACAGATATTGATGGGGACACCTTTGAGGATGGGAATTATCATAGGCAATCAGCATATTTTCTAAGCAACATGTACAACTCATGTAAGGTTTTAACAAAGAAGATAGGCAGACATGGCAATTTTTTACTTGGGTTTTATGTCAGAAGCACAATATGTTTTCCTGTCTGGATTATTTTTAGAAAACTGGCTAAAGAATAGATTGCAGACCCCAAAAGAACAACAAACAAAAGAAACAAGTTGGATTTGAACTGCAGATATGTTTTCCTGTCTGGGTTATTTTTTATTCAGTTTGTTGACAACTATTAGGCATTTTGGCTAGTCTTGTTAAGGGGAATCTGATTCATGCTATGCTTATTAATTATGTATAAAAATTCATCAAATATTTTATATTTTTTAGCAGATTCCGTCACAATAACTTGATCCTATTTCATTTATAAAGTAAAACACGTAAGGTCAAAGGGGCTGTACTGAGATGCCGAAAAAAAACAATCATAACTCGTAAGAGCATGACCCAAGTACAATTCGTACAACTACAATAAAAATTAAAAAACCCATAACTCCAGCCAATATGGTACAAAATTATGAAACTCTAGTTTCGCAAATTATTCCAATTCTCAAAAAGATTACCATAACTTGCCCCGACCAAACCTACAAGTAAATATTAGCCCAACATCAATTTCACGAAAAAAATTCAAATTAGGTCGTAACAGGCGCATTTCAAACAACTTAGCTCGAGACCCCCAGAAATGGAATCGTGCCTATAATCAGCAATACCGTAAATTGTTGCACATACCCAAACCACAGTGGTGAAAATTAAATCCTCGTTCCCCAAATGATTCAAATCCGCAAAAAAATAAAAATCCCTAATTCGCTAAATTACACATTTTCATTGAACTCCAGTATGTCAAATCACACCGATTGACAGAAAACATGAAACGCTAGTTTCCTTAATTACTCGCATTCATGAAAACCTAATCTGCTAAAAAACCTCTCATTTAACATAAAAAAATAAATAGGCATGAAAACGTAGCTCACAACTCAAACCCTAACATCCACTCTGCTAAAAATTCAAACCCTAAAACAAAAATTAACCACACCCTTTCCAAACTCTACTTACCTCAGGTTCGGGAGACACGGCCATTTCATCGTGAGCGTAATCAACGATTCCCAGACCGACTTTGCTGGGCTGTTGTGCTTCAACAGGACTCGTATTCGCAGGAGAAGGGCTTTTCGAGGGGTTCTTTTCGGCTAAAGAAGCTTGTGGCGAAGGAGATGATAAAACTGGAGAATTATCTTCGTCTGCATTTTCGTATTCTTCCATGTCTTCATCAACGTCCATGTCTTCGTCATTGTACAGAGAAAGCAGAGCAATTCCTTCGGCTTTTTTCTTGCTCGTCATTTTTACAGTACAAAAAATGATATTGTGCTAGAAAGGGGGTTTTCTACAGGCTTCCTGGAATATTAGAAAATAATTGGATTTCTTCAGTGTTGAGAATTTTCCATTTCCATGATACAGTGTTCTCTTTGGGCCGGCTCAGAGCCAGCGAAAAAATCGAAATGGATGTTGTATTTATAGTGTCAGTGATTAACGAAAAGAATACGTTTAGATATAAGACCAAATGAAAAGTTTGTTTCCGTATACAAGTGGTGTAAAGTCTTTTTAAAAAAATTTAAAAAATAAATAAAGTCTTTAAAATGTGATGGCTTGTTGCAGTGGACTAAGAGGAATGCAAAAGGTATTGGAAGTAGGGGATAAAATTTTTGCATATTTTAAAAGATGAAATAAATATGATTGAATAATGATTATAGTTTGTTATTTCTGGATTTAGTTTGCGTTTGAATTTTTTCATCAAACACATGAAAAAAGGATGTCTCAATTTGGCATGTGTATTATGATCAGTTTAAGTATAAGAATTAGTTAAAATTAGTTGAAGTTTAATGAGATATTATCAATATCAATTTGTATTACATTAGGTTATAGTGATTGTATTCAAAGATGATGATGGTGATATATAAGTATGTAACAGTGTAAAATAAAGTGCAAATTGCATGTGAAAGAATGTATAAAGGACAACTTTGTTGGCGAAAAGTAAGATGAGTTGATGAGCAAATGAAGTATTACAAGTATGTATTTCAAAGAAGCAAATAGTTAATATGGAATGTAAAAAAATCAAATATTCAAATAATATAAGAAAAGGTAATGATTCTTGTGTTTTTTCGACAATGAGTGCTAAATTGAAAAAGTACAAAATAGTAAAAACATGTATGTGTGAAAGAAGCATAAGAAATTTTATGTAGTAGGAATGTCGTAGGATTTTGGCCTAGTAATTATTGTATCTTTTGGTCTATGTAGAACTAGACTATGTTCAAGTAATGATTTGTAGTTAACGTATACAATAACATGAGTAGTAAGCATATTGGTGTTATTTTAATAGTTTTCACTAATTAAGTTATATAATAACAAACTATAAGTGACCATGTAAATATAGAGTGTGTGAATTAAGGCATATTAGATATTTATACTGAATTTGTAAGTTTGATGGTGACCTAAGCATGTTGTCATATTGTTAGTAAATGTTGATGCAATACTAAGATGAAGTATAAGGTGTTGGTGTTTTAATTTTCCAGCTAGGCTTTGCAACTCTCTAAGAGGTAGCCAACCTCTATATTAAAGAACCACAAAGGCTAGTGGCCAACTGACAGGAAATGGAATTGACACACATTTCCCCTGCACTTCAGGCTCTGTAAGACTTAGGGGGTAACCCTTTAGCAACATATAAAAATCTAGACACACAAGTAACAGGATATTGCTTAACAGATAATGCTCTCACAGAAATATGTTGAAACCTAAAATATCACTCAAAATTGGCTAACACCTTGAGTTAATTACACTAACCAGCATGGAGAACATGACAAATACAACTCAGTAAAACAGATTTAAAATGGTTTTTTGATTCAAAGACTTGGGACCAAACTGATAACAACAGAAACATGATAATGGACCAGTGCCATATCCATTGGGCTATGGAGTCATATAACTAGCATTCATCCTTCAGTGTTGAACATGCTCTAAAGGTCTTGCAAATGTTGTCACATTATAACAACCAGACCACTAAAGCTTTCTCTGATAACTCTTCTTATAAATCCACCTGAAACATAACACTCCTGTCACATTTGTCAAAGCAATTACACTATCCCTGAACAATTGGCAATAATAATTATAGCTTGTGCTTTATTAAAGCAATTACATCATTCATATAATAGAAGGAAACAACAAATGTAACTCAAATGTAACAAATGTGCATGAACAGACTCAAAAAAATTTATTATTGAATCCAAAATAGCATTACAGTTCAGCCATGGAGACAATTATCAGCTAAAATAAACATAATAGAATAATTCAGAACACACACTTTCAAATTAAATGACTAACAGTCATATTTCGCCTTAGCTTTACAATCTACCCATAGCTTTTGCCAGACTTGCAGAGCTTTCAGAAAAATGGAACCTTTTACAATGAGAAGAGAAAAGAAGATATAGAAAATAGAAGAAACCAAGAGTAGCCCTAAAACTGATCTGGAAATGCCATCTGGAAGCTCCATTCCCATTGAAAAACCAAGATGCAAAGCATCTCTACTCTCTCATCCTTTGCAGCAACAAACTTATTCTCTCAAAACTACCTTTGCTCATCATTGCTTTGAAACGAAAAATCTGCCCATGTGGAGAATCTCCATCATTCACCCAATTGTTGGAAAATACCTGTAAAAAACTCTTATTTTTGTTCTCCCGTGAAAGCATTTTACATTGCCTTTAATTTCTGTTCACTTTATAATGTTGTAGTTTTGTTTTCCTCCATATATTAAAGTTTGATAAGTTTAATATTTCTTCTCTTTAATTTGTTGCACATTAAATCCCAGCACACATTGGCCTTTTAAAAAATGAATATTAAATTAATTTTACCCATATCCTCTTACATTGTATTCCCCAACAAAGAGAATGTTTTCTCACACAGTGAATATTAAATTCACTTTACATTGACTTGGGCAAATAAAATATTTACCCATGCTCCATTTACTTCATTGTCCACTTTCACATTTTTACATTTCACCCACATATTTTCACCCACAAATACTTAAAATATTTGGTTTTAATATAGAGCCATTCAAATACTACACGGACAATATTTAATCCATGTGGGAATACACTTTATATTTTGCATATCAAAATGCCTTGGTTTTCACCTGTCCTCGGACCCACCTCTTTTATAATTAATAAATTACCCCTGCAACATTAAATATTTCACACTTGAAATATTTCATCTTTATATTTTACCTTTTAAAATAGAACCCATTTAATATTGTTCCTGGCAAAACATTTAAAAAAATTCATATTTAATATATATGGTGGCCCACCAAATATTTCATCACGCTCTTTAAAATTTTGAAGACCCTATGCATGAGGAATTTAATATTTCCCATGAGGCGAGTAAATAATTTCCCATGCCTTCAAAATATCTTGGGCCCACCTTCACTTGCCTCGCACACCTCACAGGATTTTGGCCAACATCATCACTCCTCATGCGAGGCCTGCGAGGTTTGCCCTGAGTCTTCTCTGCAAACTCATCTCCGCATCCTTGGATGCCATCGCTCCTCCCTCACCTGGCGTGAGGGTCTCCATTATTTCCAGGCATGCTTTGATAGATGTCCATCCTCTCTCCAAGTCGCGCCCTTCCAATAACTTCATGCGTGCATTCCTCTTCATTGGCTGGAAGTTTCTAAAGCCATTTCAACCAGTTCATTGGTGTGCGGCCTGCAATGGTGCACTGTGAGACCGCATTTACTTTGAGGCTCCAATATTGCAGGTCGTGCACCCTCCAACTGTATTTTCTCAATACAATTTGAAGAGGTTAACATGTTCTCCTGTCCTAGCTAGTCATCCATTTTAGAATCTAAATACAAACACACTACTACACAATCATCCATCTTTGATGTTGGATACTTAAATCTCCATTTGCGGATAGCTGATTCTACTAGCATTCTTGTAGCCAAGGATCGATTTGGTGCAGATGAGACAATCTTAACCACCTCTTCATTGCTCAAGACATCCCAAACCCCATCAGAAGCAAGCACAACAAATTGGTCCCTCTCCGTGAGCAACCTATATGAAACTTCAGGTATGGCAATCACATCATACTCTTTCAAACAGAAAACTCCAAATGCCCCTGCCATTGCCAAACCCAGGGCATCATCGTATGGTAACCATACCCTATACACTTCAGGTTCATCTTGCAAAGCAAAAACCCGACCCCTACATTGTTTGATTTTTTTTGCTTCCCTTGGAAAGTTAGGCTTCAAATCAATAGTCAGTTGAGTAGAAATGATAGAATCACTAGTTGCTTTTGTTCCAAGAACAACACGAGAATCTCCAATGTTTCCAATAAAAGGTATTGTGCCTGCTTAATAATAGAAACGACAGTGCTTCCACTGCAAAAGCAATCTACAGCTGAATTAGACCTCAATTCTTTGTCCATTACTTTATATGCTTTCAGATATGTTTATTTCCAAGCAAAAAAAAGTGTTGATTCCTAATCTAAATTGATTTCTCCATCCAAATGTTGTTCACAATCACCTTTACTGCAAGATGACAATGAAATTCATTCTCAACAACATATAAGGAATCACTACCAACTTGTGCATCCTTATCACATTCTTGCTCAACTCTCTCATTGTCAATATGGAGGTCACCAACCTTAAGTGCATATCCAGATTTGAAACTTTGAATTATATCCATTCATTTAATAACCTGATCCATACTTATTTGTTTTAAAACTTTAGGCTAATGAACAATCACTAGACTCATAGATTTCCAAAAGTAATTCAATCCATTTAGATTCTTGTAGTATGAAGCTCAGAGGAAAAGCCTTTAATGTTCTTCAAGAATATCAAGAACAATGCACATAGTTTCTCTTCTTCTAATCTTCTTATATTCAACTGTGCACTGACATACACCATAATAGTGTGAAGCATGTCAGGCCCCACTTGACCTGACTAAAAAACAAATTGTTTTGAAACAAATTTCATACTCAAACTGACTTGATACAACTTTTGAATGCATGTGAAGTGGAATGATAAACTGGGTTATCATGAAAATCAATTTTTTGACACTTTTGGAAAATGAAGAAAATAGGCCAAGTGGGCTCTGGAATCGGCTTGGGAAATTGGTCAAACAACCTCCGGGAGACATCAAAACTTGCAAGCATTTAGACATTTGATCCAAGAGTACACTACAACAAACGGTTCGAAAAAAGGAAACCCAAGGAACTGGATATTAATCCACAAAGTCGCTTACTCAAACCTTCTGCAACAAACAACTGTTTTGAACCAATTGAAACTGACTCAATTGTCATTTTGTAAAAATAACAAATCAACTCTTGACGAGTTGCCACTGGAAACAGTAGATCATTTAGGTACCCTGAGCACGTGTGCAAAAGGAATTTTCTTGAATCATCATTGGTCAAAATATATTGACGGTCGAAGTTGACCTCTCTGAAATGTTGTCATGAATGCAGATGCAAAACTGAACAAACTGCATTTGGTTTTGATCTACTAAAAATAGTAAATCAAATCATGAGGCTTTAAAATTTGGCACTCGAGATCATCTTGGTATGATGACTTGATAGTCATCTGGTTGCAAAATGAAATCTCAAACGGGATGCAACTTTGTAAAACTGAACGTTTGTAAACAACAAAAAAAGTGTCAAAACCCTCTAGCTTCACTTTTTGAAACCCTAAAAAAACTCATCGTGGGAAGCTGAAAACTGACATGCACATTCACATATGTCAATTGAATATGTCTGCAAATGGGTTTTACACGAAAATCAACAGGTTTTAAATTACAAGCCTCCAAAGTGGGTTACTCAGACTGATTTATTAGTTGCACTTTTGAAAGTGCAGAAGCAAAATTTTGAAATGGGCATCTCAAATTTTGCAAAATTTGAGAGTGCCATTAGTGGCTTCGACTAGGGATGTATGCCCCCTGTGGGCATAGCAAGATTCCTAATCTCTAGAGAGTAGACCAAAAAACTGAGTCCATCATGTGTCCTCAAACTATTCCTTCATTTAACCTTGTTTTTCAACTTCATCCGATGACCCCAGGCCACCAAATGAAAAACTGGGAATCAAAATTTACCTTTGTCAAATACAATTCTATAGAAAGATTTAATCTCCCTCAACTCATGCGTGCCTCTGTCAAACCATAACAACACTGGTGACTACATTTGTGCAAACATAAGCATTAGGCTACCTTTGTGCAAGTTAAAACTTGCTCTTTGTTTAACTTTATCATCAAATGGCAACTGAATTATATAGGCCACATCACTGTCCATCATTTCATTTTATGATTTCATGTCAAATAGCAACACTTGAAACCGGTGATCAAGATCACATGAAAATATGGTCTTATCACATTCACTAACCCCTTCATTATGATCAAGTTCAGAGGAGATGTCATGGTTGAAAAACAACATACAATCATCATGTGTGTTGAGCAAAAATTGCTCATACATTTGTATCTCCTCCAACTGAAAAACACCACAGGTGGATTGTCATCACCCAAACACCACAACCCAAACACATTATCATGTGTTTCAAGATTCTGAAAATTAGATTTGTCAACACCTAAAATATTTTCATCTTCATTCACATCATGACATTCAACAAAAACATCAACCTCCAATGCATGAGCAGTGTTCTCCATCTTAGGTTTGCATATGATGTCAGTTTCATTCTTCAAACCATCATGCAATTCCATATGGAAAGTCTCAACTAAAAATTCAGATAACTCAGAATCTAATCCTGAACTAAGAGTCTCACATTGACTCTTCATAACATATTCATTGTCTAAATTATTTTGGATGCTATCATTTTCAAGACCAACAAGATCAGCAAGAAGACTTTCATGTGCATTATTAGCTGATAGGCACATTGATCCATGTACAAGAGACTCACTGCTATCTGAAACTTGTTCATCAGCAATAGAGCTAAACCTTCCTTTCTTTTGACACTAGTACATTCCTCATGCCAAACAAACATGTCCACTTGCATACCATGAAGATGAGAGAGATCATCCACGAAAGACCCACATTCAACTTCATATTGACTGACCTCACATCCATTATCATTTGCATCACATGGTTGCTCCACACATTGATCAAAAGGTCTTGCAATTTTAACACAATCTGAAAGTCCATCAAATTGTTTCACATTATCTATGGATGATAATGTTGATTCTAGATCCATTTGATTGTCACTAGGCACAACTTGATTATTCAAAACTGAACTCCTTCCTTCGTTAGTGTGCACTTCATCATCCTTCTCATGTACCACTGACATTTCCATCTTTGTCTCATACAGGTAGTCATGAGCAACAAAAACATAAACAAGCTCATCACCTTCTTCACCATTCCCATCACTATATTCATGATCAGCAAATTGAACACATATATGTTCATCCTCAGATTCTTCATCATTGACAGAATCAATAGGCTCCATTGATGTCAAACTCAAAATATATTCCAAGTTTGCATCAAATTTAAATGGATCATTCACTTGTGAATAAGTGACTTCATTAGTATCCATATCACTATATCCTTTGTGTGAAGAACATACCTCTAAGTCATTCTCATAAGATCTTTCATAATCATCAAAAGAGCAATCAGTTTGGCTTTCACCATCATCCTTATCACAAAAAATCTCATCGCTACATAAACCATGTTCAAAATCTTCTGAATGAATACTTGAGGCTGCACTTTCAGGATCATAATCACTGGTTTGTAATGAAATGTCAATAACACAAGCATTGTAATTGTTGCTTACAATAGGGCATGGTATAGCATTTTGTATCTCATTTACTTCTCCATCACTTGAGATATTATAGGAACAATTTTCATGCATATTTATCCTGTCATCATCCCATATATCTTCGTCTTCATTACTACTGCAAGGATCAACACATATGCTGATTGTAAGCTGATTAAAATTAATGTCCTCATTCATAAAACAGGTATCTTCATTTTCTGATACACTCTTTTCATTCTTATGTATCAAGTTTTGATTTTCTCGAATAAGACAGCTACTACCTTCATTTTGAGACACCACATTTTGATGACATTTAACATAAGTTCATTAGGATTTGCAGATCGTGATGATGGATAAATTGGAGCAGCAAAATCATTACCCTCTTGACAAGCACTATTATTATTCGATTCATGAGTTCTATTTGCCTGAGGTGTGTTAGGATGACCAACACTCACAGCCCTATGTCCTTTCATCATTGAGTATCTCAAATTATTCTCAATGTCTATAGCCATCTAATATGCTTGGTGCAAGGTTGTAGGCTCTTTATCCCTCAACAGATAACTTATCTTTTTGTCAAATACTCCTAAATATACGACCAAACATTCAACATCATTTGGCCTTATTTCTTTAGGAATCTCTCTTATGATATTTGAAAATTTGAGATTAAAATATGGGACTAACTCATCTTTTCCTTTCTCCATGTTCATGAACCTTTTCCTTATCAAAATAGGGTTAATCCTTTCTCCACATTGTTCCATGAACACTACCTTGAGCTCTTCCCATGAATGAACGAAAGAGGTTGGTAAATAAGAGAACCATTCTCTTGCATCTCTTCTCAAGGACTAAACAAATAACCTCATGATCGCATCCTTGTGATCAATCTCATAATCTTTCATCACATTACTGAACTCTTGCAAATTTTTGTTTGTTGATTCAACCCTATCACCAATGAATCTTGGTAACTTATTTCTGACTTTAGCTGGAATGTCATTTGGGTAACCACTAAGGCCATTGAAATTGATGGCTTTGTACCTTCCGGTGTTGAAACCTCTTTGACAATCTGACTGGGACTTATCACAAACCATAGTTCTATCTGAAACCATACTAGGGTGCATATATTGAGGCATCTTGATATGCCCTTTTCAAATTTCACATATCAACTCTATAGTTGATCATTCATTGCCCTATTTCTATCTATCATCATGATCTTAGAATATTACATTACATAATTCAAATGCATTTACACATAAGATCTATTTAGTGGGCAAATTTTTAAAACATACTTCTCCAACAAAATACACAGGCTGCAAATTACAAATCAGAAGTATGCAAACTAAATATTACTACATTTTCCCTCTTTTAGTGCTAATCACTCAATAGGGAACCAAAGTTTTGTCTAAGATGTTCAAGTATGGTTTTCATATACAATTTTCTTGAAAACCAAGAGTGAAGAATACCTAGAAACATTTCAGCTGCTGCAAATTGTCTTCTTGACTGGAAATATTTGTAGATCTAGAACTTTCTTCACATTTTAACAGGTTCTATTAATAGAGTCACCACCTCTTTTCACGGAGGACTGAAATTCAAGCAGTATGAAGTTCTTTCACATGCAAACATCTTTCTGAGTTCCTTCCACCAGCAGAGCACCATAGATCATGTAATCTTCAGGTTCACTGCAACAAATCTTTCTCCAGGCTTGAAATCCTTCTGCATTTGAACTAAATTCAGAATGGTAAATCATTTGACTCTAAACAATGACTCTTAAGGCTAGATTCTGCAATTAGATTTTTCACAAATTCTCCCCAGTAGATTAGCCATTCTGTTGGTGACTCGGATGGGAAAAATAATTCAATAATTTTCAACCTCTGGTTACATAAATAATTCAAAACTTTAATGACTTTATAACAACACCGTCTACAACCAAAACTTCTGAGTTCATCCCCAGTAGAGTCGCCATTCTGTTGGTGTTTTAATTTTTCAGCTAGGCTTTGCAACTCTCTAAGAGGTAGCCAACCTCTATATTAAAGAACCAGAAAGGTTAGTGGTAAACTAACAGGAAATGGAATTGACACACATTTCCCCTACACTTCAGGCTCTCTAAGACCTAGGGGGGTAACCCTTTAGCAACATCTAAAAATCTAGACACACAAGTAACAGGATATTGCTTAACAGATAATGTTCTCACAAAAATATGTTGAAACCTAAAATATCACTCAAAATTGGCTAGCACCTTGAGTTAATTTCACTAACTAGCATGGAGAACATGGCAAACACAACTCAGTAAAACGGATTTTAAATAGGTTTTTTGATTCAAAGAGTTGGGACCAAACTGAAAATAACATAGACACGATAATGGAGTAAGAAATGCATGATTCTATGGAGTAAGAACCATCACTTCAGCCCACATCAATAGAGTCATTCTAATTTAAATGCAAACCAGCAAAAACATGCAACTACACTAACCATGATTAATCTAGAAAAAAGATTGATCATTGGCTGCAGAAATCTGACAAAATGGCAGGAAAATAGTGATGAAGAAGGGAGGCGTTACATGCAGATTTTTATTTTTTTTAGAACCACGTCTTTGCCAAAGATGTGAATAAAGCAAAAATGCTGATATGCAATTTTTAAGAAAACCAAAAAATGTTGTCAAGAACACCATTTCATTTGCTGCAAATTTTGGCATCTTGAGGAATTTGCTCAAAGGAAATTGATGTGAAATAGGCCTTGAAGTCATCCACCATTATTTTGTAAGGCATTAATTTTTCATCTTTTGTTTTGTAGTCATCATTAACTTGTTTAATCACTAGCTGAGAGTCACCAAGAACACGCAACTCTAGGATTTTCCATTGCACCGCCATACGAAGCCCAAAAAGTAAGGCCTCATATTCTGCAATATTGTTGGTGCATGGAAACTGTATCTTGTAAGCTTTAGGTATACAATCCCCTTGTGGAGTGACAAAGAGATTTCCAGCACCAGAACCACCTTGTGTGAAGGAGCCATCAAAATATAAAGTCCACAGATGTGTAGATTCCATTTTGCCCCTCTTTGAGACAACACAGCTTGTCGCGTTGTTTCAAAGAAAAAAGATTGATCAACTGATACATGCCCCAGAGATATCCTGGTAAGGATTATGATAAGAATGGTATGCCCCCTCGAGAGATTGATCAGACAAATTGGAAGAAGATTAATCTCTCGATAGATGTGACCAAGAAAATGATCAGATACTTGATATAGCGCAAGTGATAAAGTGGTGGTGTACATTTGATGGAAATGCACAATCGATAGGAATAACTGAACAATTGATGGAAATGATCAGTATAGCCGGGTTGATGAGCTGATGAAGCTGATTGAGATTGATGGAAGCGCAAGACAAGTTGATAGAATGATTGGTTGGTTGATTAAGGGACATGAGATTTGGAGATGCAAGTTGATTGATCTCTTTGCAACAGGAAAGATGAAGAAAATGAAATGCAATAAATGGAAGATGTAAGATGGGAGAAAATGAAGGTGATGAAGCCTCTTGTGCGTTTTAAGTGCTTTTATCATCATCGAGCTTATTATGTTGTAAATTAGTATAAGCATCTAGATAACATGAACATCTAGATGACCTAAATACTATTTGCGTTTTTATTTAGTAATGAAATATAAGCATCTAGGTATAAGGATCCTAGATGACCTGAATACTTATTGCATGGAAGACACTATCAGACAAGGAATGCTCTCATCCACACTAGACTCATAGGTCCTCGATGGTTTTAGACAACCATGTCTTAAGACGAGTCATCCCATGAATAAGAAACAATCCACAGGTAGCAAACAAGTGAACATGCCCCATCATCGCCTCTCTAGTCCTAGACATCCTGGAGAAGCTAAAAGACATGCCGCCAAAGATAAAATCATAAAACCATCAAAGATAAACAAACAAACATGCATCATGCTTCGATATGGAACTGATTCTTGGTACGGTTGTACACTTTTGATTGGATTTGGATAAAGGGATTGATAGGTATTCTGCAATATTTGCTTGATTGTTACTCATGATGCAGTTTGATTTTGCTGAAATTCAAAGCTATGTGGTGAGCTGAAAGTGTCATTGTTGAGTGATTTTTTGAAGTTATTTGATTTTTTGGAGTTTTGGAATAGTTGACGTTTTTTTGGATTTTTTCAAGACATTTTATGATTTTTATGGAATTTTTCAGGACATTTTATGATTTTTATGTATTTTTTCAGGATGTTTTATGATTTTTATGGATTTTTTCAGGATATTTTATGATTTTTATGAATTTTTTCAAGACATTTTATGATTTTTTTGGATTTTTTCAAGACATTTTATGATTTTTATGTATTTTTTCAGGACATTTTATGATTTTTATGGATTATTTTTCAGGACATTTTTATGATTTTTATGTATTTTTTCAGGACGTTTTATGATTTTTATGGATTATTTTTCAGGACATTTTTATTATTTTTATGGATTTTTTCAGGACCTTTTACAACGGAAAGAGATGGATCTCAAGCGAGTAGACAAACAAAGAGGGTAGTTTCTCTGACTACAAGATGCTCAATATCCTAACCCATGGCTAAGGTTGAGGAAATGCCCCAGTGAGGAATAGGACCAACCTAGTACGCATGAAAAAGAGAGCAAGTGAGGGGATTGTCGAACAATTCACAAGCCATGGTGAGTGTGAAAAGGATATAATGAAGTGGAGGGTAAATGAAAAATGGGATGAAAAGATCAAGTAAGCTCCAAAGGAAAGAGGAGCAAAGCCTCTACACATGGTGTCGATTTCTTGGTTTTCACCATGGTACTTGCTCAAGGCGCCACCGAAGTGGTTTTCACCATTGAACGAATTGATTTCTCTTTACTTTTTTCATTTTTTCCTCTTTTTTCTTTTTTTTTATTTTAATTTTTTAATTTCTTTTTTCAAGACTTTTTTCCATTTTTTTGTATTTTTTCAGGACTTTTTTCCATTTTTTTGTATTTTTTTAGGACTTTAAAAGAGTGTACCCTCTAAAGCACTCAATTATAAAACTTGCGAATGTGCATACGGTTGATGGGATCATTAAGCAATTCACCTTCTAGAGTAGATAACTGATATGCCCCAGATCCATACACAACAGTGATAACATATGGACCCAACCAATTAGGCTCAAATTTACCCTTCTTTTCTCTGTCTTGTTGATTGCGAGGATTTTCACGAAGCACAAGATCTCCAACCTCAAATGTGTGTGGTTTCACTTTCTGATTATAACTTTGACTCATTTGCTTTTGATATGCTCTAAGATGGTTAAAAGCAGTTTGTCTTCGTTCATCTAATAGCTCCAATTCCTGCAAACGGGAAACTCGGTATTCTTCATCATTGATGTGATTGTGCAAGGAGACGCACAAAGAGGGTAACTCGACCTCGATGGGAAAGATGGCTTGAGATCCATAGACAAGGGCATAGGGGGTAGCACTTGTAGGAGTGCGGATACTTGTGTGATAAGCCCACAAGGTAAGATTCAGTTGAATATGCCAATCTCGACCAGCTTCATTGACCATTTTTTTGAGAATTTTAAGAATGGTTTTGTTAGAGGCCTCAGCCTGGCCATTACCTTGAGGATAATAAGGTGTGGAGAAATGATGGTGTATATGGAATTTCTCACAGAGTTCACGGACATCTTGATTTTTGAATGGACGTCCATTATCTGTGATGATGGATAAAGGAACACCATAACGACATATGATGTAGTTTAGTATGAAAGTGGCTATTTGTTTTCCAATGATATGAGTGAGAGGAACAACTTCAATCCATTTCATGAAATAGTCTGTGGCAATGAGAATGAACTTATGACCATTGGATGAAGGTGGATGGATCTTACCCACAAGATCGAGTCCCCATTGATAAAAGGGCCATGGTGTAGTAAGAGACTGTAATTTTTGTGCAGGAGCATGTATCAAGTCTGCATGTTTTTGGCACTACTTGCATTTTTTAACAAACTGATAAGCATATGTTTCCATTGTAGGCCAATAATAACCCATACACAAGATTTTTTTGGCTAAGGTAGGACCGCTAGAATGTGCCCCACATATACCTTCATGTACTTCTCGTAAAGCAATTTTGCTCTCATCATGCTCAAGACATCTAAGTAAAGTACCATCGAGACCTCGACGGTAAAGGGTATTAGCTAAGATTACATAGCGGGAAGCTTGATGGATAAGGTTTTACGAGATTTATTGGATAGATCCGATGGAAAGGTGTTATCTTGGAGATAGGTATAAATATCGCCATACCATTGAGAATTAGGACCAACAATAAGGCAGATCATTTCAGATTGTGGTATATTGTGAGCGGGTTCCAAAAGAGGCTCTACCAAGAACTCACAGTAGGCAGCATTACGTGGCATTTCTACAAGTGAACCAATTGTTGCCATTGCATCAGCAGCTCAGTTGCTATCTCGAGGAATTTTCTCAAAGGAAATTAATGTGAAATAGGCCTTGAAGTCATCCACCATTCTTTTGTAAGGCATTAATTTTTCATCTTTTGTTTTGTAGTCATCATTAACTTGTTTAATCACTAGCTGAGAGTCACCAAGAACACGCAACTCTAGGATTTTCCATTGCACCACCATACGAAGCCCAGAAAGTAAGGCCTCATATTCTGCAATATTGTTGGTGCATGGAAACCGTATCTTGTAAGCTTTAGGTATACAATCCCCTTGCAGAGTGACAAAGAGATTTCCAGCACCAGAACCACCTTGTGTGAAGGAGCCATCAAAATATAAAGTCCATAGATGTGTAGATTCCATGTTGAAGATTGATTCATCAGGAAATTCGGTAATAAGAGGATGATTATTTGTCATAGGAGCATCGGCGAGTTGATCTGCTATAGCTCGTCCTTTAATTGATTTTCTTTCTATGTACTCAATATCAAACTGACTGAGAATCATAACCCATTTAGCTAATCGGCCCGTGAGTGCTGCTTTGCTCAAGAGGTACTTAAGAGGATCAATTTTTGCAATGAGCTTTGTCTAGTGTGTAAGCATGTAATGTCACAACTTTTGTGATGCAAAAACTATGGCAAGGCATGCTCTTTCAATAGAACTATAATTGAGCTCATATCCCACTAGAGTGCGACTAATGTAATAGATAGCACATTCATTTCCTTCAGAATCATGTTGTGCCAAAAGTGCCCCCAGTGCTATGGTGGTTGTGGATATATACAAAATTAAAGGCTTGTCATCTGTGGGAGGTACCAATACTGGCGGTGTCATCAGATACTCTTTGATTTTCTGAAAAGCTTGTTCACACTTGTCATCCCATCTGAATGGAACATTCTTGTGTAGTAGATGTTGAAAGGGTTGACATTTATCTGCGAGTTGTGATATAAAGTGGCAAATAGACTGAAGTTTTCCTTGTAATGATCTCAACTGTCTGATATTCTTAGGTGGAGGCATTTCAAGTATAGCCTTTATTTTTGCAGGATCAACTTCAATTCCCTTAGATGTGACAATGTATCCAAGGAGTTTCCCAGAGGTTACCCCAAAGGCACATTTTTTGGGATTCAATCGGACTTTGTATTTTTCTAATCTTGTGAAAATTTTATCCATGATCTCTAGATGTCCAGCTCTTGTGTAATATTTTCCCAACAAATCATCTACATAGTCCTCTAGATATGTATGCATCATGTCATGAAAGATAGTGGTCATTGCACGTTGGTAGGTAGCTCCGACGTTCTTCAACCCAAAGGGCATGACATTCCAACAGAAGGTTCCCCAAGGACAAGTGAATTTTGTCTTAATTTGATCTTCAGGAGCTATTTTAATCTGATTATAGCCTGAGAAACTGTCCATGAGGGATAACATTTCATGTCTTGCCGTCAAATCCACTATCATGTCAATGTTTGGAAGGGGGAAGTCATCCTTAGGACAAGCTTTGTTTAAATCTCTAAAATTCGTGCAAATTCGGATGCCCCCATCAGGTTTTGAAACTGGTACCAAATTTGAAATCTAATCAGCATAGTCAACAGGTCTTATAAATCCTACATCTAGCAACTTTTGTAATTCGGCTTTTACCAATAGAGCAATATGGGGTGCATTTTTCTCAACTTTTGTTTAACAGGTTTCACCCTCGGTGGCAAAGACAAGTGATGCATGACTAGATCTGGATCAAGTCCTGGCATATCTACATAAGACCATGCAAAGTTGACTTGTCTTTCCTTGTAAAACTATATATTCTCTATTCTCTCTTCAGGTGTTAATGATTTTGCTAGGTGAATTATCTTCGGTTTTTCTTCTGTACCCAAGTTAGCTGGTATTATCTTCTCCACTAGCATAGATGACTTTTCATGATATACTGCTAAGGGAAGTGTGTCAAGCCTTCCATCCTCAGGCGCCTCATAGAGGTTTTCACCCTTGGATACGTCCTTTATTTTTACTTTTTTCAGGTCTAATAGTGCCATAGGGTGGTTTTCACTAGAAGACCTATTTATATTTTCAATAATTTTGCGACTGAAAGGCTTGGCACCCTCACCAAAGTAAGCCGCACTGTTGAGTTCTATGGTGAAACCTGTCTTATGATCCTCAAAAGGTGTATCTTCTCATGCTCCCAAAAATTTTATGATTGCCTCATCATTTTGAAATACATCCAGTTGTGGCAGTCCCTTCTGGTCTAAATCAATGAGTTCAAGGTGAACCAAGGGTAAAGGGTCATGATTTGAATCAAGATTTTGAATGGATTGAAGGGTACAAATGTTATGATCAAATTCAGGGGTAGGGATACTATCATAGTCATAAATGTCAATGAATTCATCGATGGTACTTTCCTCGTTTGTCTGTGTAGAATTAGAGGACTCTACTTCCTTACTTGAAGTACACGTGGTACTCAAGGTCTTATCTTTTTGCGCATCATATCCTAAACCAGGGACTTTTTGCATATGAGTAAGTTGTATTGGTTCCAAGATACCCTATTTTTGTAAGCCAAGAGGACTTTTACCATCATATCCCATTTGTTTCATAAGATCAAACCTTTACCATATTGTCCAACATGTATATTTATTTCAGTTCGTTCTTTTTCTGTCTCCTCATCTTTGTATAGCCATTTCAGGAGATCAGCTTCTTCTACTTCATTAGAGAGGACTCCCCATTTTTTGAGATTGGTTAATTTACAAGTCACTGTAGACTCTGCATCTGATGTGGTCTTAGTCATTTGTGGTTTGCCATAGGTATGGGGAGATAAAGTAACTTTCCAATGCAAAGGGCATGATTCAAAGTATATTCTCCCACCCCTTGTTCTTTTACTTGTATTTTGGTCTCAACTTCCTTGGATTTTGAGGAGGATGCTTTTAAGGACTTAGGATCAACATATGCTTGGGAAGGAAATGACTCACGATTGCTTGGGATTGTGATTTCAGTTTTAGGACTTAGATTATGGCAGTACATGAAAGGGTTGGGATCTCCTTGTATTGTGATTTCAACGCCATTGTGTGGAAATTTAATGCACTGATGGTATGTAGAAGGTATTGCTTGCATTGCATGAATCCAAGGTCTTCCAAGGAGGATATTATAGGTCAGTGGGAGATCAAGGACTTGGAAAACCACATCCTTTACCACAGGGCCGACTCTGATTGGTAGAGTAACTGATCCTTTAGAAGAGCGTTCCTCTTCATCATATGCCTTTATGGTAATCTTGTTCCTTGGATCAACTGCATTTTTAGAAAACCCTAATTTTGTGATCAATTCTTGGGTACAAATATTAAGACCGGCTCCTCCGTCTATTAGAACTTGCTTGATCTTGGCATTATTGATAAGGATGTCAATGTGTAAAGTTGCATTATGCGGTTGTCGAGGGGATGAATCATCACTTTCAGTAAAAGTGATAGTGTAAGGCGAGGTGATATGTCCCACCATAGCTTGGAATTGGTCTACATGTAGGTTTGTAGGCATTGTAGCAGTAGCAAGAACTTTATCTAGGATAGCTTTATGCTCAGGAGATAGGCGTAGCAACTCAAGTATGGAAATATGCATGGGTGTTTTTCCTAAATGCTCTATGAGGTTTTACTGTGAAGCTGGTGGAGTGGGTTTTGAATTAGGACCTCTAAGGGTGATTGTGCCTTTGCGGGTAGTAACCTTGCAATCAGGTGCTTTGCCTTTTATAATGAAAGTGTTTACATGATTATCAACCTCACTGATGTTATGTATGGTATAGTCATACTTAGTAGTAGTATAGTTTACACCATCACCAGATTCAAGGGCCTTTCCTTTATCCTTGTCATGCTTAGGGAAAGGGTTCTTAAACACCTCGCAATTAGAGTTACCGGAAGGAGTGTGTCTGTCAACCACTATCTTACCATCATCAATAAGGTCCTGTACTAGATGTCGAAGTTTATTGCAGCTATTGGTCTTATGTCCTTTATGTCTATGATAGTCGCAAAAGTGATTCTCATTCCACCACGGGGGTTTGTTGTGGATTATATTCCTTTATTTTAGGTAGCGTTATAATATTGATTTCAAGAAGTTCTTTTAATGCGGATTCAAGTGATTGTCCCAATGGTGTAAAATTTTGTTTAGGGAAACTTCTCTATTTTTCTTTTCCTTTATCTGAAAATGAACCTTTGAGGTTATAAATAGGGGATGATGTTTTAGTTGTTTTTGCATCAACAACTCCGTCATTGACTACATTCTTGTTCTTTACCCAAAAAGGTGTCTTGTTGTTTGAATTTGATTTTTGATCTCTATTAGTATTAAATTTTATGGTTCCATCATCAATGAGAGTTTGTTCGATTCGAAATCCCATTTCTATGGCATCGTCAAAGGAATCCAAACATTTGAGGCGAAGTTCCCTTCCAATTTCTTTGTTCAAATTTTGACAAAAGAGGTCAACCAATTATTGATCAGGGATGCCATAAGGTAATTGTTTTGTTAAATGTCTCCATCTTTGCAAAAATGACACAAAAGATTCACTTGGTTTTTGTTTGGTGTTGAAAAGGTTTGTCATGGTCACTTTAAAGTCACAATTGAAGCTATAATTGGAGACAAATTTATCAGCCAATTCTTGAAAGGATTTGATGGTCAGGGTAATTGTGAAAACCATTCCATAGCTTCTCCTCCTAGATTGCGGGGGAATAATCTCATAATGTATGTTTCATCAACTGCAAATTCCATGGTAGTTGCACAAAATTGTCTTAAGTGATGTTTAGGATCCCCTTTTCCATTATATTTGTCAAGTTTTGGTATGTCCCAATGGTTAGGAAAAGGTGGCATTGGTATGCTTGGATCAAAGGGATAAGGACATATATCTTCAATGGAGAACTTATGAGATGATGATTTACGGTTCTTAAGTGTGTCCAATTCTTGTCTCAATGTTCTAAGCTCATCCAAAATAGGATCATTTGTTGGTGTGGGTTTTGAGGTCTTTGAAGATCGCTTGTAACCTGGTTGTAGATAAAAGGGTCTATGATCTTTGATTCTACCATCGTTGTTTGTTTTGGGATGTTTGGATCTAGTAGATTCAGGTTGGTCATTCATCATGAGCAGTGACATGTCAAAATCAAGAGGCATTTTGATTCCTTCATCAACAAGGGCTTTGAAGTATTGTTGTGGGTTACGTTTGACTACCTCCGTAAGAAGTTTAGTGAATCTATGATCCTTAAGTGCTTCTTCTATATCGGATTTGGTTATTTCTTCATCATCAGTTTCATTTGTTTCTCTAGTTGCAACACTAATGTTATCTTCACCATCAAAGTCTCTTCCCCAAGGGTTCCCTTCTTTGTGAAACATTTTTGCTCTTATTCTAGGGGTCATAGTTGATTGTTTTGATTTTCAATCCAAGGTAATGTATGAGACCTAAGACTAGGATGCAATGAAAAGGATATGATTCTAAGATGAGATATGGAAGTTGTAAGGTATGGTATGAAAAGCTAAGAATGCAAGAGCTCAAAGGCAACTCTAGGTCCAAAATTGGTTATGATGTAAAGGCTTTACTTGTGTTATGATGGATATACACAAGGACCAATGATCAAGAGAGGGTATGTAGGAGATGATGGACTCCAAAAGGATTGCCCTACTCAAGGATAATGGTATGCTCCCTAACTCAAGGATGATGAACCTCAAGTGATACGGATGATAGATAGCCAACGGTTTGATTTCAAGACCTAGGAAGAGTAGCCTAAGTACAAGCTAAGGGTTTTGTTTGATCGATGATGAATATGCAAAGGACTAAATTCCTGGAACATGCAAAGGGTAGGTGAGATGATTTTGATATGCAAAGGGGTTGAACATGCAAGTACTAGGTGGAGTGTTATCTATATGCAAGGACTATGTAGTGTCACCTATGTATGCAAGACTAGTAATATGCAAGGACTATGTAGTGTCACCTATGTATGCAAGACTAGTAATATGCAAGGACTGGGATGAAAGGGATATGAATATGTATGGATATGCAAGGGCTAGGTGGAATGCAAAGTCTAGATGGAATGCAAGGACTAGGTGGAATGCAAGGATTGAAAGATCAAAACTGAAGGATGATGACCCCAAGAAATCCAAGTGATAGGTTCACATTGTATGTTTGTGTTGTTGGACCCTTTGAGATTTACAAAGTTTGAGATATTGCAAGTTACTAGGTGTGATGTTTATTTGAGGTCTATTTTGGAACACACGCGCAAGACATAGCAAACAAAGTGTTTGAGTTTAACAATACAAGCACAAATCCTAAGGTTGGAAAGGACAATATCTGCTAGATTCCACGTGGGTTTCCCCAACCGCATATTCTTAGCGTGTGAATCCAGAAGCTTGGCTGCACGGGCTCCCCCTTACAATGCACTCACTTCTCAGGCCAACCAAGCTTCCAACCCCCATGAAACTCCCATGGCAGATTGATCACCTCTACTAAAAACTGCGAAGATGTGGATGCCTTCACACCGACTGGTGCTGCGCTAGCAAATAGAAGGATTTCAGCAACTACACAAAGGTTTATAGTTCGGGACCCCCGTTCGAGTGGCCATACATGGGGCACAAGATTAAGCTCCATTTAGGAGGCACTCCAGCCTGAAGAGGTTATGCTCAACAGGGTTTTGGGGAGTACTACTTGGTCCGTATGACATATCCGCACTCGTAATCCTAGGCTTTCCCTTAGGATTCATATTTATATACCGGTCGGGGGTAGCTTGGCAAAAAAGCTCCGTTGCCGATCTGAGTCGCCTTGGGGTGAGTGCTTTTTCCCACCAAGGCAGACCCAAGTTCTAGAGTCAATAACCGTTTCTCTTGCACCTAGGATCGCACAAGTGCACAAGGGGAGAGGATACTTCGATTATTGAATTGGGGTGACACATAAAATAGATGGGTCTGGCTTTTGATCACCTAGTTTTCACAAGGTGAGAGCATAATCACCTACCACCTTCAAGCATAGCAAACAGTGTTTATTGAACCCCTAGTTAAGCCTATGTGAGAAAAGACAATTGTTCATTTTTAATGCACCAATTGAGGTGTTTTCTAATCTAAAAGACAATTGGTTTCAAAATCATGTCTTCGACGAACGTCTTGCATCACAATCTCATTAGTAGTTTCATGCCTCCTTTCTTCGACAAGTGTATGTTTTGATTTTCAATTCTCTACCAAACGAACCATTCAATGTTGCAAAATGTGCTTTGGCAGAGGTGTGGGAATCTGGGATTGAAGGTTGGCTGCAGAAATTTGACAAAATGGCAGGAAAATAGTGACGAAGAAGGGAGGCGTTACATAATTTTTTTTATTTTTTTAGAACCACATCTCTGCCAAAGATGTGAATAAAGCAAAAACGTTGATATGCAATTTTTAAGAAAACCAAAAAATGTTGTCAAGAACACCATTTCATTTGTTGCAAATTTTACTATATTCCTCCTGTTACAAACCAACGACCATGAATTTAAATCTATAAAAATGTAAGGCACTCGATTTAGAAAATCATATCAATACCATATAAGAGTTATGATTTTATGATTTTGATTTGAAGAAACAGAGTACCTTATAAGATCGCATCCATGTAGAAATCTAAGATCACAAAACTTCTACATAAAAGCATTTAGCACATAATGTGATTTTAGAATAGAACATGGATATTGAAGCATGCCAAGAATCAGCCTTATTAACAACAAATGATATTTTCAGTAGGATATGACATTGTTCACGTTAGGTTCACCATTTGTAGAGCCAAAAAAAATGCATGATTCTATGGAGTAAGAACCATCACTTCAGCCCACATCAATAGAGTCATTCTAATTTAAATGCAAACCAACAAAAACATGCAACTACACTAAGATCACAAACTTGCTTAAAAGAAATCAAAATCTGCACTTAAAAGAACATAACTCCATTGTCTCCCTTTCACCAAGATCTTATTTTATGCATTTGCTCTCAGATTTTTGTGAGCACAAAATACAACAAGAGGCTATGGTGAGTGAGAAAAAGCATTCCAAATTCGTGTGGGGGTCAAAATGACAAGAGAGTCCTGTTTAAATAGGAATCTTTAGGGTGAATGCAAGTTGTGGAAGGAGTGTGGGATAAGAGATTGGCTTGGAGGAAAATATCCCACACACATGAGATGGGTAAGATAAAATATTGAAATGGATAAATGCATGTAGGTGGTAAATGAATAATTTAATATTTGTGATATTTTAAATGAATATGCAAATGCATGAAATGTGTAAATGCATTAATGTATTAATATTTTTATGGTGGATAAATTATTATGAAAATGGTTTTAATGAAGTGATTATGGACATGGGTTTTATGAGTATAATATTTGAATGGAAATGCATAAAATATGAATATGAGATGAATGGATAAATGGAAAGATTATTAAATGATTTAATGATATTTTAGTGATTTATGCTTAAATGGTAAATGATAAATGATCAAATGATTTTATGAATAATGCTTATAGATGCCTATAAATGCTTATGAATAAATGGTTATAATATATGGATAATTGAATGAAATCGGAAATGATTTAAAAATGATTACGAGGACATTTTTATGTGTCTATAGGGACCAAACTGAAAATAGCATAAACACAATAATGGACCAGTGCCATATCCATTGGGCTATGGAGTCATATAACTAGCATTCATCCTTCAGTGTTGAACATGCTCTAAAGGTCTTGCAAATGTTGTCACATTATAACAACCAGACCACTAAAGCTTTCTCTGATAACTCTTCTTATAAATCCACCTAAAACATAACACTCCTATCACATTTGTCAAAGCAATTACACTATCCCTGAACAATAGGCAATAATAATTGCAACTTGTGCTTTATTAAAGCAATTACATCATTCATAGAACAGAAGGCAAAAACAAATGTAACTCAAATGCAGCAAATGTGCATGAATAGACTCAGATAATTTTATTATTGAATCCAAAATAGCATTACAGTTTAGCCATGGAGATAATTATCAGCTAAAATAAACATAACAGAATAATTTAGAACACACACTTTCAGATTAAATGACTAACAGTCATATTTCCCTTTAGCTTTATAATCTACCCATAGCTTATGCCTGTCTTGCAGAGCTTTCAGGAAAATGGAACCCTTTACAATGAGAAGAGAAAAGAAGATATAGAAAATAGAAGAAATCAAGAGCAGCCCTAAAACTGATCCGAAAATGTCATCTGGAAGCTCCATTCTCATTGAAAAAACAAAATGCAAAGCATCTCTCCTCTCTCATCCTTTGCAGTAACAAACTTATTCTCTCAAAACTGCCTTTGCTCATCATTGCTTTGAAACAAAAAATCTGCCCATGTGGAGAATCTCCATCATTCACCCAACTGCTGGAAAATACCTGTGAAAAACTCTTATTTATGTTCTCTCGTGAAAGCATTTTACATTGCCTTTGATTTCTGTTCACTTTATAATGTTGCAATTTTGTTTTCCTCCATATATTAAAGTTTGATAACTTTAATATTTTTGCTCTTTAATTTGTTGCACATTAAATCCCAACACACATTGGCCTTTTAAAAATGAATATTAAGTTCATTTTACCCATATCCTCTTACATTTTATTCCACAACAAAGAGAATGTTTTCTCACACAGTGAATATTAAATTCACTTTACATTGACCTGGGCAAATAAAATATTTACCTATGCTCCATTTACTTCACTGTCCACTTTCATATTTTTACATTTCACCAACATATTTTCACCCACAGCTCATACTTAAAATATTTGGTTTTAATATAGAGCCATTCAAATACTACACGGCCAATATTTAATCCATGTGGGAATACACTTTACATTTTTCATTTCAAAATGCCTTGGTTTTCACCTGTCCTCGGACCCACCTCTTTTATAATTAATAAATTACCCCTGCAACATTAAATATTTCACACTCGAAATATTTCATCTTTATATTTTACCTTTTAAAATAGAACCCATTTAATATTGTTCCTGGCAAAACATTTAAAAGTTTTCATATTTAATATATATGGTGGTCCACCAAAGATTTCATCACACTCTTTAAATTTTGAAGACCCTCTACATGAGGAATTTAATATTTCCCATGAGGCGAGTAAATAATTTCCCATGCCTTCAAAATATCTTGGGCCCACCTTCACTTGCCTCGCACACCTCACAGGCTTTTGGTCAATGTCATCACTCCTCATGCAAGGCCCGCAAGGTTTTCCCTAAGTCTTCTCTGCAAACTCATCTCTGCATCCTTGGCTGCCATCGCTCCTCCCTCACCTGGCGCGAGGGTCTCCATTATTTCCAGGCATGCTTTGATAGATGTCCATCCTCTCTCCAAGTCGTGCCCCTCCAATAACTTCATGTGCGCATTCCTCTTCATTGGCTGGAAGTTTCTAAAGCCATTTCAACCAGTTCATTGGTGTGCGGCCTACAATGGTGCACCATGAGACCAAATTTACTTTCCAATATTGCAAGTCGTGCACCCTCCAACTGTATTTTCTCAATACAATTTGAAGAGGTTAACATGTTCTCTTGTCCTAGCTGGTCATCCATTTTAGAATCTAAATACAAACACACTACTACACAATCATCCATCTTTGATGTTGGATACTTAAATCTCCATTCGTGGACAGCTGATTCTACTAGCATTCTTGTAGCCAAGGATTGAGTTGGTGTAGATGAGACAATCTGAACCACCTCTTCATTGCTCAAGACATCCCAAACCCCATCAGAAGCAAGCACAACAAATTGGTCCCTCTCTGTGAGCAACCTATATGAAACTTCAGGTATGGCAATCACATCATACTCTTTCAAACATAAAACTCCAAATGCCCCTGTCATTGCCAAACCCGAGGCATCATCATATAGTAACCATACCCTATGCACTTCAGGTTCATCTTGCAAAGCAAAAACTCGACCCCTACATCATTTGATTTGTTCTGCTTCCCTTGGCAAGTTAGGCTTCAGATCAACAGTCAGTTGAGTAGCAATGATAGAATCACCAGTTTCTTTTGTTCCAAGAACAACACGATAATCTCCAATGTTTCCAATAAAAGGTATTGTCCCTACTTAATAACAGAAATAGCAGTGCTTCCACTGCAAAAGTAGTCTACAGTTGAATTATACCTCAATTCTTTTCCCATTACTTTATATGCTTTCAGATATGTTTCTTTCAGATCAGAAAAAGTGTTGATTCCTTTTCTGAATTGATTTCTCCATCCAAATGTTGTTCACAATCACCTTTACTGCAAGATGACAATGAAATTTGTTCTCAGCAACATATAAGGAATCACTACCAACTTGTGCATCCTTATCACATTCTTGCTCAACTCTCTCGCTGTCAATATGGAGGTCACCAACCTTAAGTGCATATCCAAATTTGAAACTTTGAATTATATCCATTCATTTAATAACCCGATCCATACTTATTTGTTTTAAAACTTTAGGCTAATGAACAATCACTAGACTCATAGATTTCCAAAAGTAATTCAATCCATTTAGATTCTTGTAGTATGAAGCTCAAAGGAAAAGCCTTTAATGTTCTTCAAGAATATCAAGAACAATGCACATAGTTTCTCTTCTTCTAATCTTCTTATATTCAATTGTGCACTGACATACACCATAATAGTGCGAAGCATGTCGGGCCCCACGTGGCCTGACTAAAAACAAAATCATTTTGAAACAAATTTTATGCTCAAACTGACTTGATACAGCTTCTGAATGCATGTGAAGCGGAATGATATGGGTTATCATGAAAATCAGTTTTCTGACACTTTTGGAAAATGATGAAAATAGACCAAGTGGGCTCTGGAATCGGCTTGGGAAACTAGTCAAACGACCTCTGGGAGACATCAAAACTTGCAAGCATTTAGACATTTGATCCAAGAGTACAATACAACAAACGGTTTAGAAAAAAGGAAACCCGAGGAACCAGATATTAATCCACAAATTCACTTGCTCAAACCTTCTGCAACAAACAGTTGTTCTAAACCAATTGAAACTAACCCAATTGTCATTTTTCAAAAATAGAATCATCATTGGTCAAAAGATATTGATAGTCGAAGTTGACCTCTCTGAAATGTTGTCAGGAATGTAGATGCAAAACTGAACAAATTGCATTCGGTTTTGATCTATCAAGTAAATCAAATCATGAGGCTTTGAAAATTGACACCCGAGATCATGTTGGTATGGGGAATATAGAATAACATTCATTCTGACTCGACTGTCATTTGGTTGCAAAATGCAAGCTCAAACGGGATGCAACTTTGCAAAACTGAACGTTTGTAAATAGCATAAAAAGTGTCAAAACCCTCCTGCTTCACTTTTTGAAACCCTTAAAAAATTCATCGTGGGAAGTTGAAAACTGACATGCATGTACACATATGTCAATTGAATATATCTGCAAATGGGTTTTACACAAAAATCAACAGGATTTAAATTACAAGCCTCCAAAGTGGGTTACTCAGGCTGATTTATTAGGTGCACTTTTGAAAGTGCAGAAGCAAAATTTTGAAATGGGCATCTCAAATTTTGCAAAATTAGAGAGTTTCATCATAGGGATTAGTATACAATTAGTAGAGGACTCTTAAATAAAATAAATAGATAATCATTTTGCAAAACATCATTATTTACAAATTTTGAGTGCCTAATCATATTATTTATAGGCTTTAAAATACACTTCACTGAAAAAGTGCATCACATTATTGTGTTGGATGATGCTCACTCATACAACTGCCAAATAGATGTTATAATTTTAATGGTTAAATTTTATATTTAGTATTTGTTACTATTATACCAAAATATATTTATTTTACTCCTAAAAATTTGTTTTGAGAGAAAATGATAACATATAATTGATTAAAAAGTATAAATAATAATATTAAAATAATCAAATAAATAATTCTAATTGTAATATCTTCTTAAATTCATGTACTATTAAACTCTTTTGTAATTAAATTATTTTGAAGTAAAAATACTATTCAAATAAAAATAAAATAAACAATGTAGGTGATATATGAGTGCAATTATCAATAACATAAAATTGCATAATTGATCAATGAAAATGGTTTGGGTTGGGTCCAATTTAGATGATGGAGAGATAAAGGGAAAATGTTTGAGTTATTTTTTATGCACTAAGACATCTCTCATATGTACAAACTACATCCAAGCATGCATAGGGAGCATGAATATGAAATTTTGAGTTATGTATATTTAAGTGTGATGATGTGCAAGCAAATTACTATGAGGATGTAAATCAAATAAACAAATTGTTAATGTGATTAAGCATTCAAAGCATATGAATAAAGGTAATAATTCTTTAGTTAGAAGTATTCTAGTTTTTTTCTTATAGGGTTTTAGGGTCTTTGTTGGTCATTAGGAGTTTTCCTCTTAATGTCTTTGGCTAAACTAGTAGCCTTTATAAATGTTTTCCATGAGCCTTATCATCCTATGTTTATTTTCTAATGGTGACTTGTAGGTTGGGTTGATTTACTTTAGGTTAATATCTTTATGGCCATCAATATCGTTGTTGTATCGATCCCTTCCTATTGTTAACTTGTATCAAAATATTATTTTTTCTTTATGGTAATCTAGTTGTAAATTGCTTTGATTTTATTTTTTCGTGGGCTATCCAAGTGTCTAATTTTGATTGCATTGTATGAGTATATCACATCGTGCTTTTTATTTATAATATTTTATCAAGGCTACAAGCTAACAATGTGATGCTAAGTGTCATCAACTTTGAGTTGCTTTCACCAGGTGCATAAATATATGATGCCATTTTTTTGAGTTGACATTTCTAGTTGGTTACTAAGTGAATATGTGTATGCTCCAAGAGAAAAAATGAAGGTTTTTTCCATTTGTGCTAGGTCTAGCATCGTAAATTTTGTCACCCTTGACAATTTCACGTTAGGTTTAGGTCCCCCTATGTGTTCGGACTGCGCTCTTAATTTGCCTATTTTATGGTCATCTTTAGAAAATTAGAATTAAATTAGGATTTAATATTTATTTAATGACACTTAAAGACACAAAATAGGTATAGAATAGGGTGTTAGCACCCTTGTCCAACCCATTTTGACTCCAATTTAAATATGTCATTGTCAACATTTTAACATTTATAAATTTAAATTCATTTGTCGACTTTTGATAATTAATTTTGTGAGAAAATAAATTAATGCATATAAAATTATCTTTTTCACCATTTAAAATCCTAGTGAATTGATTGAACAATTGAGCATCCTAAAAGGCAATCAAGAGTAGAATTAGTAGATTTTATAACACTTATGATTAGTCAAGATTCATGTTAGTAATGCATCAAGTTTATATGTGAGTTCATTCATGTTTTATGTTCATTTTTTTTGTGAGTATTAATGCTTGCAAGAATTTCAATCAAGCAACCAATTCTCTTTGGATGAGATGAGTACAATGACTTCAGTTCATCAAGGAAAACATATTTGAGTTGTAAGTTGTAGCATTTGTCAATTTATCATTCCTTTTTATCCATTTTTCCTCTACCCAACCAAGGGTAAGCACACTTTACATCATCATAATTGTTGTGGAGGTGGAAACACCAAAACAGGGCTTGACTTAGCCAAGCACCTATGTGGCACAACCCTTTCTCTCATCTCTTGTGTGCATATGACATATCTAAAGTGTATTTGGAAAAGTATTGAAGACCTAATTGCAATATCAAGCATTCAAGCCTCCTATGTCAACAAATTAGGGAAAGTGGAATTAATCATCAATAAATGAAGTTCTAAAGTTGAGTCTAGAAAGGAAGAACCTATAGATAATGACCATATTAGGCTTGGTTTCTGATTCTAGAGATTTGTACTTCCTGGTCTAGGGCTCTAGTGCCCCTATCCATCCAATTTGAGCCTAAATACATATGTCAAGATCTTTTGTCTCTACACTCTATTATTTTGTAACTCATTTATGTATTTTAGTTTTGTGTTTTTTTATATTTGCATTAGTTTTTTGTAACTTCATAGTTGACCTAGGTACACATTTTCATTATCAAATCAAGTTAATCATTAATCAATCAATCAACATCAATCATCCAAGAAACAAAATAACCAAAACCTTGATCCACCATTTTGGCTCTTCCATAGAGGTTAGTAGCCAAGTGGGTTTCTGTTATAATTTTTGGTTCCTTTCCAATATGATGTAGGAGAAATTATGATTTAAACACTAGATCCATTTTTCCCACATTGCACTAGGTAGCAAAGTCTTATTGTGTCATGTACCTCCTTTGCATTGTGAATTTGGGTATAAGCCCCACTTTTGTGTGCATAATGCATAATGGATTATTTAATATGGATGTTACTCTCGAACAAGTATTATGTGTTAAAATGTATGCAATGTGCTCTAGTTATGTCACATGAATCCAATATATCATAGTTTTTCTTTAAGGCCTTTTATTCAAGTAGCGAGATAGAAATTTTTTGACACATGTTCTTGGAAAATGAATGTGTGTGCTAAGTGTTATGTTGGTATGGTGAAGTAGAGGCTTTTAATTGGTTTGAGGATTATAATATGCAAAGTAAGTATTGAATTATCTAGGGAATTGGATAGTTGGTGATATCTAGTTGCATCACACATCTTTATATCATTGTTTTCGAGTTAATCTCCTTTCTTGTAATACAATGGGCGATGGTGTTTATAAGCACAACTAAGTGCCTTGTGGTGGGAGACAGATGGATGATCCTTATTATATCAATGAGGCATATTACATTGTGGTTTATCATGTGGGCCCCACCTTCACTTTCATGATACATGATAAAGATCTCAAGGTGATGAGGTTACACATTTATTGACTTACCTATCAAAATGCAATTATATCATTGGTACAAGCATTAATGACTTTGTCAAGTGTGCAAAATGTTCCTAAGTAGTCCCAGGTGTCATTGCATGAATTTGAATTTAATGTCGATCAATTATCTCTTCACAAGATAGGATAGTGATGTGTGATGACCATTAAATTAGTTCATGTAAGGGAATCACTATTTAGAATTCAAAACATAATAAAAAGAGTTAACAATTATGCCATGTGATTCCTAAGCTCATACGTGCATTTAATATAAAAGATGGTATAGTGAGTGTTATTGTAGTTGTATTTACTAGGGTTTGTAGACCCCCCAATTTTGACAATTACACATTTGATTAATTAAAATTCTAAAATTTATTTAATCTCACTCATCACCCTTATAACTAGTTAAATATCATTATTAAATTAATTATAAAATATAATTAATTAAATATCATTATTAAATAAATTATAAGTGTTGGATGTTATGGTTGTGTTGCTGATATGTGGTTGTCATTGATGTCAACACTATTAGCATTGATGATTCTGAAGGCTGTATATGTTGAGGATATTGAGAAAATTAGAATAAATATGTTGTAGACAATCTGTGAAGCTGTGAAGATCAGAATGGTGGAAAGTTGTGTACATTGATATTCAGAAGTCACACATTAAAGGTTTTTTTGTTGAGCCTATCTAGTATGTTCTTTGGAAGTTTCAGTGGTACGCATCAAGTTTGAAGAAAGTTATGAGTTTTTGAGTTCCTACAATTATTATGTTACTGTAGCAGATGTTTCTAGAAGAAGAGAATGTAATTCTGGTAAATTAAGTTGTTGTGTATGCTATTGTGATGTTCAGTGATGTTTCTAGATTGTTCTCTATCATTATGGTACGTCTACATTGATCGGTGTGCTCGTGATCGAAGATTTTTCCTTTGTGTGTTCAAGTTTTCATGTTCTTGGCCGACATGATAGTGGTAGCGTGTTGCGGATCCTTATGGATTAATTTTTGAATGCTTGGCGTGTTTGAGGATGTTGATTTAGGTCTTCATTATGTTGTGACCGACTTAGGTTGGTACGCATTGAGATTTGTTCATGAATTGGGCCAAAAATTTGTAATTCATTTATTCTTTGTTTGTAGTCGATAGAGTGGTTGAAGTATATATAAGAGCGATTATTTCTTAATTTTGAAGTATGCTCGGTGAATATATGCGAAGTGTGTGCAAGATATGTGCGAATAAAGATCAGATCATTCGATTTCAGAGCAAAGCGTGAAGAAGATTGAGTAGCGGATATATAAGAGCGATTATTTCTTAATTTTGAAGTATGCTCGGTGAATATATGCGTAGTGTGTGCAAGATATGTGCAAATAAAGATCATGGAGTGGATATATAAGAGCGATTATTTCTTAATTTTGAAGTATGCTCGGTGAATATATGCGAAGTGTGTGCAAGATATGTGCGAATAAAGATCAGATCATTCAATTTTAGAGCAAAGCGTGAAGAAGATTGAGTGAAGTGTGAAGAAGTATTTTTGTGCCTAACCGAAACTGTCATTAGGATTTTGAAGAAGCTAATTTCTTAGTTCAACCTCATCAAATGGATTTAATCTGATTGTTCTATGTAAGGCAGTGAGCCTTCCCTTTTGAGCAGTGAGCTCTAAGCAGTGTGCCTAAATGCATGTGCATTCCTTATTCATTTTCATTATACTTTTAACAGGGTATAATTATGGATTAACCTCCACCGTGGTTTTTCCCCTAATAGGGTTTCCACACAAAAATCTTGGTGTTGTGTGTTTCTGATGTGTTGTTGATTCATGCTTTCACTGTTAATTATCAAATCAGAGATTAAAGGTTGATAAAGGTTAAATAAGTTTTAAATTTTGTAACAACTGATTCACCCCCCCTCTTAGTTGTCTATCCTTGTTTTGCCAATTGGTATTAGAGTTGGTTCCTCTGAAGAAGTTTAATAGCTTGAGGTGATCCGAGATGGCATAATACAAGAAGGATAGTCCCAGATTCGATGGTACAAATTACTCTCAGTGGAAGGTCATAATGGAGTGTCATTTGAAGTGCATTGGTGAACCTTTCTAGAAGATTACAAAGAACAGATATAATATTCCTCAGAATGGTCCCACTACTCCTGATGAGATCAAAGAAGCTAAAACTAATATCAGGGCTATAGAAGCATTACTAAGTGCTTTGACAGATTCATAGATGACAAATGTGATAGGTCTGAAGACAACACATGATATATGGAAGAAATTGGAAACATTGTATGAAGGAGATGCACAAGTGAAATTTGCTAAGCTACAAAGTCTGAAAGGCAAATGGGAAAACATGAAGATGAAAACATTGTTGCTTTCATGTAGAAAGTAAATGAACTAGTGATGGGTATTAGATGTGCCGGTGGAATTATGGATGAAGATGAGATTGTGGCTAAAGTGCTCATATCAGTACCTACTTCTTACAAAATGAAATCTCATGCTATTGAAGAGCTTAGGATAGTAACAAATGTGACAAGAGACATCTTGATTGGAAAACTTGTTGCCTTTGAGTTGAGTGAATCTGGTGAGTCTACTCCTAAAACAAAATCTGCATTTAAAGCTACTGTATCCTGAAAAATCCAACAGAGATATGATCTAGGAGAAAGTTCCAAAAAAACATTCAAATATGAAGATGAGATGAAACAGATTGAAGATGAAGAAAGAGAGCTAGAAGAGTTGGAAGCATTGATTGTGAAAAGAGAAGCTAAAGGACAAGGTAAGTATAAAGGAAAGCTTCTTATTAAGTGTTTCTCTTGCAGTAAGATAGGTCATTTTGCATCAAGGTGTCTTGAAAGAGTCTCTAAGTATAAACCTGAAAAGTCTAGATTTCAAAAGAAATGTTATTATGCTGAAGAAGGTGTTATTGATGATGAATCTGATAAAGAAAATGAAAATGAAGATGGATGGCTATTCATTACTATCGAGGAAAATGGCCCGGTGTCCACTGAATCTGCTAGTAATTAGAATATTGAGAAAGCTCTTGCAGCCATAATTGATGAAAAAGGAGTGGGTGATTGACAGTGGATGCTCACATCATATGACAAGTGACAAAAGAAAGTTTATAAGCTTGGAGAAATATGACAGTGGTGTTGTAAGATTTGGAGATAATAAGGTTGGTGTGATTTATGGCAGAGGCACTATTTCTCTTGGTGATTAATACAATACTGATGATATCCTATATGTTGAAGGATTGAAGCATAATTTGTTGAGTGTTGGACAGATGGTTGACAAGGGATAGAATCTTTAGTTCAAAGATGGAAAATGCAGGATATTGGGAAGCTTTGGAAATGTAATTGCTTCGGGTACAAAGACAAGAGGTAATATTTTTCACTTAAGTGTTGCTAGTGAAAGTTGTTTAATTGCTCGAGTTGATGTAAGTTGGTTATGGTATAGGAGGCTGTGTCATATGAGTTTTGATAACATTGTCAAAGTAAGTTCCACTCAAGCAGACAAAGATCTACCTAAGTTAGTAAAGCCTATTAACACTATATGCAAGGAATGTCAGATGGGAAAGCAGACAAGAATTTATTTTTAGAGAAAACGACATCATTCTAATGGAGTATTGGAGCCGATTCATACTGATCTATGTGGTCCATCTAGAATTTTAAGTCTACAAGGAGAAAGGTACTTTATGTTGCTTATTGATGATTACTCTAGGATGATATGGGTTGCTTTCTTGAGAGAAAAACATGAAGCACTAGAAAAGTTCAAATGTTTCAAAGCTATGGCAAAAAATGAGACAGGTTTGAAGGTCAAATGCTTAAGATCAAACAAAGGTGGTGAATTCACTTCCCGAGAGTTCAATTCATTTTGTGAAGAGCATGGAATCAAAAGATAGTTATTTGCTCCCCGGACTCCTCAACAAAATGGAGTTGTTGAGAGAAAGAACAAAACAATTCTAGATGCTACCAGTAATATGATGTTGGAAGGTAATGTTCCTCATATCTACTGGAGAGAAGCTATAAGCACTGCTGTATATACTATTAATCGGGTAAATGTCAATGGTAATTCTGGTAAGAAGCCTTTTGAGTTGTGGTTTGGTCATAAGCCTACTATTAAATATTTCAAGATATTTGGAAGTAGATTTTATATCAAGAGAGATGAAGATATTGGCAAGTTTGATACTAGAAGTGATGAAGGAATCTTTCTGGGTTACTCTACTAAGAGAAAAGCCTACCGGTGCTACAATAGAAGATTGAAGAAAATGGTTGAAAGTGCAAATGTCAGAGTTGATGAGGATACTGACAGATCATCCAGATATTGTGGATATGACTCAGATGATCAACAAGATAGTATAGATAATGAAGAGACTACTCAGACATAAAATCAAGTTCAAATTGTTCCGGTGAATCAAGAGAATCATGAAGTTGAAGCTAATGGAAGTGTAGAAGAGAGAACATAAGAACCAGAGGTTAGAGAGAATCCCAAAGTCCCAAGGTATGTAAAGCTAAATCATTCTGAAAATTAAATTATCGGAGACAAGAACAAAGGTGTGCAGACTAGAAGGAGAATTGCAGAAGAGTATTGTCTAATTTCCAAAACTGAGCCTAGCAATGTCAATGAAGCATGTAAAGATGAATATTGGATGGAAGCAATGAAGGAAGAACTGATGCAGATAGAGAAAAATGATACATGGATTCTTGTTCCCAGACCTCAGGATAAAAATGTGATTGGAACCAAATGGGGCTTTCAGAATAAGCTGAATGAACAAGGTGAAGTGCTCAGGAATAAAGAAAGATTGGTATGTAAAGGGTACTCACAGATGGAAGGTATTAATTTTGTAGAAACTTTTGCCCCTATTGCTAGAATTGAAGTTGTAAGGTTGTTTCTTGCTTATGTTGCTTTCAAGAATTACAAAGTCTATCAAATGGATGTGAAGTCAACATTTCTGAATGGTGAGTTAGAAGAAGAAGTTTATGTTGAGCAACTAGATGGATTTCAACTGAATGATGAAAAAGACATGGTTTGTTGGTTGAAGAAAGCAAGGTATGGACTTAAGCAAGTCCCTAGAGCCTGGTATGCTAGATTGGATAAATAATTTTTGAAGCTTGGATTCAATAAAGGTACTGTTGACAAGAATCTATATTTCAAGGTGGATCAAGATAAAGAATTGATTATTGAAGTCTTTGTTGATGACATTATTTTTGAAGGTGATGATGACTTATGCATGAAGTTTGTTGATGAAATGAAAATTGAATTTGAGATGTCAATGATTGGAGAACTAAAATTATTTTTAGGATTGCAAATTACTCAGTTAGATGATGGAATCTTTATATCTCAATTCAAGTATGTAAGAGAACTACTGAAAAGGTTTGGAATGGAAGATTCAAAGCTTGTTGGTACACCCATGGTAACCAGATGCAAGTTAACATAGAAATATGATTCTCCTAAAACTAATCAAATAAGGTATAGGTCAATGATTGGTGGATTGCTCTATTTGACTCAGACCAGACCAGACATTATGAATGATGTATGCATGGTTGTTAAATATCAAGCTGATCCAAAGGAATCACATGTGACTGCAATAAAGAGAATTTTTAGATACTTGAAAGAAACAGTTGATTTTGGGCTATGGTATCCTAAGGATGACAATCTTACTTTGAATGCCTTTACAGATGCAGATTGGGTAGGAGATGTGGATGACAGGAAAAGTACAAGTGGTGGTGCATTCTTCTTGGGGAAGAAGTTGGTGTCTTGGCTAATTAAAAAGCAGAATTCTATTTCCTTATCTATTGTTGAGGCAAAATATATTGTTGCTGCAAACAATTATACTCAAGTAATGTGGATGAAGTAGATGTTGAGAGATATCAGAATTGAGTATGATGAGCCTATTGCTATATTTTGTGACAATTCAAGTGCCATAAAAATTTCCAAGAATCTAGTGCTACATTCAAAGACAAAACATATATCTATCAAGTATCACTTTTTGAGAGACAAAGTAAGTGATAAAGAAGTCCGATTGGAATATGTGCCCACTAAGGAACAAATTGCATATATCTTCACTAAACTGTTGCCTATAGATACTTTTGAGTATCTTAGAGGCAAGTTAGGAGTGATTTCCCCTCCTAATCTGAACTAAGATGCAAGTCTTTGTATCAATCTGTGCACTTACAGTCAGATCTTATTTCAGATTGATGTTATGGTGGTTGCTACTCAGGGGGAGTAGTTAGATGATTCAGATATGTGATTCAAAACTTGTGTACCTTTTCCATTGATGTCAAAGGGGGAGAAGAGTAATGTGAAAAACCTTTGGGGAAGAAAAGGGGAGAAGAGTAATGTAAGAGGGAGAAGAGCTAGTCGTGTTGATGGTATTTTTCACATCATGTGTTGCCATCAATACCAAAGGGGGAGATTTTTGGATGTTGTGGTTGTGTTTCTGATATGTGGTTGTCATTGATGTCAACACTATTAGCATTGATGTCAACACTATTAGCATTGATGATTCTGAAGGTTGTATATGTCGAGGATATTGAGAAAATTAGAATAAATATGTTGCAAGCAGTCTGTGAAGCTATGAAGATCAGAATGGTGAAAGTTGTGTACGTTGATATTTATAAGTCACGCATTAAAGGGTTTTTTGCTGAGCCTATCTAGTATGTTCTCTAGAAGTTTCAGTGGTATGCATCAAGTTTGAAGAAATTTATGAGTTCCTACAGTTATTATGTTATTGTAGCAGGTGCTTTTGGAAGAAGAGAATACAATTCAGGTAAATTAAGTTGTTGTGTATGCTACTGTGATGTTCAGTGATGTTTCTAGATCATTCTCTATCATTATGGTACGTTTGTGTTGATCGGTGTGCTTGTGATCGAAGATTTTTCCTTTGTGTGTTTGAGTTTTCATGTTCTTGGCCGACATGATGGTGGTAGTGTGTTGTGGATCCTTATGGATTAATTTTTGAATGTTTGGCATGTTTGAGGATGTTGACTTAGGTCTTCATTATGTTGTGATTGACTTAGGTTGGTACGCATTGAGATTTATTCATGAATTGGGCCGATAGTTTGTAATTCATTTATTCTTTATTTGTGGCCGATAGAGTGGTTGATGTAAATTCATGTAGCGGATATATAAGAGCGATTGTTTCCTCATTTTGAAGTATGCTCAATGAATATATGTGAAGTGTGTGCAATATATGTGTGAATAAAGATCAAATCATTCGATTTCACAACAAAGTGTGAAGAAGTATTTATGTGCCTAACCAAAACTGTCATCAGGCTTTTGAAAAAGCTAATTTCTCAGTTCAACCTCATCAAATGGATTTAATCTGATTGTTCTATTTAAGGCAGTGAGTCTTCCCTTCTGAGCAGTGAGCTCTAGGCAGCGTGTCTAAATGCATGTGCATTCCTTATTCATTTTCATTATACTTTTAACAGGGTATAATTGTGGATTAACCTCCACCATGGTTTTTCCCCTAACAGGGTTTCCATGCAAAAATCTTGGTGTTGTGTGTTTCTGATGTGTTGTTGATTCATGCTTTCATTGTTAATTATCAGATTGGAGATTAAAGGTTGATAAAGGTTAAATAAGTTTTAAATTCTGTAACAACTGATTCACCACCCCTCTTAGTTGTCTATCCTTGTTTTGCCAAAAATAAGATACAATTAATTAAATATTATATTATTTAATTAATTATCCATGTTTATCTCAAAATATTTTCATAACAATAATAAAAGTAGGCATAATTAGAAGGTCTACCCCACAAAGTGCAAATAACATTACAAATAAAGGTGTGAATACAATTGTGAACAATATTGCAAAATAACATTGTGAATACAAGAAATGTAGAACCGGCCAAGATTTTTCTAGCACAAATTACATTCAGCTATCCACAATACCAACCAAAAAAAATATACAAAAAGAAATGACAAATCAGTCAGCCAAAGCATAAATAAGACATAGAGCCAACACATCAAACAAATACACTGGTTGACAAGAACAAGTAATTCTACACTTTTAATTTATTTTTTTAAATACTAACGGTTTTTTGTAGGAAAAAAGAGGTGAGACTGAATAATTAGAAGCTCCAACAATGGAGAATTAGGATCCATACCCAAGCCAAAAGGATAGGGATCTGACAAAAAACCTAAATCCATGCGATTCCCTAGAGCATTTGAAGTATCAAACAATTGATATATCAAATGAAGTAGAGGAAGACATAGAAATTCTTGAAGACGTAGCTATGATTTGTAGGTTTATTTGCCCAAGATTCAAGAGAATGAAAATTAAGGAATGGATTGAGAAGAATATTCAAGAGATTACCAAATTTTTACCAAAGGGTTTCTTCATTACAGTTTTTGCCACCAAAGAAGAAAGGGAAAAAATCTTACATGGAGGTTTATGGGAAATGGATGGACACCCACTTTACATGTAAAGATAGCATTAGAACTTCAACCCGCTTGAGATGAATCCCTATGAGAAACCAGTCTGCATCAAATTGTATAACCTTCCATTGGAATATTGGTCTGAAAGCTGTATGGAGAAAATCAACTGAACCCTAGGAAGGCTCATTGATATTGATGCAAACCTTTTTGAGGGAGACTCATACATTTATGCCAAAATGCAAATAGCAGCCATAAGGAAAATTCCAAGTGAAGTCCTTCTATGTGTCAAAGGGGAGCATTGGAAACAATCAATCAAGATTGAGGAAATCAAGAAATTTTGCCTTATGTGTTGCAATCAAAAACATAATGAAAAGGAATGCAAAAGGAGCTCAATCAAGGAACATCTGAAAGAGCACTCAAACTAGAAGAAACCCAAGGAACACCCTAAAAAATAACCTTCATAAAAAATGGTATGGAGAAGGAAAATCAATAATACCAGTGTTGACCCAAATATCAGCCCACAACCAAATGAGACTATTCCATTAGATATTGCATAGGCAAGCAAGATCAATAATGGAAAATATATAACTGGGGTTGGAGTGAATAAAAAAGAATCAGACAAGTGTTTAACAAAAGTGTAGGCAGAAGAATGGGAGAGTGCAACTAATTTAGAAGATGAATTGAACACACCTTGTTGTCAAGAAGAAGAAGAATTGAAATTTGAAGAATTAGTGGTAGAAGAGGATCCTAGGGATGAATTGGATATAATAGATCTGAGATGCATCAATCAAACCACTGCAAAGGTAATGGGCAAAATCAAAAAAGGAAAGGGAAGGAAAACAAACAAACAAAAATGAGAGGAGGAAGTAATTGAAAAAGGATTAAAGAGTATCACTAATTTTCTAATATCTAAGGGAGGAAACCCCTCCGTTGGAGGGAAATGAGGATCACCACTTGGAATGTCAGGGGCTTAAATGCCCCTTACAAAATATGCTTGGTTAAGCATCACATGTAGTGAGTACCAGCGAAAGTAATCATGATACAAGAAACCAAACTCAGTAGCTTGGAAGTAGAGAAATTTATTAAATTCTACAAACCTTGGACCAGGTAGGAATATTTAAAGAAGACATGAGAACAATTGGTGGCTTAGCAATACTATGGAAAGATGCTAGAATCATGATAAATCTTGTATAAGAGTACAATAACTGGATGGAGTGTAAGGTAATGGATGGCATTTTGAATTTCAACCTCTTCAATGTTTATGGACCCATTAAGACAAAAGATAAGAAGGAAACATGGAAAGCAATTAGTAGGAGGATAGGCCAAATAAATGATCGATATTACATAATAGGTGGAGAATTCAATGCTATCACAGATCTCTTGGAGAAGAATAGAGGGGCGATGAAGATCACTAGGAACATATTGGACTTCAGGGATTTTGTAGATGAGATCAGAGGCATAGATTGCAAAATAGCTAATGGGATTTATACACAGACTAACCGTAGGTTGGAGTTCACCAATATCAGTATCAAACCATTATCTTATCCTCCTAAATATCAACAGTGGGAACAAAGACTTAAAGAGCTACTTCGAGTTTGAAAACATGTGGTGGAGGGAGGATGGTCTACTGGATTCCATAGAAACCTGGTGGAAGGAGTGTGACTTCAAAGGTATACCCAGCTATGTCTTTATGAAAAATATTCAAGTACTAAAAGCAAAACTCAAAATATGGAATAAAGAGGTGTTCAGGAATATCTTTCAAGAAAAGTGAAAGGTAGAAAAAAAGCTAGAGGAACTAAAAAATAAAATAATTAAGTTTTGAATGTTCCATTATGATTATCTCCTAGAGAAAAAATTTAAAAGCTACCATAAGGAGATATTGGCCAGAGAAGAGATTTATTGGAGGGACAAAAGCATAAAAACTTGGTTAAAGAAAGGAGACTTCAACACCAAGTTATTTCATGCAACTTCCAAAACTTGAAGGACCAATAATAGAATAAATGAAATCAAGGTAGACAATAGAGACACAATTAGAGAAAATCAAGCTATATAATGCGAAGTTGTTTGATTCTTTGAGAAAATTTTGGGTGTTGAAGATGCTGCAAAAAAAACATATAGCTCCACCTTGCTAGAGTTCATTCCAAAATACATCTCAAATGATGATAATATTATGTTAATGGAACCTATAACACTAGAAGAGGTCAAGACTGCCACCTTTCAACTCCATCGAGACATGGCTCTAGGGTCAAATGGCTTTCTAGCAAGTTTTTATCAGAAATATTGGAAACTAATTGGCAAAGAAGTTTGGAAGGTTGCAAAAAAAAATCGAAAAAAGAAGATTTGTGAGAGATATAAACAACACAGTGATTGTACTAATACCAAAAAAGAAAGTTTGTGATCCTTTTAATGACTACAAGCCAATCTCTTTGTGAAACACAATTTACAAAATAATTACCAAGGTATTAGCCAATAGGTTAAAAAAGCTTCTAAACTCTATCATCTCAAAGGAACAAAGCGATTTATGTCTAGGGAGGGAGATTATTGACAACATCATTGTTGCTAATGAACTATCCACACTATGTCCACTGATAAAATACAAGGGATGATGATAAAAATAGACATCAACAAAGCCTATGATAAAGTGAAATGGAATTTCTTACTAAAGGTCCTTCAAAGATTTGGCTTTAACAATGAATGGATAACCCTCATACAATAGTGCATCACAATGGTAAGGTACTCATTGAGCGTAAATAGATCCATGTGCGGTTTCTTCCCAACCACAAATAGAATTAGAAAAGGTGACCCCTTGCCACCATTCCTCTTCATAATCATGGCATAAGCCATGGGAAGGTCCTTTAAGTAGAAATGAAAAAATAACAGTTGGAAGGGCATCAAAGTGGCTCAAGGAATCAACCCAATTATGTACACACAATTTGCAAATGATACAATACTATTCAGAGAATCCAATATGAGGGAGGCAACTATTATCAAAAGTGCCTTGGAGGAATACTCTAAAGGGTCAGGACAACTAGTAAATAAAAGAAAATCTTCCATAATTTTCTTTAATACCAATAAAGATACTCAAAGAAGAATAGCAAGTTACCTTGGATTCTCAACCATCTTTGTCTCGACAAAATATGTAAGTGCACCACTAATGGCCGAGGCTTATAGATTGAAGCACTGGTTGGAGACTTTAGAAAAGTAGAAATAGTCCAACAACCTAGAAAATAAGTGGATTACTCTAGTTGGGAGGACACTCATGATAAAAGCGGTACTATCAGTAGTACCAATCTATGTAATGTCCTACTTCCAAATCACTCACAAGGCATAAACCAATTTGGAAAGCTTCATTAAAATTTTTTTATGGGCTGGAGCAAAGGAGGAAAAAAATATACTGCTAGTACAATGGGAAAAAGCATGATTAACTAAACAAGAAGGAGGTGCAGGACTAAGGACAATGAAAGAACAAAACTTGGCTCTAGGAGCGAAACTGTCTTAGAAGATGTATCAGGCCCCAAACCGTCTATGGTGCAAAATATTTCAAAGAAAATAATTTAGACCACCTTGACCCCAAAAGAACACTTACTATAGCAGATGCCAAAGGAGCGTCAACAATATGGAACTTCCTAAGATATAGACGAAAGATTATAACTAAGCATCTGACATGGAAGTAAATAATGGAAAGCTAGCCAATATCTAGATAGACTCATGGAATGGAAAACCACCACTAGAAGAATTAGAAGGTATAAAATATTACATTGGACAAGTAATAACCCAACAAGGATACAAATTAAGAGACTACATATCCTTGAATCAACCAAAATATGGTAGTCAATACAAATGGATTAATGTTAAAACACTACCAGTCCTAGTAGAGATTCAATTGAGGCTAAAGGAAGCACTTGAAGAGGGAAAAGCCATAATCACAAAAGAGGAAGACAAAATTATATGGTGTGGTGCACGCTCAAGTGAATACTCTATCAAATTGGGATATCAAATCCAAAAATCCATTAAGGATAAACCTGGTTGGTCAACAAAGCTATGTTGGCACCCTGCAATGCTACCAAAGGCAAGCACCTTCCTATGGACAACACTACAAAAAGCCATTATGACAACAAATAAGCTAGAAAGAATCGTATGTATGGCCCCAATAGATGTGTCATGTGCTCTAAGAATAATGAAATAATTGACCATTTACTACTAAACTATACATATGCTACAAAATGTTGGGATTGGATACTAGATGTAACAGGATGAAGGGGGCAAGACTAGATAAACTCAATGATTGGTTGAGTAGTTGGCCAAAAGGAAAGAAAAACACCTTATGGGAAAAATTGTGGGTGGTATCACCTTCTCTGGTTGTTTGACATATCTGGAAGGAAAGAAACCACATAATCTTCAAGGAAAAGAACATGGAGGAAACCAAGCTGCTAGAAAAAATTAAAGATGGAATATGTGAGGTACTAAATGCAAAATGTTCAATCAAAGTAGGAACTACCTTCACTAAATGGGATGATGACTTAAAGAAAAGGTTGGGAAAACTTAAAAGGCCTCAAGGCTTAGTTAAATATAAATCAAAGAGAATGAAAGAAGAAAAATGGAAAGGTTCTAGTCGAGACAAATACAAAGTCAATTTTGACAGAGTAGCTAAAGGGAATCCTAGCCCAGCGGGTGCAGGTTGTGTCATAAGGGACAATCAAGGGAAATGCATGTGGGCACTATCTAATAAAATTAGGAATGTAACCAATAATGAAATAGAGATGGAAGCATTGGAATTGGGAATTCGGATGTGCATAGAGAAAGGTTTAAGACAGGTGGATATTGAAGGAGACTCACTATTATGTATACAAGCAATCACAAAAAGGGATACACCTAATTAGAAACTACAGATCTGGGTAAGGAAAATATGGGAAAGCCTAGAAAAATTGGATGATTTCAAGATATCACATGTATACAAAGAAGCAAACAACATGGCAGATCTATTGGAAAACAAAGGGGTGGAGCAAACTGAGGAAGTAATCCTAGACAAGGATCAAAGAAGGTGGGAAGGTCTTGAAGAAGTGTTAATAAAAGAACAAGCCAATTGCAAGAAAGGATGATCCAACACATAAGAAAGGTGTGCACTCGACCAACTAAAGGTAATATCAAGACTCAAACCATTAACTCAAAGGTTATAAACAAAATAGGGTGGGGCATAGCCACAATCCTAGGATTAGAGATGACCTTTTCCTCCAAATCTGACCCTAAACTAACAAAATAAATCAGCCAAAAGCCATAGTCTATATGGAGAGTGAAAATTACCTTGGCACCTATTAACCAAGGCCTCTTAGGAGGATATCTTGTCTCCCCACTAACACCTTCCAAATTTTTCCAGCCTAACTACTTCTACAACACTTCCTCCACCAACCTAGTCCAAACTCCAACTAGATAAATCATTTACCCAACACATAGTCACTGAGGGAAGGAATCATAAAAGAATAGCTTAAGAAGAACCCTTCTATCAAGAGACTTAATTGATGATTGCACATTGGGTTGCACATTGATTGAATTTAATCTCTCATCAGTAACACAATAGAACACTAAAAGGAAAAGTATTAGGAGTCACTAGGTAGGGCAGATGCACCAAAAAGTTGAATTCAAATATCTATATGCTCTCAACCCAGGGTACCATACATAATATGGGGGAAAGAAATCCCATCCCAAGCATATTCCCTAGGTGACACAACCACCAACAGAAAGCACACTAAACCAATCCACAAGTAGCATCAGTTGTTGGCCACATACTGGAATACAAATGGCCTCTATAACAATTAGGCATGAAAGAACTAATAGACTGGAATTTAAAACTTAACCTTAATAAATCCCTATTCAAACCATCTATGCCTTCTAATTGAAATAGCTCACAAGCCTTTAAAATACATTGAACTTTCATATAGGGTTGAAGCAAGTTAGCCTGATTGGAATATTAAGACGTGGCTACAAAGAACTAATAAGAAATGTTTTTAACTGATAAGACTTTGCCTTCCAAATGGAATGGCTTGCAAGACCATGTGAAATGATGACCATATAGTAAGGGTTCAATTAAGTTAAAAACAATTATTCAATTTAATTTGAACCCTCATCTAAGGGAGTGTGGCCATTTATGTCCATAGGTATTGTTTCAATGCCAAAACACAAAGGAAAACAGTTTTAACTTGAACTGGAAATTGCATTAAAGATCAACATTATACAAAACATATCAGCAATTCATTCAGAACCCATATTCACAATATCTCAACCATCAAGTGACAATAACAAGTTAATAAAGCATGACAATTGAATTAGGGTTGCAGGGACTATGGCCCCATTTTCAACACAAATTTACATACACCCAAATTAATAAAATGATCAAAAGTTATGCTAATAAAAGACATTGAAGCATGACATCTTTTGGGGTTTAAATGCAAAGGAAAATAACCATATTATAGCACAAATGTAGTAAATCCCATTCAGAGGGGGCAAAAACAACATACAAAAAATATTGCAACTCATTCAAAACTCCCATTTAAGGACCATATGCGATAACAACAAGATTATAAAGCGGTAATAGAGTATTATATTTTTTAAATTGTATCAAAATGACACACAACCAAGTACAATAAAATAAAGTTGCATGGTATAATGCCCAATTTTATCATGAATATTACCAACTTTGAATACACCCAAATTGCTAAAAAAGGTCTGCAACTAAAATCTGGGAAACAAAGACTACGAAAAGGGACAATATTTTACAACCCTTGATCATGACTGTTGTCACATAAAACTGCACCCTATTGAACAAGAGTTTGATGTTCTAATGACACAATGGAAACAATCTTGAGGTTGTGGGACCTTGCACAAATGAGATTGAATCTCCAGAGAAGGCCGAATCCTCTTCTAAACTAAGTGGAATTGTGTCAATCTAACCCATCACAATGAAAACCTTATCATTACCTTAATCTAACAAACCACAGGGGAAAAGAGATAGAAGGAGAATATAAAATGAAAGGAAGGTGATGCACCAAGGATAGAAATGTGTTTCTTCATGCTTCTAAATAGTATAATACATCAAAAAAAAAATTAAAACATACATTCAAACATTAAGGTAAATAGATTTTACACAACATGCAAGAAATAACAATGATAACAACTGAACTCTATTAATATAAAATCTTAGAAGCAATCTTTACAATGGAAACATGTAAGAATGCAATGTCTACAATAGAAAAACCCTTGAGAGGCCAGAGAAAGAACCCCTAAAATGAATATAAGTGTTGCTTTTATAGTTTAAGCATAACTCAGATGAACAATAGCTAACCCTAACCCAACTAGGGTTGTAAATTAGATTAGGGAAAACCCAAGATCAACTCAAGAAACTTGTGTCAAGAAGAGCCATGGAATGCATACCTATCATGAAAAAATGTGCCAAGAAGGACCTAGAGAAGAACAAACTTGTATGCCATCTGTCTCACCATAAATATTTGTAAAAAAATCCATCCAAATCCCCCACAAAATCTATGATATGGAGCATGGAATGGTTAGAGAGGATGAGTAGCAACAATGAATGAGCATGGCTACCACCAAATCGCCTAAAGAAGTCATGAAAATGTATTAAATTCATCCTCGAAGTCCAAAAGAAAGAGATAAGGTAGTTGGGAGTAGCTACGTATTAATGGTGTCACCCAGAAAAACATACCAAAACCATTGCTAGGACCTCACTGTGTCGAGGGGACTGTAACCTCCATCTCGTCGATGTCACATTTTCACTTCGATGTCATGCTCCTCTGATTTTCCTTTTGGCTCCTAACACTGTCAAAGACACACCAACATATTAGACTAAGGTTAATTAGGGTCTCACCGATATGCGCACTTCGTTTCGATACCGTCGATAAAAGATGTGGGCCCACAAAGACATGTGTCACCCTAACACTCACCATTCACCATCATCAACAATCAACATCAACATCCCATCGAGATGTCGAAGGGACCACAAAACAGGTCCCTTCAAAATCCACTATCACTTTGATGCATCTCCAACAGAAAATCAAAGGGACCACAAAATAGGTCTCGTCGACATTGCATTCTCTCTTTGACAAGGAGCCTTCGGAGGTTGGGCCTCGGGCCGTTAGATGTTGAGCCTCAGACCTGCAACTTATTGCGTACTTGGAGGAAGGTAGAGGAAACCACGATGAAGGAAGATAAGGTTGGGGGTCAGAGAGGAGGGTTACCTCTTACCAAGGAAAGGTAAGAGGTAATGGAGAAGGCTGAAGGCCAACTTCCAAAATTTTGACACTTGTCAAATTTTGAAGGGAGAACCATCGGTGAGACAAGAAGATGTCAGAGAGACCAGCGAAGAAGTCCCTTCGACATAGTGAGGAACCTTAGGAGATGACCGAAAGCCAAAAAAACAAACTTTCGGAGGTTGGAGGGAATCCTTACCTCTTACCTCTGAAAGTAAGAGGTAAGACGCAAGGGCGAAGGGCAAAGGCCGAGGGCTGAAGAATAAAAAAATTAAGGAAGAGGAAGGGAAGAGGGAAGAGGGAGGACCAAAAGCCGAAGTCTGACAAGACAAAAGACTTAGCCAAATCAAACCTTATCAACCTTCAGGTAGCGGAGATAAGGCCAAAGGCTTAACTTGAGGGATCGGTAGAAGGTAAAGGGTAAGGCTGAAGGCCAAAACCTAAAATACCTAGGGAAACGAAGGGAAGGAAAAGAAGGGGCAAAGCGATGAAGAAAGCATGAAGCTAAGAAAGTAAGTGACAGGCTGAAACCTCGAAAATGTGGGACTTAGTAAATTTTAGGAATGCAAGATGGCCCATGTAGGATCACTTAGATCGGATATCAGTGATGGGTCATGAAAGGGGAGCATGAAATGACAACATTCTTTGTGATTCTACATGATGATTGCCTACTAATCATGGAGTTCAAAGGCCTTATCAATCCATTAGGCATGGGGTCATGAGGGTAAAAATTCAATAACTAGGCCTCCCAAGGACAAAACAAAACATGTACAGTTGCACTTGGAGAAAATCATGAAAGCTAGGAACATACATTCCCTTAAGGATAATGTAGGGTGTGCAAATGCACTTGATGGAAAGCAAGATATTTACAATATATGTACATGAAACTAATAGAAATTAAAGAATGGAAGCTTACCTCTGTCAAATATAAAAAATTTGAAGGAGTTGATCTCCCTTGAACCATAGTTGCATACCTCACCCAGTTGCAACCACTGAAAACTGTTGCCAACATGCATGGAAATGCATAAAATGCCTGCAAGGTGAAGGATCACTTCACTATAAAATTTTCCATTGCAGGGGAACCATATGATGCAAGTGTCAGACTCATCTAAAACTGGTGCCTTAGGTGAACATACGATAGCAAGGGTAAAACTTTCTGAAGATAGGTCAACCTCCAAGAAAGAACCTTCTGTAGAGGGAAGAGAACTCACCTCACAAAAGGATAAGCTAATGTCATCACCGCTGACCTCCTCATTGCATGTATTGAAACCAAAAGAGAAAGTTTCTAGCTCACATGGTGATGCAAAATATGCCAAACCTGATTTTTGATCTGCAAAAGGAATCTCTTCTTCACGCACCTCAAAAGAGTTCAACTTTGAAGCTCATGAATACTCTAAAATTGAGCAAGGAGAGCAACACTCTCCAAAAAAATGTGTGGCTGCTCAATGGTGGATTTTTTAGTGTTTTAGTTTCATGTGAAGCATTCTAACTTAGTCACATTATCCCTAATCCCAAAGGTCACATATTCATCTTGAACGAAGCCCTCACATTCAACATTACTACATTCAGGGACAACAAAAAACCAACATACATCATAATTACTTGTATTGATGCACACTTCATCAACACATACCTTAGATTTGAGAGACACCTTGGGTGAAGAACTAAATTCTTCAAGTTGTCTATTTATTTCAATTTCCTCTTGGCAACTAGCTGCAACAAAATCACTCTTGGTATGTAATGGTTGTCACATCCTCTTTTGTTCCTCACTCATGCTGCTGCCCACAAAGCTCCTATTTTGGGGGTGATGATTTGATGTTTAAACCTAAACGAAAGGTTTCTATAACATCCCAAAAGAGGTCCTCCACCTCAGAATTGCAAACCTCAACAGGTTGGGGATCTTCATCCACAATTACAGGGGATAAACATGTTTGTTGTTGTTGTTCGAAAACCATGGAGTTGTCTTCACCCATCAAGCCCAAACCAAGCTACTCGGAGGCTTTAACTGATGTAGGTATATATGATCTATCCTCCTCATCTTCAACAAAATAAGGGAGGGCATAAAATGAGAGGATTGACTCCTCTACTCTATTAATTTTGTCTACCTTTTTAATTTCTTGTTGCCGCAACATTGTTTCATCCTCATTATTTTCTTGCAACAAACCAAGACACTCATTATTTTGAGCATGTGAAGGATCCACAACAACAACCTCCTCAATGATAGGTTCTTGTGACACTAGTAGAATTTGGAAAATAAATGACTACGTGACTAAAACTTTTAGTCACGTGACTAACACTAGTAGTATTTTGAAAATAAATGACTAATTTGGTCATTTACAAGTGACTAATTTGGTAATTGGGTAAAATCACAACTAAATGACTAATATCAAACAAATAAAAATGACTAAATAAATGACTAAATATATGGCTAAATTAATGACTAAATAAATGACTATTACTCCTCTATTCTTTTTTCTTTCGAATTTGATCATAATCCATAGAGCTAATTAAGCCCTCCTCATGGGACCCCTACCTAAGTGGGCCATTTGGCCGCCTAGGTTGCTTGGTGCACCAAAAATACATATTGTGTGGAAGGCATTGCCTCTCGATGCAGTCTTAAGGCCTTCACATATTTTATAAAAAAATTTAACATTTAAATTCTTTAACTTTTATTACTCATTATGTTAATGAATCATTAATGTTTTTAACTATGATTTGAAGCCATAGTTTAAAACATTAAATTTGAAGCTTTGATTTTTATTTTTTTGTGCAACTATGAAGGATTGGAAAAGTACATTAAATTTGAAGCTTCTATGAATGAATGCGAAACATATTACATTTGTCATTTTAGAAGAGTTGCTTCTTGAAAATTACAATTCATTTACCATTGCTTCACACCATTTGCCACATATAAAGACATAGAATTGTATTATTCAACTACATATGGTATTAATACCACATGTTTGTTCTATTTACACATACTAAATTGAAACTATTAAACTGTGCCATGACTAAAATCTAAAAATTATGACATTCCATCAATATTTAAAAGAAATAATATTATTCATAGAAATAAACTAATAAAATTGTGTCCATATCAATGCAAGACACAAATCTCAGACGTTCATCATTTTTTGCCATTTTTTCTATTGTTTTTCATGATTTTTTGCTACTTTCCCCTCCGCTATTGGTTTCCCGCTTGTCCAAACTCTTTCTCGCTGGTATTTACCTTTCAATTCTCCAATAAAAACCATACATAAATCATCATCTATCAAAGAGGAGAAATCTTAATCATTCAAGCAAGGGCAAGTTGAAGGGTTTAATTCCTGTAACAAATATTTTATGCTTGCCGGTCAATAAATTGTGAAGGATTTGTAAGGATGGGTCTCAATCCTTAAAGGAAGACAAGAGGGGGAAACGTTGAGGGTCAAAACTTCTGGGGTAACAAAGGAGCTGATAAGGATTTGAAGCAAATAGACTCATTATTTCAGTGATATGCAGATAAGGATTTGCCTGATGTGATAAGCCCTGAAACAATAGAAAGATTGTGCACAAATCTGAAAATTGAGATAATGGATGTCAAACTCCTAATGCTTTCTTGGAAGATGTGAGTTGCTCGACAGAGATATTTTATGTTGGAGGAGTGGCACAAAGGCCTTCAATCATTGATGAGGGTTTTGGAGTATGCATTTTTTGGGTTGTGAATTTTTTAGGTAAGTCGCTTGCTATGGTTTCAGTGAATTTTATTCTTTGGAATCTTTACGCTGCCAGATCATTTTTGTTGTGTTCTATTTCATTTTGGACTCTATTACGTTCGGCTCATTCTCCAGATGAGGTAGGCATTGTTTGGGTGTATTATTTACTTAAATCATTAATATCTTTTAAATATCATTGTGCATTGTGTGTGTTTGTGAACCGGGTGTTGAATGGTTTTGTTGATTTTTCCATAGGAAGCTAGCTTTGACTTGATGTAAATATTTTCTATGAGCTCCACCCTTAGACCAGTGGATTGGATTTTCTGGTTTTTTATGCTTTTTTTGAACTACTAATGGTAGTTGTTTTAGACCCTTGCTTCTTAACAGGGCTAGTTTAATTATTTGTGAAAGATTCATATGATCTCATTGAACATTATTTCCCTTTATAAAATTAATGAACACTAATTCTTTGTTAAGAACCTCAATAGTCATCTTCAAATATTCCTCATGATCCTACTGAAAACCATATTATACATTTAATTTGCATTCACAACCTTGAATATGATAGTTGATGCAAGCAAACAACTCTTGATTCCTCATAAACTTGCTAGGAAATCCATGTTTTTTGTATTACACCTGCTACAGGCTTCATGCTCATACCATTCTGCCTCATACCAGCATGACCCTTCCATGTTCCTCTGGAAATTAAAGTCAGCTGATGCACTCTCCCATAAGAGGAAAACCACTCTCATTATTTGCACACAACTAGAAAAAATAGGGGCCTAACAGTGGCAATACAAACAAAAATGTCAGCAACAACCAAATGAATTGGTGTGACAGGAGCCCAACACTAGATCTTAATGCCAAACTATTTTTTGCATTTTTAGAAGGATGAACCATAGTCTAAGATTTAGGGTTAGGAGAACCTGATTTATGAGAGGAAGTAGTTGCCATTTCAAGAGTATTACTATTGGATGTAAAATTGGTGACTGTGACGAAACTTTGAGGAACACTGAAACCAAGTGACAGAAGGGAGGGGAGAGGCAACTCTAGTGGTAGTTTGATTAGGGATGACATATAGAGAATTAGCATATTAGCTAGAATATCATGTGACTCAAGAGCAATAAAACTAACATAATGACTTGGGTCAGACACATTTCTCATGAGTATTAGGTTAGGATATGTGGATAGTGTAATGATCCTAACATGGTTTTGTTGATTTTATGTTATGAGTTAGTTGATAGTTATATGCTAACTAAAAGTTATTAGTTAGTTCCCATTCTTAAAAATCAATTGATAAAGAACACTTTAAATTTATTACAAATTTGACCATTAAGAATGAATCATTCCACACACACACTCTCTCTCTTTCTCTCTCTCTCTCTCTATATATATATATATATATTCTATAATGTTTACTTTTATATTTCTTGTTAAAAACATATGCAACTCTGTTCTGATTGCACAGGGTATACAAAGGTAAATGGAAACATACTCATCACCTTTGGATCTTTGATGTCAGTGGTAATGTCTAGAGGTTTTTATTTGCTATTGAGATTAGTGTCTTTATATTGGGTTTACTGTTGGCTTTTAGATGATTTATTATTTCAAGAGGATCATTAATATTGTGAGTTTTCAAGACTCTAAGTGTACTCTATAGTTTGTCTTCATCGAATTTTTATGTATACCATTTTTAGTTTGTTGGGAGGTTTTTATAGGAGTATCACACTTTGCTTTGAGATTTATTGATTTCAAATTTCTCCCTCAGGAATCGCTAACATCCAATGAATAAATATTTGATATGTGAGTCCAAAGGACATTGTTTGAACATTTGGTATCTTTCCTTTGCAAATGTTTTGCAAATGTAGGAAGCTATGGTTCTTTGTAATCAAACATTAATAAAAAATTGAACATATTAGATAGTCTTTCAAATACTTCAAGTTGATTATTAAGCTTTTTTCATTACCTTTGATGTAGTCTTTTTCTTTGATGTACAATTTCATGCTTCTTCTTCTAATTCTCAACCTTTCAGCTTTGATGTAAATTCTAAATTATCATAACCATTTTAGTTAGATTATTAAGCTTATGTTTTATTATTTTTCTATAAGATGGCATAATATTATTATTATTGATCTGTTGGAAATGTTTCTAGTGTCCACATTTATTCTTCACTGTCTCTAACAAGAGATTGATCTTTTGAAGGTAATGTACTTTATCCTATATTATAAGTTTCTCAATGAATAATGTCTAGCTTTTCTTCTTTAAAATATGATTAGTTTCTTTTGCTATTTTTAACATTTATTATTTCATATATTTTGATGGGAGAAAATTTTAGTGTTGTGAATGGGCATATTATGGCATGCCATCTAGGAAAAGATTCATATTAATCAGATTAAGATTCTTTTAATATTTTCAAATTAACAATGAAAAATATGAAGCATTGAATAAAGTATAAACCATTTGTAGGATTTGTTGTTTTGATAATATACCTTCTTTTGATTGCAGAATTTGAACCATAAAAACATTGTAAAGTATAGGGGTTTCTTTAAGACAAAAACATACTTGTACATAATTCTTGAGTATCATCTTAAGTTGATTTATGTTGATTGAGATTTTTTGTTGACATATTCTATTTGTTTTTGTCACCTTTTTTGACTATGTTAACTTGAGTAAATGATTGTTGTATACAATGCTCAACCATGTAACAAAGTATATTAAATAGGATAAATATGATTTTCTAAATTTCTCTGACTTAGGCAAAATCAAGTTCATGTTTTATTCACTTTACTTTGCAGGTATGTTGAAAATGGATCTCTTGCCAGCATTATCAAGCCAAATAAGTTTGGAGCTTTTCCTGAATCCGTTGTTGTTGTGTACATTGCATAGGTTTGGCTATTTGAATAAATCCTTGTGTATAATCTGATAGACTCTAAATCCTTGATCTATTGTGCCCTTTTGGTTTCAATTTGTACAAGATATTATATTTCTATCCCATTTAAGATGTAACCACCATTTTTCTCATCTGGTGCAGGTTTTGGAAGGCTTGGTTTATCTTCATGAATAAGGTCTCATTCATAGAGATATCAAGGGTGCAAACATCTTGACAACAAAAGAGGTTAGGGATACACACATTTAGCTACACATGTTTACTCTTGTATGGATGCACAAACATTTCTTCTATCATTTATATCAAGAGAAGTAATAAATCTTGTGCATTTCTTCCATCTCTATTTGATTGATAAAAACTCCTATTGGAGTATCCTTTGGCTTGGATGCACGATGGATTTTGCTAGGTATACCAGCATATAAGCTCTGCTAGAAAATAGACCAACATTTTATTTAGGCCATAATCCACTGAATTGCAACCAGCTAGATGTCTATTATAATTATAGATGATTCATGTGTTTTTGCCTTGAAAAAAATATTTTAGTGGAGTTGTCCTATTCAAAAACTCATCTTGTGTGAAACCAAGTAACATGATAAATACATCATATATACAAGAGAAGTAGAAGGAACCTCTTTTTTTATAAAAGCTAACATTTGTGCTTGTGTTTCAAGTGACAACAATAACTGGTTCAAACAACTTGAGAACTAATTGAACACTAGTCTTATCTTTGTTTTAGATCCATTTTGAGGGTATCACAATGGGTTATAGTTGATTTATTGTCAATTCACTATTGACAGGCCTGTAAGCGTTGTTGTGAGATTTTGAAGCCCTAAATATGGAATAAGCCCATTCCACATACTGTAATTGTTGTGACTACATGGAATGGGCATAGGATAATAGATTTAGGATGGTAGGTTATAGGGTTGAGTCTATATGGTGAGTTTTTGGGGTGAAGTATGATTGTCCTGAGAGAAAATTGATGAAATTGAGAATGTAAAAGAAGGTTTATTGAGTGGGTTTGTCAAAAGAGTATGAGAAGAGGTTGTGTGAGGGTAAATTGAGTGAAGGGAAATAGTTTCTAGAGTGTTGGAGGCAATTTCAAGGTTGTAAGTGTTGGGGAACCATAGTTTGAATAAACCCTACCCTTTGATGGTGGGAATTGAGGGTTTTCCAGAGCAGCGGGTAGATAAGGGTTTAGAGTTCTAAAAATTGTTGAATGAGGATTTTTTTTGTCTTCCTAAGAGGTCTAATAAGTTGTGCAAGGTTGGGGTTGAGTTTCTAGAGCACTTACTTTGAAAAATAGGCCTAATTGACCTATTGGGACAATGTTATCACTGAGTTTTGAGAGAGTTGTCAACAAGGAACCCTAGTTGGTTTTAAAATATGTTTAGGATGGCCTTGAAGGGTGTTCAAAATAGTCAAGATATTGGTTGTGGCGAGAAACACTAAGAGGAAAAGTTGAGAAAACCCGGTCTGCAGACCTAGTTGGCAAGGTAGAGTCAAATTGTGAAAGGAGTATTGTAAGGGTTTGAGGATCAGTTTGGTGATTAAGCTAACTTGTTTTGTGTTGTTTGGGTGAAAGACATCCTATCCCTGCATCATAAATCCTTTTCAAAAAACAATTTTCTGCAAAACTTGCAATCATTGCATTCCATGAGATGACATCTCTTTGAGGCATTCTGTCAAATAGTTCACGTGCCTTGCCCGTGCTTCCACATTTTGCATGCATATCTACCAGATCATTTCCAACCATAATATCTGACAAAAATCCACCTTCTATTATGTTTTGATGGATGTTCATACCCTGTCCAAAGCTCCCATTTTATTACAAGCAGGGAGTATGCTGGCAAAGGTTGTGGAATCTGGCTTTACACCTGCCAATTGCATTTGATTGAAAGTTTCTAAATCCTTTTCAACAAATCCATTTTGTGCATATCCTGCAATATTACAATCCATATATAGACCACATTTCTTATAGGGATACTGTCGTGTATTATCTAGTCAATTAATTGATTACATTATATTATTCCCTCTAATATTACCCTATGTATAATTAATTATCTCTAATTAATGCATGCACATATATCCAATTAAATAAAATAAATAATTCTAGTGGTGAACATATCATCTTATACCTTGATTGCTTGCTTCTAAGCATTTTGAAGTATCAATTGCCATGGATTTGACCAAGAAAGCAATCTCTGATGGAAGGATGTTTATGAAATAGCTCAGAAGAATTGGTAGAGATGGTTTCAGAGTTGAGTTGATCTTTCCAAGGACGTGATTGAATCATGTGACAAAATCCTGCTATGTAATAGAGGTGCAAACTCAAATTTGTCTAAGCTAAAATTATTTTTAATCAAGCTAAAAAGGACTAGTTATAATTAGTGGGTTGTGGCACCTGATATTGGAAAAAGTTTGTGCCTAATTAAAGCCTCTGGTTTATTGTTAGACTTCATTTTCACCTATGGCAGGTACATTTATCATATCAGTGTAATTTCACCTTTAGTAGGGCTTTGAAATGAATTTCCATTGTTCATTAGAAATTTGTCTTTTTCATAACTTTCATACTTTCAAACAAAGGAATGCCTTGGGTTCTTAGTTGACATTCAGTCCTTACTTTTCAAAATCTAAGTTGATTCACCACATTAAATTATTTGGAATTCAGTTATATCATCCCAAATTTTACAAGAAAATAAATATCAACATAGCTAGGACACTCATAGTGAGTATATATTCATTGTAAAAGTATTATTTTAATGGAAAGAAGTGATAGGTTATTGTTTCCCCTTCCCTTCATTCAAAGAGTTTCAAGGTCCATGGTTTGATTTTTGCCAACGATATTGTTATGGAGGCAAGGCATTATGAAGTTTGCTAAGATGATGAAGAATAGATTGTTTGAAATACATCAGTGACAAGAGCTAGGATTTGATGGTAGAGAAAACACCTATACTATTAAGAAGGATGACAAAATATTTAAGCTAACTCCTTTACAGGGAAGTGGAAGAGATAAGGGCAAGTCTAAGGTTGTCATTTTTGGTAAGAAGGAGCCTTTAAGGCTTGAGGGCAGCAAAAATAGTGTGTTTGCATATATGGAGCAGGCTATTGATGCTAGGACAGCAGGAAAAGCACCAATGAATGATGCAAGGATGGTTAAGAGTTTAGTTTTGCAAAAGGTGGAGGATGGACTTACATATAAGTCTGAAACAATCAAGGTGAATGATGGTAAGTCTGTAGGCAGCATGGAAAATAGGGTGGAATACTTGAAGAAGAGTTTGTGAGACAAGGTGGAATTACCATTGGGACCATTGTGTGTCGTATAGGTAAATGTAATGTTGCAAAGCAAGTGAGATTTTCAAGTGTAAGGGTTGATAAGCCTGACAGTGCAAAGGTGCATGATATTGACAGTGTGAAAGAATTGAGGACAGTGAGAAGAGGATAATGTGAACAAAAGGACACAAGTCTGATAACAATGATGGGAGGATAGAGTATGCAAGGAATCGTCCTCCCTTAGATCTCTTGTGAGAATGCCTAAAATATCTTCAGTTATCCATAATATCCACATGCTATGAGCTTTGATACAAAGATTGTGCATAGTTCTTCTCAATTTATTCAATTTGGTGCTATTATTTTTATCTTGTGATTCAGGCTTCAAACCAACCCCTCTCATTAGTATTTATCTTCCAGAACTGTCTAGAAGAGGGTAATCAAAATCAGTACTGGAATATCTGAAAGTCGAAGATCCTTTCCCTGAAATTGAAGCTTTGTTCTTAAAAAACCAAAGCTGAGATGAGCCAAGAGCTAGTGGAAGGGGAATGAAAACTGAGAGCAACTAAAAGCCTTCCTAAGAAAAGTGCCCTTTCCACTATAACTGTCGGTTCTAGTGTCTCCTTGTTCATTTTTTCTGGCATCTCCTCATTTTTCATTTCTTGATAGAGAGCTTCTGAAAGATGTGCAAGATGTTCTTCAATCTCAACAATTAATGCTGAGATAAAATGGAAGCATTGCTCTTGCAAATAAGGTGCTAAATCATTTATCCTTGAAGGAGATTTATGTGCATGAAGAAAACTTAGGAGGTCTTCCAAAATATTCTTGGACCCCTCATCTATGTATCTTTTATTTGACTAACCTCAGTTCCAAAATAAGCGTTAAGGCGACCAAACCAGTCTTCATTATTTGTCATCATAAATCTAAAAATCAACCCAAGTAAATTGACATTTTTTAGGTCCCCTCTCTTGGCAAGCCAACCCTCACTAGTAGTTAATTTGTGCAAATGGGTTTCAACATCTTTGTAACTTGTTAGAGATGTAACAATGGCTTCAAGGCATTTACCAACCTTAACTCTCTCATACATATCTACAAATCCATCAGCTATTTTTAGCCACTCCAAGCTCCCTTCAAATGCATGCAAACTGTCCAATGTTTCTCTGATCAGTATCTCATTCTTTGCAAGTTCCTTGTCACTTTTCACAAGATCAAGAAAATACTTTCCCCCAAGCCTATTTGTAGAGAGAATATCATATGCACATGTCTTAAGCCACACTAAGCAAGACTCTGATATAAATTCACTTAGAAAAGTCATCATGGTAGCTTGTAGCTTCTCTCTATGAGATTTCCACAATTGCACCTCATTGTCTGGGTTTGGAATCCCACCAAACAACTATGATCTAGGTAGCACTGCCAACAAAGTCTTATAAAAAAGAGGCTAATTGTTTAAAACCTCCAAGAAGAGTTCCCAGCCTAGCATAGCATTACCTATATAAATCTTACCACATTACAAAAAATGGAACTGATTGCCCCCACCTTATTGGTCTTTTGAGTCAATAGCTTCATTTGATAAGTGGTCCACTAACTTATTGGCCTTTCTGTTGTGCCCCTTTTTGCACACACGCCCCGTTCGGAACGGGGACTCTCTTTTTTCCCTTCAATAAAAGTGGCACATTTCCCAATGTTATATTTTAAAAATCTCGCCTTGACCGGAAAATTCGCATCAAAAGTTTTTTTTTTACATCTTCTGAAATTTTCGGGTTTCCTTGTCCGGATTTCCGTTTTTGGGTTTCCTTTTCCGGATTTCCGTTTTTGGGTTTCCTTGTTCGGATTTCCCCTTTCGGGTTTCCTTCGTCGGGTTTCCCCTTCCGGGTTTCCTTTCAGGTTTCACCGTTCTTCACGATGTCTAGGCAACATCTTCCCGGGACGGCTTTCCGGACATCCGATTCCGGACGTCCCACCGCCTTTCTTTTTTCGGAGTTCACCAACCCACCTGCAACCGTACGGAGCATTTATTGCTATACTAATGGCGTTTTCTGTTATAAAAACATTTTTTCCGGCTGTCATTATCAAATTTTCGACTAACAGAAACGCATTCCAGAGCTCCCAGCGATTTAGCTTCCTTTCTGACGTTTTTCAAGCTGTTTTTTCCGACGACGTCCGCGCATCCGACCAGCCTGTTCTTCGGGTTTTTGAGGTAGGTTTTCCGTCCCACGCCCTAAGTTCTTTTCGCATTTTTTTGAGATTTTACTAAGGATAAATAAAAAATGAAGTCCGAACCTAGTAGATATCCCCACTGCGCACAAAACCCATCTCTTTGAAATTAAAAGTCCCCTTTCTATCGACCTCCGGATCGATCCAGAACTTTCCTGTGTCGTGGCCATTCTTCGGAACGGTGCTGGCATCTTCCGGGCCCGGGTCTTCCTGCGGCCGCCCTTTCTTCTCCTACTAATTTTCCCTCTCTGGAATTCCTTTGTCGGGATTCCTTGTCCAAATTTCCTTCTTCGGAACTCCGTTTCCTTTTCGCCGTTTTTAATGGCCCCGACCGAGCGGCTTTTCAGGTGCCTTTCCCCGGAACCTTTTATCAAAATTTCATAAGTTCACTCGCAAATTCCATCTTTTCCTTCGGAAATTCTCTTTTCGGGATTCCTTGTCCGGGATCCCGTTTCTGGGAATCCGTTTCCTCTTTGCCATTTTAATGGCCTCCATCACCCGACATTCCGAACGATGTTTCCCCGTGGCCTTCCCCTGACGGAGTTCCGTTCTCGTATTTCTATCTCCGGAATTCTGTCGTCTTGCCGTTGTTCTTCACGGCGTCGCCCGAACTTCTTCCCAGCCCTCGGATCCCAGAACTTATATTCCCGTCTGTCGTTTGACCCCATCATCCTCTGGATTTCCTTCTTTGGGATCCCGTTCCCGGAATTCCCCTTTCGGACTTCTCTTTTTGAGAATCCGTCCGTTTTCCACCTTTTGCACGGTATCCAACTGGCGGCTTCCCGAATCCCGTTTCCCGGCCGTGGAATTTTCTTCAAAACTCAAACTTCCATTTCCTTCCACATTTCTTCCAGATTTCGTTTCGGGTTTCCTTGTTCGGATTTCCCTCTTCGGATTTCCTTCTCCGAAAATCCGCCTCCGGATTTCCCTTCTCGGATTTCCTCCTGCGTCCTGTCGTTCCTCACGGCCGAACGATGACCGCTTCCCGATAACGGAATTCCTAGACCCGGATTCCGTTTCCCGGATTTCCGTTTCTTCTGCGTCGTTTTCAGATGGCCTGCCTACCACTGATATCCGAACCTTCAAATGGGGGGTCAAATGACCTCCAAATTTGAAACGGACTTCGACCCACTTGCTAAAATTCCGTTGTCTTCTATTTCCAACCTTCAAACTTGAAATCCAACCTCGGGAAGTGCATATGGGAATTCCATTCTCGTTTTTCCTCTCTAAACGGCATTCTGCCAGGGGATTTCCGGCCTGAGAACCTCGGATTGATTGTACAAACTTCTAGGGTTATAAAGTATCTAACTTCAAATGCTTATTGAATATCTACTATGATTGTCAGACTAATCTTGACGTGCAGGGATTTGTCAATAGTTCTTATGACAGGTTCTTCACTATTGACTCTTGCCCTTTGTGCAGAATTCATGGAATCTAGCCCAGAAACTTCCAGTGCTGCCAGGAAAGGAAAAGGAACCGCAAAGCCACCAAAGGGCAAAGAAGATCAGGATCTAATGAAGTACAAATTCCAAGGAGTCCCCATCCAATCCCGGATTACCTCCCTTTGGAGGGATGTTTTAGATACCAACATCGGACAGGTCGATGTTGATGAGTTCATTCAGAGGGTTAGGATGAACCCCAAAATGGCAAATGCAAGAGCTATTAAAAGTAGTGGACTCACCAAGGCAACAGGTTTCCCACCAGCCTTAGTGGCCCCAGAGTTGGTAATGGCGTGTGTCGAGGCGTATCAGCCCGACACTAGAACTATCGTGGACCACGAGGGAAATCTCCTCACAGATATGTCTCCGTCAGGCATTACCAAGACCTTCCACATTCCCACCTTCGAGAGCATGGAGGTCCCTACCAAGGAAGACTGTATCAGTATATGGGAACACAACCCATTGGACTGCAAAAGACTCATTAATCAGCGTTGGCTAAAGGATAAACGGGGCAGCGCCAGGAAAGTTCCCCATGAGCTTTTCCGTAGTGATTTCCACGAGGACTACCATGATCTGGTGACTTTGCTCAGTAGAGTCATGGGCCTGCCTGGTGCAATGTTCTTCCAGGAATGGATGTTCTACTTCATAGAACATATTCTCCGAGGGAAAGGAACCGTCTTCTACTAGGGAGAGGTAATCAGCGACTGCTTCCATGAGCAGTTCACCACAGTAAAGAAGACTAATCAATTCTTCATGACGTCTTATTTGGTGTACTCTCTTGCCAATCAGAGGCACTACCAGGGATTGACACAGATGCCCAGTGATCCATCAGGGCCAGAGCTAAAGCCCTATGACAGGTACCCCCAGCTGCAATTCAAGAACTTCAAAAGCAGCTACTGCAGGGTGAATGATGCATTCATTGCCCACATAATCAGGTCGATAGGCGAGGATTGCCATAGGAGGATGTCCCACAGTGCCAGAGCCCTCCTTAGGCAGTATGCCTTCTGGTACATCCAGTTCCCCAGATTCACCTACATCCGTGCAGAGGGCTTTTCGGATAAGCCAAATAAGTTGCCTCGGTATCCAAACGACCGAATTATCCTCTTGGAGCTGACTTGACAACTACGATCCATCCACAACCTCTTAGGCGAGAAACATCTGGTAGGCCCTGTCTATCCAATGAATCTGGGTCAGGGAATGTATAATGTTCATACATCCCAGTGTGCAGGATACTCTGAAAAGGAGCTGGCCGAGTACAACTTCGAGCAATACATAGCAAGGCCACCGATGGATCCTTATGGCCATGTCCGCAAGGCGTTGGGACGCGGGTATGCCCACCTCCACAACATCGAGGACTTCTGGGCTAATGGCAAGGATGATCTTGAAGTACGGATGCGTTATTATATGCATATGACCGTAGTCCATGTGCGAAGGGTAAACTTATGCCCAGTTCTTGATCAGGTAGAGGAGGATGAGGGGACAATTCTAGACCCGATCTACGATACAGTGTCCAACCTGCCGCTGCCTACAATCAACTGGGATACCCCAGAACTCAGTGATGTCAGTGTACTCACTAGGTCTATCGAGGCCAGGATAAGGGGATGGATAAACAAGAAGGTTGCCCAACTAAAACAACAAGGGGTCGCACTAACGTACACCGACCTTGCCAGCGAACACGTTAGTGAACCAAGCAGTTTCAAAGGTGGAGAAGCCACTGCTATAGCTGGGGAGACATCGCAAGCCCCACCCTCTCCAAAGTCTAAGAAAAGGAAGGGCGTTGGCCAAAAACTCCCAAAGCCAAAGACTTATGTCCGTAAGTCATCTGAGTTGGAACCTTTGAAGAAGAAAAGGAAAATAGCAGGAGGCATGGCGACGGTTATGATGTCCAAGGATTCACCCTTTGGGATTGCCAGCAAAAGATCCATCTCATTTGGATCTCCACCTATCGTCATCACACCCGCCACTCCACTTACCTCGATCCCAGCTTCAGCATCCTCCCCACCTGCGGTGGATATCTTTGTTCACCTCCCTCCTACTTCTCAAGGGACGCAGGTTATTCATATAGACTCACCATTTGCTGCCACCTCACCCTTGACCTCTCCTTCCATGTCTCCTTCCTTTCCTTCCGTTCCCACTGCCACAACGCCAACCTCAAGCCTTCCAGAGTCCTTGGCAAAATACATGCAGAATGTTCCATCAGAGCTTTCAGGGATGCTAGCCAATCCAATGGTCCAGGCTGCAATAGCTCAAGCTATGACCTCCACCCCAGTAGCATCCCCCTCTACCGAGTCACCAAGAATGAAAGCAATGATGCAAATATTGGACGAGCTGGAATGATAACAGCTAGAAGCTGAAAAGGCGCCAGAGCCCGTAGAGTTTCAGGGTCCTAAGAATTCCCCATTTGAGTGTCAGCAGTTTGACACGGTAGCTTATGAGGCTTCAAGCAGTGACAGTGAGGACAACAAAGACCGTAATGCTGAGCTAATCCGGGAATCAAATGATCCCGGGCTCAATGAAGAATGGGGACGGCAGCTCAAAGAAATCGAGGACAAGAAAGCCGAGGATCAGCTCGCACAGGAGGAGGAGACTGTTGCTACAGAGGCAGAAAGAGATAGATCTCCAGTTGAGGAATGTGGCCAGATTCCTGAGCACGATAAAGAAACCCTCTTCCCTGAGGACCAACAAATAGAAAGTCTAGAGAAATATCTGAATATCTCAAGTGAGGAAGAGGATGCAAGAAAGGAGGATTCTCCAGAAGGACAGTCACACGTCGAGTCCCCGGCTAAACATGAGACATCCAAGCAGGTTCTCACTGAAGAGAAGGAAGATATAGAAACTAGTAAAAGGGCCATCATCGTCCGAACTATTGGGTTAGAAAAGGAGGACAGTGGAACGGTAGATGAGGGATCAGGAAAGGACTCCCAAATGCCCGATTGGCTGCAAAGACAACTAAAGCCAAAGACTCCCACTTCAAAGGATCCCAAGGCGAGGCTGGAAGCCATCATGGCCAGGGCGCATATCAGCACCCGAAAGGAGAAGAAGCCAAAGGTCAGGTCAAAGATAACTATGGATGCCTCGGGATCAAGAGTAGTACAGTTAGCAACGCCGGTGGTTGGGGAACAAGGCACAACCTACAACGTCTCCACCATTGATCTGGGAGTGGCCACGAGGGATCAAAAGGTCGAGCACCTCCAAGAGTCGGTCGCCACGGTCGTACACCTCATCCGGCAAGACAAAAGCTCAAAAGATGAGTTAAAAAAGCAAGTTGCAGATCTAACAGCTTACATCCAGCAGTGGTTGTCTCCGGATGAGCAACCTACAACCTCGTTAGCCCCACCTCAGCTGCTTTCCCATGAACAAATTAAGAAACTTGAGAGGAGACGAAACATAGATAAAACCACAGAAAACTGGTTCCGTCACGTTTTGGATATAGGGAACACAGGTAGCAACATAGCTGTTCGATCAGCAAATCGGTTTCTAGAGGTCCAAAAAACTCTTGAGGACGCAAGAAGAATCTGTGAAAAGTTCTCAGGGAAGTACGACGCAGCCTACCCAAAAATTGAGGCTATCCTCGCATTGCCAAGAGATGTATGGGAGAAGGATCTCGCCCTCAAGGATGACGACCACTGGCTGGTGGATACCTGGAAGAGGGACTACAACCATAGAAAAAGGAGGCTGGAGCAGGTCTTGGAGCGAATTGCTCCAGATATTGAATGGGCAAGGGAATCCAGGGAGGAGTGCACCCAATACCTTAAATTGATGACAGGGTATGAGGTTCCTGCCGCCGAGATCAATCCTGAGAACCTCAAACCCCACTTTTTGAAGACCATGGAGGATGAGATGTTTGCTGAGGTCACCACTGAATTCATGAGTTTTGCTGCTTGAGCATTCGCACAATCAGAGGTCTGCAAGGAAAATAGCACCAAATATGAAGCAGACTGGGAGAAGCTCAACATCAACTCTCAAGAATGGAGTTATCAGATCTTAAAATCTGATATCATGGAGGTAGAAAAGCTCCAAACCTTGATCCTGAGCTTCATGGAGAATGCAGCACTAAGGAAGTAGGAAGGCAATCCGGTCATCGAAGAACAGTACCTTAAAGAGTAGCTACAACCAAGAGTAAACAGCTGAAAGATAAATCTGCTACAGTGTTGTCACTAGATGACGAGATTGGGAAGAGACAAAATGAGCTCTTAATTGTAATATTTGGGGGGTAGGTGAGACCCTGATGTAAGATGAATCTTGGCCACATAATAGAATCAAATCTTGGCCATACATTTTGTTATTTGAATCTATAAATAGAGCTCTCCTCCTCTCATTTTAGAGAGTTGAGTTGTTGTAAAGATTTGCTGCAGAAATTATAAATAGAAAATACATTCAATTTTGGTGTATTTTCTGAGTTTCTCAATAAGTTTCATGATTCTTCTCCCTTTTAGTTACAGATTGTTTTAAGTTACTCTGCTGTTCTAGCATCTTTGCTTTGAGTTAGATAGATTTGATATGATATTTCTGATCTTGGAAATAATTGCTGTGTGTATGCTTTCCTTGTCCATACTTTTGGTCATTTGCTTAGGGTAGATGACTGTGTAAAGTTAGTCTGGACTCCTATTCCATTGCTGCTCATTGAATTTCATCTTCATCCATGCTTACATAGTGAATGAACAATGAATATTTGCAGTCCCTAGAAGATAGCACATATTTCATGATATTGTGAGAATTCTGGTTAAGTGAAATCCCGTTTAAGGAAACTGTCCACGGCAAGAATCTCCATGATCACTGTTCATCGGTAGTTGCAGGTTTAGGAAATATCTTTCTTCTTCGCCCCTTTCCCTTTTTTCCTTTTTTTTTAGAAACTGTTCGTATCAAGGTTCATTGTGCATTGTAAAAGCCAAAGTAGACGAAATACTAGAGTCCAAGACTGCTGCTTGAACCTGCAGCAAAGCATGTAATGCCAGATCTATAGGACTCTGTTGGTTGACACAATTTTCTTACAGCTTTAATCCGTAAGTCCACCTTGTGATTCCAGCAAATCACATAAACAACTAAAATATTCCAAGCACTATCAAGACTTGACATCCGAGAGACCTTCGGATAGTGTTCTGCAATTTGATTGTGGAAGATTGTCTTTCAAGAGAGGTAACGCACCTGTGCATTACCTGTGTTGTAAAGTGCATAAAAACACCATGAATAGAATTGGCGCTAGAAGGAGGGCAGCTTCTGGATTATAAAGCTGGATCAAATTGAGTCATTCTCCCCCGAAAGGTTCCACTGGGTATTGAGGTCTACACCACAGAAGGGAGAATTGCAAGAATTACAGCCCCCCATCCGAGCTAAGAGAGCTAAAAGAAGGGGACCATCCATTACCAATTCCAGGGAGCAGCTCGTCATCCCTTCATCCCTTCCCCCTTCATCTTCACTCACAGATCCACCTTCCGCTCGTACCGCCACCGAGATTTTCAAAGCTGCCAATTCACCCCAACTAAACGCATCCCCCAGCCTAGTCGCTGCCTCACCAGCTGTTGCTGTCCTGTTCAAATACGGAACAACCTGGCGTGACCGCCTCCACCACCTCTTCCAATGGCATGGCTGGGCAATAACCCGTCTCCCCTTGCATTCAACCTCTACCATGATATACCCAAAAATCTTGAGAATTTTTGTACAAAGTTCAACTCTCGAGATCCGAAGAGGACAGCAGAGGAGCATATCAGGATCTTTGAAATTATGTTAAAAACTATGCAGATCATGTACGAGGTTGTGGCTTGCAGGCTCTTCCCTTATTCCTTGGGGGAAGAGGCCTTTTACTGGTATGTCAACTTACCAACCGGAACTATCACCACGTGGGATCTTTTGAAGAGTGCGTTCCTACAGAAGTTTAAGACCCCGATCAGCCCGACAGATTCATACCAGCATTTCATGGCGGTTCAAAGGGAAATCAATGAACCAATCAGCACCTTCAACGATCGCTTCCACAGAGCGTACACTCGGCTACAAGCACCATACGTCTTCAATGATGCCGCTGTCCTACCAGTCTACTATGCTGCGTTGGACAACCTTACTTTGGCTTTGGTAAAAAGGATGAGGCCACCACCCACTAGATTGGTGGATACATATTCTGAGGCCATTATTGCCAGTACGGATCTGGGGCAAAATATATCTGGTCCGTTACCATCCCTTGGACAAATCGCGCACCCGGCACAGATTCAGGGACTAACGCAAGCATTGCAACATCAAACGCCTCTGCTGAATCCAGTTCCATAGTTGCTTATGGTTTTGCATCCTGGGCAGCCAATGAATCAGGCGTACCCGATGCCTCAGTACCTATCACCCCAGCAGCAATCGTTACACCCACAGGCACCCCAGGTACCCTCGTACCTTCAAGCAGCAGAGTGCCCTCCCGCTCATTAGAATCAAACAGCCACACAACCAGTATTCCTTCAAAATAGCACACCACAACCAAGTAGTTTCGAAAGGGACAAGATTGATGAGCTCACCGAGATGGTCAAGAAAATGTCAACTGAGATGACGTATCTCAGGAATCAGAACAATCAACTGCAGACATCACAGAAAAACATCCAGGCTAGCTTTAATAGGGAAAATCGTGATCATCAGGACAATCGGGATGCGGGCATATCGTCAGGACAACATTACGACAGGAATCAGAACCCAGGTCAAAGCTTGGACAGGAGGCCCTTCCAAAGGCAGAACCGTACGTGGAATACACGCCCCAATAACGACGGTGTTCCTACCCCTCTTGATCAGCCAAATAATAGTAACAACGACAGCCCCGCTAATGGAGTTTACTTGGCAGAAGCTGCCCTATCTGGTTGGTGTCGCATACACAAGACCAGCCGTCATTCCGAGTTGGATTGTCCAGAGTTTCAAACGGCAGCCGAAATTTTCCAAGTGGAAGTTCAAAATGCGGTTGACAATTCAGGATGCTGAGACATCATTCCATCCGACCCATACGACGCTTCGGTGCTGGTATTAAATCAGACCCCTTTCCCAAAGGCCGAATGCAATGCTCCTGAACTGGAAAATGTCTCCCCACGAGAGGTAAGTTCCAAAAGTCCTTTGGCTCAGCTTTTCAATTCAGTAGATAATGGTCCTGAGGACGACGAAGGGGAAGAACGGGAGGACGAGGTCCAAATGTTTCACCAACGAACTGCTCCTTATAACCTTAGGAATAGGCAAATAGGAGGCCATGCTGGAGGACCTTTCACAACCTCCACGCCGCCAAATAATTTCAGTACCCCTCCTGATCCGAGTGCGAGCAATAACCCGGGTTTCCCGCTTACATCCGCGTGATACCTCAGCAGAAATAAACATCAAGGCGCTAGCCAAAGTCAAGCCCCTAACCCCTCCCAGAATGTTTCTAATGACCAAGAGATTGACCAGATGGGGGAGTATATTGCTGAGGAATTTAAAAGGGTAAAGTTAAGCGTGTCTACTTTTGAACTCCTAAAGGTGTCTGCAGTTAGGAGTGCCTTCTTTCGAATGATAAATGGGACCCCGTCACAGTGGAAAAACCTAGAAGAAGTCCCGACAAAGAAGGTTTCTTTTGGTGATCAGGTGAATGAGTCGGTTATTAGGCAGATTTTTGGCAGCAAGATAGACCCGCTACCAGCTCAGCAGGCGGACAAGCAGCCCGAAAGGGCAACTACCCCGGCGACAACCCAAAATAGATGCAGTGAGAGGGAAAGGGCCCAGGTCGCTCAGGTGGATGTTTCGGGAGGATTGTTTCAAGGAAAATTCGAGACCCCTCCCTTCCTAACCACCATCCATATGTTCAGAAAAAACCTTCACAATTGCTTACTGGACTCCGGAGCTTTAGCCAACGTCATGCCTTTGTCTGTATGCAAGGCGCTAGGAGTAACACCTACCCCTTCACATCGCAAGGTAACGCAGCTCGATAAAATCGAAATCAGCATAGTTGGGGAGATCAACAGGATCCAAATGCAACTTGCTGCTGATCCCAGGATCCAACAAACTATTGACATACAGGTAGCTGACATCTCGGATACCTACGATATAATTCTGGGTAGGGATTTCATGAGGGCACTAAATGGGTACGCTGCCACAGATTACTCCCACATATGGCTCCCATAGAAAGGAATGCCTAATCAGATCCGGATTGACAGGGAACCCCGAATGAAATTTATGATCACTGAATATAACAACACCAATGAGGTGTTATATGTGGAAACCAGTCTGGGAAACTATTCCCCGGTTGCATACCTAAATGAGCAGGAAGATTGTGAGGGCGAATCAACGAGCGAGGTCCTACTCGTACTATGTAGCCCACCCACTAATTTGGCTAACACTCTTCCGAGCACTGAAAGGCTCATAGAGTCCGATGACAAAGAGCTAGGAGATGGTAGCGGTCAAGGCCTGCTCGATGGTTTCCAGGATTTTATGGCCAAGTGCGTACGTGACCAGCTCAGCGTTGGAAATCAGATGAACCTTCAAGAGCTCTTGCTCCCCAATTGGTGCCGGGTACACAATGCCGCTCATTCAGAATTTGACTGCTACTTATGTCAAGAAGCAATTAAACATGCACAGAAACGGGCCATCCCTCTACACGGTGCAAGATTCATGCCTGACGGACGGGCGGGGTCCGCCTCTATAGTTCCCAAAGCGGTCACTCAGATGCTACCCCCACCAAATGCCAAGGCAGTTCCCGTTACCCCCGCATCCGAGAATTCTCCCGGGTTCTGGACACTGCGCTTTGACGGTTCTAAATCCAAGCATGGAGCTGGGGCGGGTTTCGAACTGATCAGCCCGAGAGGTAAGTCTTATTTTTTCGCGCATAGACTGCAATTTTATTGTACCAACAATGTGGCAGAATATGAGGCCTTGGTCTTGGGCCTCTTGCTGGCATTAAGAAAGAATGTAAAGATGCTTCAAGTATACGGGGATTTCGAGTTGGTCGTAAAACAAGTCAGGAAGTTATATTCTTGTTATGACCGAAGACTCACTAACTACCGGCACCGCGTATGGGACCTGCTAGAAGGGTTGGACGCTTTCAACATCCAGTTGATCCCGCGCGCTCAGAACTTTACTGCTAATGCTTTGGCACAAGCAGTAGGTACGCTACAACCTTTGTCCCTATCCGGCCTCAAGCGATTCACGGTAGAACTCACTTCTATCCCATCGGTGCCGGACAATGTAGCCAATTTTTAAGTATTTACTGATGATAAACATATCCTGGATTTTATCACCAGTTCAGATGTGTTTGCTGCCCAAATAATCGACGAAGTTGAACCTCAAGAGGCTGACTTAGATATAGAGGGAATCATTAACCTGAAGACCAACACCATCCCTAGAGGCATGGTGGAACTGGAGCGAATCTTTGACCTAGATCAGATCAAGGAACAGGATCAGCGGGCCCAAAAGGATACCATCAACGGTCAGTGTGACACTTACAACCTAGGAACAACTGGCGAGGCTAAGAGCGTGTTCATAGGAAAGGTATGTGGTCCCGAAGAAAGACGGGGGATCATTGAGACATTACAGAAGTACCACGATGTCATAGCCTGGAGCTATGATGACCTCAAAACCTACGACACATCGATCATTACACACACCATCCCTCTCAGACCCGATACGAAGCCGTTCCGCTAGCGGCAGCGACCTGCCAATGCTTTGTTAGAACCAATCATTCATAAAGAAGTACAGAAGTTGCTATTGGCCAGGATCATCTTTCCGGTTAGACACTCTACCTGGGTGGCAAATTTGGTCCCTATCAGAAAGAAAAATGGAGAAATCAGGCTATGTGTGGACTTCCGCAACCTTAATCGGGCGTCTAAAAAAGACAACTACCCTGTTCCTTCTTTGGATGAGGTACTACAAATAGTAAGTGGATCTCAGATGATGTCTTTCCTAGATGGATATTCAGGGTACAATCAAGTCATGGTGCAGTACGAAGATCGACACAAGACGGCATTTACCACCAAATGGGGAACATTCGCATATAGAAGGATGCCTTTCGGGCTCATCAACGCCGGCGCCACCTTTCAGCGCACAATGGACATTGCATTCAAGGATCTCATTGGCAAGTGCATCATCATCTACATGGATGACCTAACGGTGTTTTCAAAACAACGGAGCAATCATGTCGCCGACTTATGCAAGGTCTTTGAGAGGTGCCGTGCATTTGGGGTATCCCTTAACCTGAGGAAGTGTATCTTTGGAGTCACGGAAGGGAAACTCCTCGGGCATGTGCTCTCTGATCAGGGAATTTCTATTGATCCCGAGCGTATTCAATCAATTATGAAAATTCAGCTGCCAGGCAGCAAGAAAGAGTTGAATTCTTTCTTCGGGAAGATCAACTTTGTTCGCAAGTTCATCATGGGCTTTGCAGAGATAGTCAAACCACTCAACGCCATGCTCAAAAAGGATGCCAAGGTCGAGTGGACCCCCGAAGCAAAGCAAGCCTTCGGGGAAATCAAGAAGGCCATTGCTGACGCCTCGATACTGGTTAGTCCGAACTACCTTAAGCCCTTTTATATTTACTCCTTCACTTCATATCACTCCTGTGCTAGCATCCTGACCCAAAAGGATAGTGAGGGAAGTGAGCATCCAATCGCCTTCATGAGTACCCCCTTGAAGGATGCTGAACTACGCTATCATAATGTTGAAAAACAGGCCTACGCCCTTGTTAAAGGAGTGAAGAAATTTCGGCACTATATCTTGCGCAATAAAATCTTTGCCATAGTTCCTGACCCTGCCGTAAAAACACTACTTATGCAGAATGAGTTGGGCGAACGCAGAGCAAAATGGATCGCAGTCCTACAAGAATACGACATGGAAATTCAACCAATGAGGCTAGTAAGAGGACAGGCACTCACCCAAATGATGGCTGAGGTAGTTATGGATGCTGTACCTGAGCTCACCGTGCAACAGTATCAGTTAGAGGACGTCTCCCCAGGGGAATGGTATGATCACGTAGTGTACTACTTGCTGAACCACAGATGTCCACCCCATTTGCAGGGAGTCTAGAGATGAGCTCTGAGATTGAAAAGCAACAGCTATATGCTGCAGGGCTCTATTTTATACAAGAAAAATCATGAAGGTATCTACCTGCGATGCCTAGGAAAGGAGGAAGTTGATCGCGTCCTTAGGGAGTTCCATGAAAAATTCAGAACTGGCCATGGCTCAGGCCTATCGACTGCACATCAAGTACTGAGGGCTGGGTACTACTAGCCCACCGTCTTCAAGGATGCTCACGGTCATGTCCGTGCTTGCCATGTATGCCAGATTGCTGCGGCCAGATAAAGGAATGCTGCTGCCCCGTTACAACCTGTTCTGGAGATAAGGCCTTTCGCACAATGGGGTCTCGATTTCGTTGGTCCGGTAAGCCCTCCATCATCTGCGGGACACAGGTACATTCTAACCACTTCCGATTATTTTACTAGATGGACAGAAGCAATAACATGTAGGCAGTGTACAACTGAAGTCGTAATCAATTTTTTAGAAAGTTTTATTTTAAATCGTTTTGGTTGTCCGTATGCCCTAGTATGTGATAACGGCCCCGCCTTCGCCTCCCTCAAATTTACAAGTTGGGCCTTCGATTATGGTGTCGCCCTTAAATTCTCGTCCAACTATTACCCTCAAGGTAATGGCCTTGCTGAGTCCACCAATAAAAACTTGGTTACGGTAATTAAAAAATTGCTAGATAGGAATCCCAAGGATTGGCATACCCAACTTCGTTTTGCCTTATGGGCAGATCGTACCCACCACAAGGCCACTTTGGGGGATTCCCCATACCATCTAGTTTATGGCTTGGAGCCCGTCTTTCCCATACATTTAAAAATCCCAACCCTCCAGTTCATCAACGACTTTTATGAGGGAGGGGACCACAGAGAGGCTTGCCTCGCCGAGCTGTTACACCTTGAAGAAGTACGAAACTGTGCAATAGAAAATTTTGCCAAACATCAGGGCATAGTTAAAAGATGGTTCGATCGTCGAGCCAAAGTTAAGGCCTTCCACATCTCTGATCTAGTCCTTTACTGGGACAAGGCCCATGAGAAGAAAGGGGGACACAATAAATTTGACAAGATTTGGCTCGACCCCTTTCAGATTGCTGAGATCCTTGGGGATCATGCTTTCCGCCTAAAGACCCTTACTGGTGAAGACGTCCCGCTCCCCATCAATGGGCAGCACCTCAAGCACTACTTCCAGGCCTGAGCTCTCACGAGCTGCCAGTGCGGGCACTTTGTACATAGGTTAAGTAGTTTCCCTGCTTTATCTTTTGGTTTGGCTTGCCTTTCTGTCGCGTTGTCATGTTTTTGTGGGATGTCTCCCCTGTTCTGCCGCGGTGGCTATGCTGGATCCAGTAAATGGTTACCACGCTGCCCGCTTCCATGTTGTTCTTTGGATAAGCCGTCATTCCCTACTTCTACTCTTTGACAGCTCCTGGGTACCGATTTTCAACTTTTGAACTTTGTGCTAATCTAGGATGGCTATTTGTTTGAATCCCTGCTATTATCATGATGTACATGAATCAAATTTAAGGACAATATCTCTAAGGAATGGTATGGTGATTGTCGGGGGGGAAAAGATAAATGAAAAATCTAAAGTCTGTTCCAGTGACCACTGCGATTCTCAAACCCATGGTGAACTTCGCTGTTTACACGGTTGACACAAAGATAAGCGAAAGTGCTACAAAAAAAAGAAAAGAATAGAGAAATAAGCAATAACTAAATTGCCAAAACAACCGTATGGGTGTATGAATATCTCTACTGGGGCTATAGACGCCTGGCTGGCAGTAGAGCTATGTTCGTGGGATCGTGGCGACAACTCCGTCGGGGCTATGGACGTCTGACTGGCAGCGGAGCGATGTCCGGGTTACTTTTGGGATTTGACAAATTACGTAGATTATCTTCTCCACCTATCGGTTATTCATACTCTTTCCGAGGAAAGAAAATGAATTCATCATGCACACACTCCCATGATAAGTCTGCAGTCCAATACAATCATGCCTTCCTTCAAGTGCCCTCAGTTCAGCTTTGAAAATTGTATCTGGTCTGCGAAACCAGAGGTTCTGGGTTCGGAATGAATATTTATCCCTTGAACGCCAGGAGCGTTCTCCCAGCGGAGTCGCCATTTGTTGTGCCCCTTTTTGCACACACGCCCCGTTCGGAATGGGGACCCTCTTTTTTCCCTTCAATAAAGGTGGCACATTTCCCAATGTTATATTTTAAAAATCTCGCCTTGACCGGAAACTTCGCATCAAAAGTTTTTTTTTACATCTTCTGAAATTTTCGAGTTTCCTTGTCCGAATTTCCGTTTTCGGGTTTCCTTGTTTAGATTTCCCCTTTCGGGTTTTCTTCGTCGGGTTTCCCCTTCCGGGTTTCCTTTCAGGTTTCGCCGTTCTTCACGGCGTCTAGGCAATGTCTTCCCAGGAATGGCTTTTCGGACATCCGATTCCGGACATCCCACCACCTTTCTTTTTCCGGAGTTCACCAACCCACCTGCAACCGTACAGAGCATTTATTGCTGTACTAATGGCGTTTTCTGCTATAAAAACATTTTTTCCGGCTGTCATTATCAAATTTTCGACTAACAAAAACGCATTCCAGAGCTCTCGGCGATTTAGCTTCCTTTCTGACGTTTTTCAAGCTATTTTTTCTGACGACGTCCGCGCATCCGACCAGCCTATTCTTCGGGTTTTTGAGGTAGGTTTTTCGTCCCACGCCCTAAGTTCTTTTCTCATTTTTTTGAGATTTTACTAAGGATAAATAAAAAACTAAGTCCGAACCTAGTAGATATCCCCACTGCGCACAAAACCCATCTCTTTGAAATCAAAAATCCGCTTTCTATCGACCTCCGGATCGATCCGAAACTTTCTTGTGTCGCGACCGTTCTTCCGAACGGCGTCGGCATCTTCCGGGCCCGGGTCTTCCTGCGGCCGCCCTTTCTTCTCCTACTAATTTTCCCTCTCCGGAATTCCTTTGTCGAGATTCCTCGTCCGGATTTCCTTCTTCGGAACTCCATTTCCTTTTCGCCGTTTTTAACGGCCCCGACCGAGTGGCTTTTCGGGTGCCTTTCCCCGGAACCTTTTATTAAAATTTCATAAGTTCGCTCGCAAATTCCATCTTTTCCTTCGGAAATTCTCTTTTTGGGATTCCTTGTTCGGGATCCCGTTTTCGGGAATCCGTTTCCTCTTTGTCGTTTTAACGGCCTCCATCACCCGGCATTCCAAACGATGTTTCCCCGTGGCCTTCCCCTGACGGAGTTCCGTTCTTGGATTTCTGTCTCCGGAATTCCGTCGTCTTGCTGCTGTTCTTCATGGCGTTGCCCGAACGTCTTCCCAGCCCTAGGATCCCAGAACCTATGTTCCCGTCTGTCGTTTGACCCCATCATCCTCTGGATTTCCTTCTTCGGGATCCCGTTCCCGGAATTCCCCTTTTGGACTTCTCTTTTCGAGAATCCATCCGTTTTCCATCTTTTGCACGGTATCCAGCTGACGGCTTCCCGGATCCCGTTTCTCGGCCGTGGAATTTTCTTCAAAACTCAAACTTCCATTTCCTTCCACATTTCTTCCGGATTCCGTTTCGGGTTTCCTTGTTCGGATTTCCCTCTTTGGATTTCCTTCTCCGGAAATCCGCCTCCGAATTTCCCTTCTCGAATTTCCTCCTGCATCCCACCGTTCCTCACGGCCGAACGATGACCGCTTCCCGATAACGGAATTTCGAGACCCGGATTTTCGTTTCTTCTGCGCCATTTTCAGACGACCTGCCTGCCACTGATACCCGAACCTTCAAATGGGGGGTCAAATGACCTCCAAATTCGAAACGGACTTCGACCCACTTGCTAAAATTCCGTTGTCTTCTATTTCCAACCTTCAAACTTGAAATCCAACCCTGGGAAGTGCATATGGGAATTTCATTCTCGTTTTGCCTCTCCAAACGACATTCTGCCAGGGGATTTTCGGCCTGAGAACCCTGGATTGATTGTACAAACTTCTAGGGTTATAAAGTATCTAACTTCAAATGCTTATTGAATATCTACTATGATTGTCGGACTAATATTGACGTGCAGGGATTCGTCAATAGTTCTTATGACAGGTTCTTCACTATTGACTCTTGCCCTTTGTGCAAAATTCATGGAATCTAGCCCAGAAACTTCCAGTGCTGCCAGGAAAGGAAAAGGAACTGCAAAGCCACCAAGGGGCAAAGAAGATCGAGATCTAATGAAGTACAAATTCCAGGGAGTCCCCATCCAATCCCGGATTACCTCCCTTTGGAGGGATGTTTTAGATACCAACATCAGACAGGTCGATGTTGATGAGTTCATTCAGAGGGTTAGGATGAACCCCAAAACGGCAAATGCAAGAGCTATTAAAAGCAGTGGACTCACCAAGGCAATAGGTTTCCCACCAGCCTTAGTGGCCCCAGAGTTGGTAATGGCGTGTGTCGAGGCGTATCGGCCCGACACTAGAACTATCGTGGACCACGAGGGAAATCTCCTCGTAGATATGTCTCCGTCAGGCATTACAAAGACCTTCCACATTCCCACCTTCGAGAGCATGGAGGTCCCTACCAAGGAAGACTGTATCAGTATATGGGAACACGACCTGTTGGACTGCAAAAGACTCATTAATCAGCGTTGGCTAAAGGATAAACGGGGCAACGCTTGGAAAGTTCCCCATGAGCTTTTCCATAGTGATTTCCACGAGGACTACCATGATCTGGTGACTTTGCTTAGTAGAGTCATGGGCCTGCCTGGTGCAATGTTCTTCCAGGAATGGATGTTCTACTTCATAGAATAGATTCTCCGAGGGAAAGGAACCGTCTTCTACTGGGGAGAGGTAATCAGCGACTGCTTCCATGAGCAGTTCACCACAGTAAAGAAGACTAATCAATTCTTCATGACATCTTATTTGGTGTACTCTCTTGCCAATCAGAGGCACTACCAGGGATTGACACAGATGCCCAGTTATCCATCAAGGCCGGAGCTAAAGCCCTACGACAGGTACCCCCAGCTGCAATTCAAGAACTTCAAAAGCAGCTACTGCAGGGTGAATGATGCATTCATTGCCCACATAATCAGGTCGATAGGCGAGGATTGCCATAGGAGGATGTCCCACAGTGCCAGAGCCCTCCTTAGGCAGTATGCCTTCTGGTACATCCAGTTCCCCAGATTCACCTACATCCGTGCAGAGGGCTTTTCGGATAAGCCAAATAAGTTGCCTCGGTATCCAAACGACCGAATTATCCTCTTGGAGCTGACTCGGCAACTGCGATCCATCCACAGCCTCTTAGGCGAGAAACATCTGGCAGGCCCTATCTATCTAATGAATCTGGGTCAGGGAATGTATAATGTTCATACATCCCAGTGTGCAAGATACTCCGAAAAGGAGCTGGCTGAGTACAACTTCGAGCAATACATAGCAAGGCCACAGATGGATCCTTATGGCTATGTCCGCAAGGCGTTGGGACGCGGGTATGCCCACCTCCACAACATCGAGGACTTCTGGGCTAATTGCAAGGACGATCTTGAAGTACGGATGCGTTATTATATGTGTATGACCGTAGTCCATGTGCGAAGGGTAAACTTATGCCCGGTTCTTGATCAGGTAGAGGAGGATGAGGGGACAATTCTAGACCCGATCTACGATACAGTGTCTAACCTGCCGCTGCCTACAATCAACTGGGATACCCCAGAACTCAGTGATGTCAGTGTAATCACTAGGTCCGTCGAGGCCAGGACAAGGGGATGGATAAATCGCAAGGTTGCCCAACTAAAACAACAAGGGGTCGCACTAATGTACACCGACCTTGCCAGCGAACATATTAGTGAACCAAGCGGTTCCGAAGGTGGAGAAGCCACTGCTGCAGCTGGGGAGACATCGCAAGCCCCACCCTCTCCAAAGTCCAAGAAAAGGAAGGGCGTTGGCCAACAACTCCCAAAGCCAAAGACTTATGTCCGTAAGTCATCTGAGTTGGAACCTTCGAAGAAGAAAAGGAAAACAGCAGGGGGCATGGCGACGGTTATGATGTCCAAGGATTCACCCTTTGGGATTGCCAGCAAAAGATCCATCTCATTTGGATCTCCACCTATCTTCATCACACCCGCCACTCCACTTACCTCGATCCCAGCTTCAGCATCCTCCCCACCTGCGGTGGATATCTCTGTTCACCTCCCTCCTACTTCTCAAGGGACGCAGGTTATTCATATAGACTCACCATCTGCTGCCACCTCACCCTTGACCTCTCCTTCCATGTCTCCTTCCTTTCCTTCCGTTCCCACTACCACAACGCCAACCTCAAGCCTTCCAGAGTCCTTGGAAAAATACATGCAGAATGTTCCATTAGAGCTTTCAGGGATGCTAGCCAATCCAATGGTCTAGGCTGCAATAGCTCAAGCTATGACCTCCACCCCAGTAGCACCCCCCTCTACCGAGTCACCAAGAATGAAAGCAACGATGCAAATATCGGACGAGCGGGAACGACAACAGCTAAAAGCTGAAAAGGTGCCAGAGCCCATAGAGTTTCAGGGTCCTGAGAATTCCCCATTTGAGCGTCAGCAGTTTGACACGGTAGCTTATGAGGCTTCAAGCGGTGACAGTGAGGACAACAGAGACCGTAATGCTAAGCTAATCCGGGAATCAAATGATCCCGGGCTCAATGAAGAATGGGGACGACAACTCAAAGAAATTGAGGACAAGGAAGTCGAGGATCGGCTCGCACAGGAGGAGGAGACTGTTGCTACAGAGGCAGAAAGAGATAGATCTCCAGCTGAGGAACGTGGCCAGACTCCAGAGCACGATAAAGAAACCCTCTTCCCCGAGGACCAACAAATAGAAAGTCCAAAGAAATATCTGAATATCTCAAGCGAGGAAGAGGATGCAAGAAAGGAGGATTCTCCAGAAGGACAGTCACACGCCGAGTCCGCAGCTAAACATGAGACGTCCAAGCAGGTTCTCACTGAAGAGAAGGAAGATATAGAAACCAGTAAAAGGGCCATCATCGTTCGAACTATTGGGTTAGAAAAGGAGGACAGTGGAACGGTAGATGAGGGATTAGGAAAGGACTCCCAAATGCCCGATTGGCTACAAAGACAACTAAAGCCAAAGACTCCCACTTCAAAGGATCCCAAGGCGAGGCTGGAAGCCATCATGGCCAGGGCGCATATCAGCACCCGAAAGGAGAAGAAGCCAAAAGTCGGTCAAAGATAACTATGGACGCCTCAGGATCAAGAGCAGTACAATTAGCAATGCCGGTGGTTGGGGAACAAGGCACAACCTACAATGTCTCCACCATTGATCTGGGAGTGGCCACGAGGGATCAAAAGGTCGAGCACCTCCAAGAGTCGGTCGCCACGGTCGTACACCTCATCCGATAAGACAAAAGCTCAAAAGACGAGTTAAAAGAGCAGGTTGCGGATCTAACAGCTTACATCCAGTAGTGGTCGTCTCCGGATGAGCAACCTACAACCTCGTCAACCCCGCCTCAGCTGCTTTCCCATGAACAAATTAAGAAACTTGAGACGAGATGAAACCTGGATAAAACCACAGAAAACTGGTTCCGTCAAGTTCTGGATATAGGGAACACAGGTATCAACATAGTTGTTCGATCAACAAATCGGTTTCTAGAGGTCCAAAAAACTCTTGAGGACGCAAGAAGAATCTGTGAAAAGTTCCCAGGGAAGTACGACGCAGCCTACTCGAAAATTGAGGCTATCCTCGCATTGCCAAGAGATGTATGGGAGAAGGATCTCGTCCTCAAGGATGACGACCACTGGTTGGTGGATACCTGGAAGAGGGACTACAACCACAGAAAAAGGAGGCTGGAGTAGGTCTTGGAGCGAATTGCTCCAGATATTGAATGGGCGAGGGAATCCAGGGAGGAGTGCACCCAATACCTTAAATTGATGATAGGGTATGAGGTTCCTTCCGCCGAGATCAATCTTGAGAACCTCAAACCCCACTTTTTGAAGACCATGGAGGATGGGATGTCTGCTAAGATCACCACTGAATTCATGAGTTTTGCTGCTCAAGCATTCGCACAATCAGAGGTCTGCAAGGAAAATAGCACCAAATATGAAGCAGACTGGTAGAAGCTCAACAACAACTCTCAAGAATGGAGTTATCAGATCTTAAAATCTGATATCATGGAAGTAGAAAAGCTCCAAACCTTGATCCTGAGCTTCATGGAGTATGCAGCACTAAGGAAGCAGGAAGGCAATCCGGTCATTGAAGAACAGTACCTTAAAGAGTAGCTACAACCAAGAGTAAACAGCTGAAAGATAAATCTGCTACAGTGTTGTCACTAGATGATGAGATTGGGAAGAGACAAAATGAGCTCTTAATTGTAATATTTGGGGGGTAGGTGAGACCCTGATGTAAGATGAATCTTGGCCATACATTTTGTTATTTGAATCTATAAATAGAGCTCTCCTCCTCTCATTTTAGAGAGTTGAGTTGTTGTAAAGACTTGCTGCAGAAATTATAAATAGCAAATACAATCAATTTTGGTGTATTTTCTGAGTTTCTCAATAAGTTTCATGATTCTTCTCCCTTTTAGTTATAGATTATTTTAAGTTACTCTGCTGTTCTAGCATCTTTGCTTTGAGTTAGATAGATTTGATATGATATTTCTGATCTTGGAAATAATTGCTGTGTGTATGCTTTCCTTGTCCATACTTTTGGTCATCTGCTGAGGGTAGATGACTATGTAAAGTTAGTCTGGACTCCTATTCCATTGCTGCTCATTGAATTTCATCTTCATCCATGCTTCCATAGTGAATGAACAATGAATATTTGCAGTCCCTAGAAGATAGCACATATTTCATGATATTGTGAGAATTCTGGTTAAGTGAAATCTCGTTTAAGGAAACTGTCCACTGCAAGAATCTCCATGATCACTGTTCATCGGTAGTTGCAGGTTTAGGAAACATCTTTCTTCTTCACCCCTTTCCCCTTTTTCCTTTTTTTTTAGAAACTGTTCGTATCAAGGTTCGTTGTGCATTGTAAAAGCCAAAGTAGACGAAATACTAGAGTCCAAGACTGCTGCTTGAACCTGCAGCAAAGCATGTAATTCCAGATCTATAGGACTCTATTGGTTGACGCAATTTCCCTACAGCTTTAATTCGTAAGTCCACCTTGTGATTCCAGCAAATCACATAAACAACTGAAATATTCCAAGCACTTTTAAGACCTGACATCCGAGAGACCTTGGGATAGTGTTCTGCAATTTGATTGTGGAAGATTGTCTTTCAAGAGAGGTAACACACCTGTGCATTACCTGTGTTGTAAAGTGCATAAAAACACCATCAACACTTTCTAGGAATATGTTGAATTTTGATAGCATTGGTTGCATCCACTAATATGTATAGGGAGGGCTATGTTGTTGTAGTTTTAGAAAATACTTAATTACTAACATAGAATCACTTTCAATGAGGAATTTACCTATATTCATTTTGATTGCCATGTGATTCTATATGTTGAAATCTTACCAAAGGCTTCAATTAATAGTAAAATTGAAGTCTTCCTAATTTTGTTCAATTAGGTGGTGAGGTCTGCTGACTCAAACTCAAAAGAAGCTAAGTTGGCATGCTCAATGCCCACCCTTATTGTTGTTGAGATAACTCATTTGATGGTAAATTTTTTTAGTTTAAGTCTCATTTTTTTATGTTAATAAAGGTATAATTTTATGCCTTCCCATTCTTGTATTTTCTAGGGAGTCTAACTCTTCCAACAATTCATTCAACTAAGCAACTCTTCATGAATTCTTCTGCCCTCTAAATCAAGACTTCTCTCCTTATATTAACCCTTGTACTATTTTTGAAGTCAGTTCCTCTTTCTCCTGGGTGGTTTCATCAATTCTCATCTTCTGCACTTGATTGGTAAAGTCATGTTGGCTTTTCAAAGTTATATTTTCTTTTCAATGCCGAAAACATGCCAATAATCAATAATAACCTATATTCTATATTTGCAATTATTTTTCTACAAATTTTTGTTGCATGAATTTTCCACTAAAGCATGGTATCCTTCTTTAATAGATTAGTCAAGAGTGGTTTCTAGAATTCCCAAATTTCTAATGGAAATTTCCAATGATTGTGAGGAATACACATCGCCACTCCATTTTTTAGAGGTGGCATGATATCTTTTAATAAACCTACAAGCACCCACACCCTTCCATCTTCAAGATCTTTAAATTTTAATAATAAAAAATGGCATCTTGTTGCTTGAGAGATCTGGATAAAGCACTCCACCATACAATATGGAAATTTCTAAGACATCCTCAACTTATTCAAGCTTAGCTTCAATACAGACAAGATCAACAAGCATCTTAGGATCAATGACAATGACAAGTTGAATTGCAGGGCTCCTTAATTTCCTGCCCATGACTCGATCAACAAACCCAATCATTTCCATGAGTAATTTAGGCTCACTAGTGCCAATCTTAATGTTGATTTTGAAATAAAAAAGGTCATCATCAATACTAAGCCCTAAGGGTTGAACACTTAAAAGAAGAAAAAAGTCAAAGTTCTCTCAATCAGCTTCATTAACATCTTCATGGTCACAAGGCACAAAATTATCACCTTTCTTCTACCTCCTCAAAGAAGAGGGTTGTGATTGTCCTATCAGTGGTGACTTCCTCTTTTTAATAGGGGATAATTGATTGGCCTTCATATTTTCCCACCTCTTTTGTGCCAAGCCATCAGTGGAAACAGATGAAGACCACCTAGTACCTCTTTTGCGCCAAGCCTAACATTACTACATCGGGGGAATTCCCCTCATAGCTCCATTGATAGACCGATGAAAGTAACTCACTTGTTCATATGTCAGTAACACTATCGGTCTATCAGTGGAGCTATGAGGGGAGTTCCCCTGATGTAGTAATTTTAGGCCAATAGTGACACTATCAACTTAACATTACTACATCGGGGGAACTCCCCTCATAGCTCCACCGATAGACCGATGATAGTAGCTCACTTGTTCATATGTTAATAACATTATCGGTCTATTGGTGGAGCTATGAGAGGAGTTCCCCCGATGTAGTAATGTTAGGCTGATAGTGACACTATTAGCCTAGAATTACTACATCATGGGAACTCCCCTCATAGCTCCACCGATAGACCGATGAAAGCAGCTCACTTGTTCATATGTCAGTAACACTATTGGTCTATCGGTGGAGCTATGAGGGGAGTTCCCCCGATGTAGCAATGTTAGGTTGATAGTGTCACTATCGGCGTAGAATTACTACATCGGGGGAACTCCCCTCATAGCTCCATCGATAGACCAATGAAAGCAACTCACAACATAAATATCGGTGTAATAGAAGGTTATCGGGCCAACATAAAACCTAGTGGTGTAGGGGCACCATTAAAATAGGGTTGACTAAGCTTAGGTTTGTGAGTGAAATGAGGTCCATGAGACCATTCATGTTGTAATAAGGTTCACATGAGACATTTAATGTATTTTTGAGTCTTTAGAAGGAACTTTGGGAGTCTAAGTTGCAAATATTGGAAAAAATGTAAAGTTGTCATTAGTAAATAATGCATAATTAGCAATGTAGAGGGTTAATAGCCTTCTAAATAAGTTGGTTAGGTGGTTATAGGAATTGGAGGAGGTTATTGAAGCTATATTTAGTTGATTCCATCATTGTAAAGATAGACTTGAAGATTTTGAATGAAAAAAAAAGATTTGTATTGAGTTTACACGTTTCCCTTGCATTTTCTGAATTTTATTTGGCTGGAACAAACCGTACAGATTTAGATTTTGTTTGAAGTTTTGCATGGCATGGTAGGGAATTGAGTATATTTTAAAATTCTTCAAGTTTTATTGAAAACCATTAAGTTAGGCGTGAGATATCTTTGTTTTACCGAAACTACTTTGTTTTGGTGCAAGTTGGTTGTTTAAGAGTATAAAAATGAGTTTTTAGGGAATTCCACCTATTGTAGCCATTTTAACTCGGTGGAATGAACCCATTTGATGTATTATAGGTTTTCAAATGTCGTGGAGGTCTGCGGGAGTGTGTATGGGTGTTGCCCTAGGTTGAATTTGAGTGATTTTCCTTATGAAAGTGAGTAACTAAAGGGTGGTTCATGATTTTTATGGAGGGAATAATAAATGTAATGAAATTGTAAGCTTGTGTAGGAATAATTAAGAGTGTTTGAATAGGTGGCAAGGTCTGGGAGGCTTGGAGGTATGATTTGCAATAAACCCTCCTTTTGAGGGCCTAAAATCAAGGGTTTCATAGTTTTCTATGTTAGAAGAGTCACCTCTGGAAACTAATTATGGATTTAGTGGTTTGAGGGAATGATAAATGCTACCCCAAAGTTTAAATTGTCTTTGGTAAGTCTAAAGATGGGTTTCTTTGTAATTTAGGCCTAATTAGCCTAATTAGGACAATGTAGGAGTGGGAGTTTCAGGAGTTTGGTCCAAAGGACTTATGTTTGATCTTGAGATATGTTGTGTAACTTACAAGAGGGTGTCTGAATCAATGATATTTTTGTAGAGTCATTTGGCAGGCTTGGGATTTATGGCCTAAAAACAGGATTTGCATGGCTACTAGAGTTGAGGGTGTGCACAAGGGAAAGGAGCCCTGCGTTAGTTTCAGACTTTGTGAGTGAGTTGGATTGGAAAAATTGGCCATCTTAATCTTGTTAGATGACTCTCGAAGGCATGTTGACAATTTGAGTTGTTTTGAGTTCCTTGTGTCTGCATCACCTAGTTCCCCCGATACAACGATAAAAGGCAAGAGTAACACTATTGACAATAGTTTGAAATGTCAAATTGATAGCTCAAGTCACCCCAACATGCCCATCAGAAAAAATATCCCCCATGATCTCCTTCGGCCAGACATCTACCATTAGAATGAGTTAGAAATCTCACTTCGACAGTTCTTGTCACACTGACGGTTCTTATCGACATGACATTCACAAGGCACATCGACATCGGCTAGAATTCTACTATCAGAATGAGTTTGGAATATCACTCTAAAAATTCAATTCATACCGATGAATTTCATCGGCAAGACAGGTCCTAGGTCACACCGATCTGATCCCTTCAAGACTTTAGAACACAATTGCTTATCGATAAGACATTCCAAGGGTCTCACCAATTCTGCTCTTTTAGGAGTTCCATGTCAGTAAGTTTGAGGAACTTTTTCCAATTAAACAATTTTAGAGGTTTTGATCAAGAAATTCATGTGGCAACCTCAATCAAATTCTGTAAAATTTTTGCCACATCTCTCACTACTTGCACACATTCTCTGGCCCAACCTCCTTAGAGCATCTCTAAGGATTTGGAATTGATAATATGTATCTTTGTAATGCCATGAATAATCAACTACTCCGAGGAAGTAAGGGCCCTCTATACATGTGACCATTATGTTGATGAAATTGTATTCCTTCTATTTTATTTGGTGAAAGCTCTCAATTTTGGGTGAGTTTACCTTTTATAGTATCTATTCTCATATTTCAGAGGTTACAGATCAAGAGGATGAGTTTAGTGTGGTGAATAATCACCGCCCTACTCTGAAAACAAGGTTTTATGAGTAAAGATGGAGGTTAGAGTCTAGGGTTTATAAAATACCTTTAGAAGTGGAATTTTCATGGAATAATAAGCTTGTGCAGACCAAATAAAGAGTGATCCAAGTATTGGTTGTGAGAGTTTAGGTTTGGAGATAGAAGAAACTAAAGACCCTTGTGGTAGCCAAGGCCTAAAGAGGCATAATTCTGACTAAGACAGTCAGTTTTGAATCATTTTGTCCAAAGTAACTATACCCCACTTTGACATATGTTTTAACTAAGCCAAAAGGTATCTAAAGGTGTGGTTAGTTTTGGGTAAATGTGTTTATCCTGGGAGAAAAGCTCCGACAGACTGTTTTGCAAACCTACAAACTTTGCATTCAGATTATGAAGGAACTATGACCAAATGAGGAAACCAGTGTTCTTGTGGTTTGTGATAAGTTGAATTATGTTGAGTTAACCCTAATGGAGATGTCTCGGGTTTAGAGTTTGTGGCTTGTGCCTTTTATTCTAAAGTTTGTATTTGTAAAAGCTATTATATCTCATTGAGGACAATTTGGTGATGAGATGGTCTTGTACTGATATTTGAAGGAACCTAGTCTATTTTAGTCAATCATTTTCAAGTTGTTAAAGGTGGTTTGAAGGCTTTACAAAATATTGGAACTCTTATTTTTGTGTGGATGTTTGATGGCTTAAGGAATTTTGTGTTTTGAGGAATGAATAATGAGTGAAAGATGAGAAAACAAACAAGGATGGTTTGCTGAAGATTGAGTTTGGTCAAACTGAGATTGTAGAAGGTATTTATTTCTTCCTTTACTTTCATCAAAATACTCCTAAGCCTATATTTATATGTAACCTACAGGGAGCAAGAAAACACATCCACACAACCACCGCAGGTTTAACTAGCATCTTAATGATATAGTTTAGAGTGTCCTCGAGATAGCCAACACAGGCAAGAAGGTCAACCATGCACACATAATGATCAACTGTAGGTGTAATGCAATACTAATTATTCATGTGATTGAAGTATGTACAACCCTCATCCACTAAACCTCCATGGCTACATGCACAAAGAATACAAACAAAGCTTACAATGTTAGGATATGTTTTAGAGTGCTTCATTAATTCAAATATTTTGAGAGCATCCTTGCAAAATCCATTTTGTGCATATCTTGCAATTATTGCATTCCATAAGATGACATCTCTTTAAGGAATTCCATCAAAGAGTTCACATGCCTTGTGTACATTTCCACATTTTTCATAAATGTCTAACAAAGCATTTCCAACCATCATATCTAACAAAAATCCCCCATCCATTATGCTCTGATGGATGTTCATACCCTGCTCCAAAGCTCCCATTTTGGCACAGGCAGGGAGGATGCTGGCATAGGTTGTGGAATTTGGCTTCACACCTGCTAATTGCATTTGCTTGAAATTTTCTAAAGCTTTTTCAGAAAATCCATTTTGTGCATATCTCACAATCACTGTATTCCATGAGATGGCATCTCTTTCGAGCATTCTGTCAAAGAGTTCACATGACTTGTCTATGCTTCCACATTTTGCATACATGTCTACTAGGGCAGTTGCAACTACAACATCTGAAAAAATTCCTCTATTATTTATGCTTTGATGGATGTTCATACCCTATTCCAAAGCCCCCATTTTGGCACAGGCAAGAAAGATGTTGGAAAAGGTTGTGGAATTTGGCTTTATACCTGCCAATTGCATTTTTGCTTGAAAGTTTCGAAAGCATTTTCAACAAATCCATTTTGCGCATATCCAACAATAATTGTAGTCCAAGAGATGGTATCTCTTCGAGGCATTCTGTCAAAAACTTCACGTGCTTTCTCTATGCTTCCAAATTTTTCATACATGTCAACCAAAGCATTTCCAACTATAATATCAGATGAAAATCCCCCTTCTATTATGCTTTGATGGATGTCCATACCCTATTCCAAAGCTTCCATTTTGGAACAGGAAGAGAGGATGCTGGAAAAGGTTGCAGAGTGTGGCTTTAAACCTGCAAATTTCATTTTCTTGAAAGTTTATAAAGCCTTTTCAACAGATCTAATTTGTGTATATCCTACAATTATTGCATTCCATAAGATGACATCTCTTTGAGGCATTCCATCAAAGAGTTCACGTGCCTTGTGTACATTTCCACATTTTGCATACATGTCTAACAGAGCATTTCCAACCATAATATCTGAAAAAAATCCCCCATGCATTATGCTCTGATGGATGTTCATACCCTGCTCCAAAGCTCCCATTTTGGCACAGGCAGGGAGGATGCTGGCATAGGTTGTGGAATTTGGCTTCACACTTGCTAATTGCATTTGCTTGAAATTTTATAAAGCCTTTTTAGTAAATCCATTTTGTGCATATCTTGCAATCATCGTATTCCATGAGATGGCATCTCTTTCAGGCATTTTGTCAAAGAGTTCACATGCCTTGTCTATGCTTCCACATTTTTCATACATGTCTACTAGGGCAGTTGCAACTAAAACATCTGACAAAATTCCTCTATTATTTATGCTTTGATGGATGTTCATACCCTGTTCCAAAGTCCCCATTTTGGCACAGGTAGGAAAGATGCCGAAAAAGGTTGTGTAATTTGGCTTTATGATGCAGAGAGGGGTGGCAACCTCCTTACAATGGAACTTCGATCTATTAGACTTCAACTCACCCTCAAGGCTCACAATCCTTCAATCTTGAAAAATGAACATGAAATCTTCACAAGACCCATACAGGGGTTCTTAAACCTCACACAATGTTAGATGACTACCCTTCAAACAACTTTCAAAGACAAGTCAATTAAACTCCACATTTTCACCATTTACACAAGCCATTCCTTGTAGTAGCCAGGACCCGATTTTAGGCACCTTTCTCAATATCTTCCCAAAACAATTACCAAAAAATGGATGATTCAGAAACCCATTATAGAGTTACAAAACATATCTTAGCCCCCATATGACTCCTTTGGAACAAATTTGAGAAAATTGACTTTTCCACCGATTTAGGCCTCCAAATAGGTCAAATTTACAAAGGAGCCCCTCCAAGATTTCAACCCCAAACCAAAACAACTTGAAACAGTCTTGATTTATGCTTCAAAACAAAGGATTCACTAGGTCTTAGGACCCCAAAAACTTAATTTGATCCCCTATTCAAAAACCCTCCTTGTAGCATAGGAACCTAGGGTTTTAAAGCACCCTTATTGAAAATGCATATTGCCAACCCCTCCAAGTGACACCAACTGCTTAGAAACTTTAAGTTAGACCCCCTCAAGCTTTAGAAACTCTCACATTCCCTTTGGCAATGTTGCACCACCACTCTACAGTTCTACACCCTCCTTTTCACCATGAAAACACCCTTTTAAGACCTTAGGGTTACACTCTAACTTACATTCCCCGCACTCAAACCAAAAGAAAACATATCCTAACACTTTATTATGCCATTCCATTGAGGCACAGGTGAAAATTGTAGATGGAATGGCAATTTACATCATTAAATTTCCAAACTAAGCCTTTGCTGCCCTCACATAGGCAGTTCCAGAAAACCAAGGAGATCTTTTACAAAAACGGGAGTTAGACTCTCAAAAGGAGTTCATTTTAAAGATAAAAAAATACACTACGCTAAATAATGGAATTTAGAAAATTTATGAGCCTGTACAGTCCGTACAGAAGAAGAAAATCTAGAGTGAACAGAGAAAACACAGAGAAAAATGTTATCTTTGTATTGATTCTTCAAAAAATCCTTCTCATCCCCTTTTTTCAAGCCTTGAAGGCTTATTTGAAATGGAAACAACACTAATCAACTACCTCCAATATCTACAACCACCAACCAACCACTTTTCAAAAAACTAATCGTTGCTTTACAATTTTTTTGCATTTATGCAACTCACAAGTTTGGCACTTATATTTACCAAGCCAATTCATTTTATATTTTGACAACTTTCAAGGGAAACATGTGACAAGCAGAAAAATTAGGGAACGTCTTTATCGTCAACTTGAGAGGAATTTGGCAATGAAAGTTGAAGATGGGGAAACAATTGATACAATCATTATTAGTGGGAGGGGCACATTACACATAACCATACTAATTGAGAACATGTAGGTGTATATGGATCCTTATTTTCCCCAAGTTGGATATGGTTAATTATAACAATATGTTCTTTTGCAACAATTCATTTATTTTGAATATCTTATAATCAAAAGCAACCTTTGACAATGTCTTTGGCATTTTGATCTTGTAGGCAGAGGGAAGGATTTGAATTTATGGTAGGCCCACCAAAAGTTAGAAACAAAAAAGTGAACGATAAATTGCTTGAACCCTATGAGGTACGATAATATCACCATCATCTTGGATTTCTATTAATGATTGCCGAATCTTATAAATAGTAAAATGTTGAGAAGCCAATGATGGTATATGTATCTTGTAATCTGAAACATTACTTCTCATATGCTAGAAATAATGAAACTCTATGCAGATTGCTATTGTTGAAGTACCAGAAACATATGTGGGTGTTGTTGTGGAGCTCTTGGGAAAATGTCATGGTTAGATGCTTGATGTTCAAGCCATAGGGTTTGTCCTTTCTCACACTCTTTTATCTTTAATATAGACAAATTTTGGTAAATATTCTATATATAAACAACATGAAGTAGAACTTATAACACCAAACCAAGATGGAAGCCTTGCAATGTTTATATGCAAAACTCTCATGTTGAAACCAAAAATTAACAACAAAAAAACTTTAAATGTTTATTTTGCACATCTACTAAATTTAGCTTTTCTCTAGGTTGTTTGCATCCCATCAATATTGGTACTGTTTCACATTGCTTTTCCTATACTGACATTTATTCTTATCTATTTATATGCTAAAATGTTCTAGGATAAATAAGACCTTTTCTTTCACTTTGATTTGACGTTCACATGCTCACTACCATTTTGAGTTCAACAACATGCTGTGTGCATTTTGGCTATGTGCATTTTGGCTGTGTGCATTTAGTGCTTGTTCCAATTCTAATGGTTAGCAAGAGAATAATATATTATTTATTATGTATGAAATCCTATTTTTAGGACGTGGGTAATAGTTGTAAAAAAATATGATGGCATGAATACCAACTCCATGGAGATGCATGAGAATGCTTATTTTTTCTTAGATCTGAGTTGAGTTCTATTAGCAATGAATAACCTTTAATTTCTAATTTGTGAAAACTTTTCTAGATTGACCTAGCCACTTTCAATGGAGAAATTATTTGTTAGGTAACTTTTATTTATGTTTTGATAACAAGTTGATCTTAAGTTGGATGTTTTGTGGATTCAATTTAGGTTCTTATGCTTGCTTTTTGAAACAAAATTTGTGTAATGATCACTGCAGCCAGATGCATTCATTTGCTCACTTAATGATGTGATAGTAACAACTATGGTCAATAGGAGAGCTCGTCCTGGGATATTTGGTGGTGAGGTAATCCAGTGCTGATTATTCACACTCATGCATTATATGTCATGACTGATTTTCTTATATTGATTTCTTCTTAGAGATATGAACTTTCAACTTGTTGTTTTTGTATGTTACTTAACAATGCTTCTGTAATGCCAGGGCATTTTGAGGCAGAAGTTAGTTGGGCATGGCCTTGCATTTATAGATGCTGGAGGATTTGGTAGGTTATGATCTCTTGTTGTAATAAGAGTTGGAGAATGCTTCATTATCTCTCTGCTCAATGGTGTGATACATGCAATTGTGTTGTACAAAGTTGATTTTAATATTTTTCTTGTGAATATATTGAAAAACCCTCTGAATTTATACTGTATTAAATGATTATATGTTTATGGTACATAATCTATTGTCTGATGTTGTTTGTTGTTGTATATGATGCTCAGTTTAAGGAAGCAAAATGAAACTAAAATATAGGAAGAAGTCACCAGCTGATCTTTTTTTCAATTCTCAGGCCACTTGAATGTTGTATTTTATTTTAAAGGGTTGTTTGTACTTTGTAGTATCTATAGGTTTAGGTAAAAACTAAAAAAAAATAGAGAAACTGTAACATGGTGGGCATGAAAGAGAAGATGCAGAGTTATGATATTTTGTTTGTTTTATGTTCTTATATGGCCATGCCAAAGTGTTATATGAGTTTTGTCTTTTGGTACAGGAATATCAATTAAGGTTACAAATACATTGAGTGCTCAAGAAGGATGTTAACTGTTATCAGATACTTGCAGTAGTTGTACCATCCATTATAATTTGTATCTACTATTTTTTTCACAGAAATATTAATGAGTTACACCATGCTATTCTAGGTAATATTCTTATTTTCTTTGCATTCTATCTTTGTATAGATGGTTTTCTATTTCAGTTGATTTAGGACAACTACTGATAAATTGAAATTCTTGATATGAGTTTATGATAGGGCTTTTTTTCTCATTACTTGTAACTGATGTTGTGAAAGATGTAGTTGATTGACCTCACCCTGACTTTTTTGGCGGTGTTTTCCAGATGGCATATTAGTTGAGAACAACTTATCAACCTCTAGTACTAAACTTTAGTCTTAGCTTTTTTTCTCTTCCTGATTAATGATCATTTTGGTTGCAAGCTCTTTATTTATTGTTATTATTATTTTATCATTGATGATTCAAATTAGCCTTCTAACTGATATGAGGTTGTTCCAAGAATTTGATAACATTACAGGGAGGGTTGAGTGTCATGGAAATGAACATGTCATAAGGGAAGGTCACAAAATCTTTCCCAGTGGACATACTTCATGTAAGTGCAACATCATATACTTTTTGTTAGAATCATTAGAGGAGGTTTCCCTTTATTTATAACCTGTGAAAAATTTACAAGGTGTGGAATATACAAGAATACTTGCATTCATACAAAAATCAACTATTAGATCAATTATTCAATAACATGCTATATTAATAAAACAACACCATGTAGAGAAATAATGACATATTTTCTCCTGTATTTGACTTTTCTGATTTTTTGATGTGCAAATTTTGAAACCTTATTTTCAAGCTGCAACTCCAAATTGGAGAAGTGAAAGGTGAATACTAGCGAGGAAGAGTTTGGAGGAGCCAAAACCAATAGTGGGGGAAAGTTGTGGATTTGCAAGGGGATTAAATGGGTCAAGCCCCTATAGGAGGTTGTTTCCCTTCCAAAAGGACTGCAGTTAAGGAAGGGGAAAAAAATATAAGTATATGAAAATAGGAGTATTATGTTTATATAGTGTCTATAAGTTGTACATTGTCAGTGAGACATTGAATGTAACCAATGAGATTTTGATTTTCCAATGAGGCTTAATGAAGTAAATTTTTAGAGTGGTTTTTTCTCCACTCTTAAATACTATGTTGTGACTTCTCTTGATTTGTAATCTGTTTGTGTTTGTGTCTGATCAATCATATTTCTTCAAACATTTTAGTCTCCATTTCATGGTGTTTTTTAACATTTGAATATCTATGATACTTGAAATTTATATGTATAAATTTCTGAGGATTAATTAAGTTAGATTTGATTTGTAATGACTAAATATATGACTAAATTTATGACTAAATACATGACTAAATTAATGATTAAATATATGACTAAATATATGACTAAATTAATGACTAAATATATGAGTAAAGTAATGACTAAATAAATGACTACCATGACTAAATAAATGACTAGTTAACAACAATCAATGACTAAATATATGACTAAATTAATGATTAAATATATGACTAAACAAATCACTACCATGACTAAATAAATGACTAAATTAACGACTAAATCAATGACCAAACCAATGACTAAATAAATGACTAAAATAGTTAGTCATAAATTTGGTGGTGTTATAAATGACTACAAATAAACCACTAAAATAGTCATGTGACTAAAATTAATGACTAAATAAATGACTAAAATAACGACTAATTTAATGACCAAATCAATGACCAAATCAATGACTAAAATAGTTTAGTCATAAATTTAGTGGTGTTATAAATGACTACAAATAAACCACTAATAGTCATGTGACTAAAGTTAGTCATTTATATGCAATTTTTAGTAGTTTATTTAGTCATATATTGATGTTTGTGTACTAGTGTGAGGAACGAAGGCTTGAAAAACTTAGGATCTCCAACATAGAAGATCTAATTGTTAGCACAAGAAGTTGTGTTGGAGTTTCAAGGGGTTGATTAGGATTCTTGAAACTAAAAATTTTATGCTTGCAAACCTCTTGCGCAATAGATTGTTCTAGAACAAAAGGAGGACTAATGGAATTTTCAAGAGGTTTGCTAGGGTTATTGAAACTTACAAATTTACGCTTTCTTACCTCCTCCTTAGTAGGCTATTCTAGAAATGGTGGAGGTGCTTACTTGAAACTAGGCACACAAGGGGTTGCGTAAGTCTTAGGCACTTGTGCCAGAGTAATGGAAAGACGGATTTGCTCTTCCTTAGCAACAACATCATTTGTTGTACACTCCTCTTGTTTTTGCCTTCTTTGTGCCTCCATCTGTTGCTCATACCTCCATTGAGGGTCTAAATTTTAATGTTTTGAATAATGAGCTTGATGGACAAAATCATCATGTTGTGGGAAACAACACTGCTACCCTTGATAGGCTTGGTTTTCCCACTCTTCCTATTGTAGGTCAAATTCTTGCTGCTCCTTAATATCAACAATTTTTCTATGGAGATCCCTCAACATGGACATGCATTCACTCATAATTTGGGGTTAAAAGGAGGAACAAGGAGCCTCTTGGGATTTTTGATAGGAATGTGTAGGTGTCCAAGAAGCTTGACCAGGGTGGGGTGGGTAGTATGCATTTTGATAAGATTGAGAACCCACAATAGTAGGGTTCTATGGAATGTAATGGGAGGTATAACCAACCTGATATGGCTGATTGGGAGGTGCAAAGTTAGCATTATCATGATATGGTGGAGTATACATGTAGTTTCCATTAAAATATGACATTTTATAACATGGAAACACCTTAAAATTTACAAAATAAAGTAAAAGGACTACCCAACCACAAATTTTGGGTACATACCAAAGAGTCATCCAAAGAGTTGCAGAGTTTTTAGATGCTTGAAGAATTCCTCCGAAGGAAGACACACTGAAGAAGGTACCACTTCCTCAATGACATGACGTAAAAATAACACTGCTTGAACTAGTATATGTGAATGGAGTCGCCATGGTGTTTGAAGACTTGTCTCCAAAGGCAAGATGCATTGAAGAAAACACCAAATTTTTTAATGGAAATAAGCTTGTCCCATCGGGCGTGCTAAAAATTGTTGTCACATAAACTACACCCTACTAAACAAGAGTTCAATGTTCTAATGACACAATGGAAACGATCTCGAGGTTGTGGGACCTTGTGCAAATGAGATTGAATCTCCAGAGAAGGTCAGCTTCCTCTTCTAAAATAAGTGTAATTGTGTCGGTCTAACCTAGCTAAACCACCAAAAATGAAATAGGGAAAGAGGATTCCCCAATAGGCTCTTAGGGTTTTTCATCTAGGAGCTAGGTTGAGAAATGGCTCTCTTTCACGCTAAGTGATTCTTGGTGAGTTCATTCAAATATTTAGGGGTTGATATGGGTGTGTGATGTGTGTGAATGTGTCTAAATGCAATGAATGAAAAATAAAAGCTAACTAGTAATGTAGAATCTAGAGAATGCAACTATGCTTGAAAACACATAATGATATGCAAACATTAAACTAAATGACCTAAGAAAGCTTATGAAACAAAACAGAAAGTCGGAAATGAAAGGTGTACACCTGAAAATGAGTTGCAGACTAGAATGGGGACTATAAATGTTGATGAAAATGTTGCAGAAGTTGACTGGGGCACTTGTGCCAATCTGGGCGACCTAGTCCCAAATCTAAGAAAACTAGTCTGAAGCCCGTTTTTGCCAAATGGGTGCCTGAATATGCAAAAATCACTGAAAGACATGTCCAGTGGGACTAGGTCACCATTGTTGGTGACTTAGTCCTCTTCTGGATTTTTGGAAATTCAAAAGGGGGAACGAAAGCCCTCAGTTTGCATTTCAGTTCTTCTTAGGTGTCTGCTTCTGAAACTCTAATTCTCGGGCTTGAAAGTGACTTTTGGTGGATGTTTGGACTTTGAAAGCAAGGAGAGGTCTTCAAAAAGTCTTCAAAGTCTTCAATGATCTTCAATGTACCTAAATTTGCAAACACACAAGGAGAGAAAGATAAATGTTGATTGTTAGGGCATGGGGGTTTGCGTTGGTCAAACCCCTTTTAGGTAACTAAACCAAAATGAATAGAAAATATAATTAAGTATGAACACGAAACAATGGAGATAGTACCTTGCCACTATGATTGAACTTGAGTTGCTGCAAAAATATGCCCTTGAATGCTTCAGAAAAGATGTTGAATTGGAATGCTCAAACCCTAACTTGCTTGAGAAGAAGGAGAGATGAGTGATTGAGATGATTGAGTGAGGAGAAAAATGAGACTTAGAAGGTGAAAAATGAGGGGAAAAACCCATACATGTGAAGCCCTAATTCCCCAAAAATAACACAACATAGGCTGACCTTAGGGTTTTGGAGACAAAATCCCGAAAGAAAATTGATTTAATTTTGATTTTTATGCCACATGGGACTAGGTCACCCAAGGTGGTGACCTAGTCCACCTGGGCAATTTTGATTGGTTTTTGGGGATTAAGAGGTGATTATTAATGTTTTTTGGGGTTGTCTCTTGAAACACACTAAAGTTTGGACCTATCAGTCCTTTAGGGTTCATCACGTCAGTCAAATAAGTCAAACATTATCATAAAACACACAATCAGTCATTGAAACATCAAGGCAAGTCATGCATCAACAAGACAAACAAGCCAACAAAGTACATAATAGAAACAAAGTACATGAGTGAAGGATCAGAAGGTTGCATGTTCGATTCACGTCAGGTTCACCAAATGTAGCGAGGGAAAATTCTAGGTTAGTAGTATAAAACACAACCAAACTAAACCCCTAGCTAATAATGAAGAACAATGGAATATAAAACATAAACACATGAAAGATCTTACCAAACCCTTATGCATTCCATGAATCACCTTCATTACACTCCTCCATTTTGCTGTAATTTAATAAATTCCCTCATATTTTTATTGAGTATGCAAGTATGAACTAAAGACAATAGCAATAGCAAAATATTGAAGATTCTATGATGCCTAAAATTTCTAAGGTTTTCCCAAGATTCAAAAATGACAACGATAAAGCCTTTTTATAGGCAAATCGATTTCGAATGAAAGGATGAGATTGAAAGATAATTAATCGATGGCCAAGATTAAAATATGATGCATGTAATAGGGTTAGGGCTAAATTAGAAAAGATGAATGGTTGAGATTAAATTAAAAAATAATTTAATCAATGTTGGAGATTAGTCGAGACAAGGAGGGATAAGGATGGAATGTAGAAGATAAGATCATTACAAAAAAATGACAAGTTAGAGAGAAAATCAAATCTTTCTCCATTTAAGTGACCAATAACTAATTGGATAATAAAGATATTATCTAATTATGGAAGATTGTGATAAGAGAAGAATCATCATTTTGAATTAAATAATGATTTTAATTCAAAATCAAGATATGAGATCTAATTAAATAAATCAAGATTTATTTAATTAAAGAGAGGAAAAAGCTAGTGGATAATTAAATAATTAAAACAATTATTTAATTATAGTGGAAAGTGGCATATTAATTAAATAAATTAACATTTATTTAATTTTAGAAAGAAGATAAGTTTAATTAGCGACGCAATTAAGCATCATTTATTTAATTAATCGAAGAAGAATAAAGATAAGAATTAATTAATTAAATAATTAAAATAATTTAATTAATAGAGGACATTTGACTTTAGGAAATAATTAAATAATTTTAATTATTTAATTACAAAGAATGAAGATGAAAGAATTTTGAAGAAATTAAGAGTTGCAAGCCTAGGACAATTTTTTGTGTCTACACCATGAACTAAGCATGCCGAATTTGAGGATACACATATACACTCCAAAACGTCGATACCCCTCTGGGGTATAATCCAAAAAAGGCCACCCTATATCACCTATCATGTTCTCATTGCATCCAATTGTGTTGGCCCTTGGGGTAGTGATGGCAATGGAGGCAAACCACGAGGAGGAGGTGGCCCCGTGCTCATTAAAGGACCCGATCGAGTTGACCTTAACCTGTGTGATCTACTGCTAACTATAAAATTGGGCTCCTACTATTCAAGAGGTACAACCCCCTCATATAAATCCTTGTAGTGCTACATCTCCCAAGTCATATGAATTAGTTTTACAACTACAGTTTGCATTTCCTGCCTTGCCAAAGCTTATCGAGTAATATCCTGCTCTTGTCTCAATCAAGCCAAATCTACATGTGCCTGAGCCATTGTGGCTCATGCAACATATCTGAACCACATAAGAATATCTTCAACTCAAAAGAAATGTGGAGAAAAACTAGAACACAACTCTGTATACCAGAACACCTTTGCAACACACTATTTTCTCTTTCATTCAATTTTTCTCAAAAGCATTTGGAAACTAAGCACCAAAGACACATACTCATCATCTTCAACACTACCTCATCATCACTAAACCAACAATATTCATAGATAGAAGCTTATCAAAGAAACACTAGAGGTTGACACTAGTAGTACTTACTAATGACAACATAATGCAACAAATCAAAGCATCACCAATTAACATTAATGACAACACAAACATAAGCCTGCAACAATCTCCCCCAAGCTTTTTGACAATAATGACAACACCAAATACTCATAATTGCAACAATCTCCCCCTTTGTCATTGATGGCAACACATGATGTGAAAATCCATTAATAACAACAAACAACTCTGATAACCAATATACTTGCTCCATACCAACTCTTTCTCTTTATTTTTCATTTGTATTACTTTTTCTCTCCCCCTTACTTAACTGATCATTTTTCACATATCTTTCTCTCCTTTTATTTTTCACATTCTCTCTCTGTCTTTGACATCAATGGAAAAGGGAAGTTCACATTTGCATCTCTTTCTCTCTTTGACATCAAACATAAATACTTTCTCTCTTTACTGCTCTACATACTCCCCCTTAGGAGTACACAACAAAATGCATCAACCATCAACCACTGCACATATCCTTTGATACATTTGACAAAGGATAACACCAACTTGCATCAATACTTACTCCCCCTAAGTGCAACAACCAACAAAGCCACTACCTACTCCCCCTAAGAGGTAGCCTCCAACATCATTCCAAAACAACAAATGAATCTTGAAATCTATTGGACTGATGCATATTCTTATGCATCTAGCTCAAACAAGGAGGGGAAATAACCCCTAACTTCTCTTGGAGATACTCAAAAATATCCTTAGGAAGAGCCTTAGTGAATATATCAACAACCCAATCCTATGTAGGCACATACTCAAGCTTCACTTCATTTGCTACAACATTCTCTCTCAAAAAGTGATACCTTATTGAGATATGTTTTATCCTTGAGTGCATCACCAAATTCTTTGAAATGTTAATAGCACTCGTATTGTCACAAAAGATAGAAATTGGTTCATCGTATACCACTCTGATATCCTTCAAGGTTTTCCTAATCCACAAAACCTATGTGTAGTAAGATGTTGCTACAATGTATTATGCCTCTACAATAGATAAATACACCGAGTCTTGTTTCTTGCTCAACCAAGACACCAATCTGCATCCAAGAAAGAATGCACAACCACTTGTACTTTTCTTGTCATCTAGACAACCTGCCCAATCAACATCTGTATAACACTTAGAGAAAATTTAGTATCCTTTGGATACCAAAAACTATGTTCTGGACTACCCTTCAAGTATCTGAATATCCTCTTCACTATTGCAACATGTCTCTCTAGGATCTTCTTGAAATCTAGCCACAAGAAAAACTGCATGCATGATATTCAGTCTAGTATTAGTTAGATATAGCAGTCCTCCAATCAATGATTTGTACTTGATTTCATCAACCTTAGGAGATTCATCATTCTTATTTAGCTTGCAACCAGTAACAATAGGAGTACATACCGGTTTAGAATCTTTCATTCCAAACTTCTTCAACATTTCTTTAACATACTTTAATTGTGAAATGAATATATCTTCCTTTGTCTGATTGATTTACAGCCCAAGGAAGAAATTCATCTCCCCAAACATAGACATCTCAAAATCTTTCTACATCTCTTCTGCAAATCTCTTGCACATAGCTTTATTTCCTCCAAATATTATATCATAAACATACATAACCACAATCAATATTTCATATTTTTAACTTTGAAATAAATATTACTATCTGTAGTACCTTTACTGAAACCGTGTTGTATCAAGTACTTATCCAACCTTACATACCAAGCTCTGGGAGCTTGTTTCAATCATATAATGCCTTCTTTAATCTACAAACCATATTTGGTTTGTCTAATAACTAAAATCCTTCTATTTTTTCAATGTATACCTCTTCTTCCAACTCATCATTCAAGAAAGAAAAATTCAAATCCATCTAATAAACCTTGAAATATTTATGTGTTGCAAAAGCTAGAAAGATCCTAATAGCTTCCATTCTTGTCATAAAAGAATTTTTTCCCTCAAAATATATTCCTTCTACTTGTGAGTAGCCCTTACACACAAGCCTTTCCTTGTTTCTTACCACTTCTCCAATCTCATTCAGTTTGTTCTGGAATACCCACTTAGTTCCAATAACATTCTTGTTTGAAAGTCTTGGGACAAGTTCCCAAGTTTGATTCTTCTCAATCTGCATTATTTCCTCTTTCGTAGGCTTGATCCAATATTCATCCTTGCATGCTTCAACCACTTTTTTGGGTTCAAATTTAGAAATTAAACATAGGTTTACCTTTTCTTCAGTCATAGCAGCTTTTCTTCTTGTCAAAACACCCTTTCTTTTGTCACCAATGACCTGATCTTCAGAATGATTCTTCTGCAAATTCTTAGGGGTTTTATGGATCTTTTATGGAACTTCTTCCTCTTCAATATGAACTTCTTTCTCCTTGCCTTCATCTTTGTCATTTTCTCTGCAAGAGGACTTATCTGATTCATATCCATCTATCACCAAAAAATTCTTCTATAGGTCTTCATCCACTTTTGACATTTCCACTTTCAATAATCTTCTTCCTCTTCATATGATCTTCTTTCTCTTTGCCTTCATCTTTGTCATTTTCTTTGTAAGAGGACTCATCTAATTCATATAAATTTATCACCACAAAATTCTTCTATAGGTCTTCATCCACTTTTGACATTTCCACTTTCAATAATCTTCTTTAGCCTCATGTTGTAGCACTGGTAAGCTTTGATTCTTATAGAATATCTAAGAAATATACCTTCATCAGATCTTGTATCAAACTTTCCTAAGTCCTCTTCATCTCTTCTGATAACACTTGCTTCCAAACAGTTTGAAGTATTTGATAGTAGAAATCCTTCCATACCACAACTCATAGGGAGTCTTTGAATTGTTTGCTCTTGCTTGAAATCTGTTAAGAATGTAAACAATAGTATTAATTACTTCTCTCTAGTAGACATCTAGTAGGTTTTCCTCTTTCTTCATTGTTCTTGCAACTTACTGAACAATTGATCCAGGGGCACACACAAGATTCAATCAATTGGGACAAAGATCATTCAGTTACAGAGTGTTGGTGATACAGTGAAGTTCAGTATGATGAATAACTCAGTATATTGAGGACGAGAAGTCACAAATTAAAGGGTTTGTTGACAAGCATGTCTAGTTTATCCACCAAATTTTTTAGAGGTTCGCATGAAGGTTTGATCAAATTATGAGTATCCGTTCTCTGACAGTTATTCAGTTGCTTTAGTTGGTGTTCCTAAAAGAAGAGGATGTGATTCTAGTGATATAAGTTGTTGTGGATCTTCAGTAGTGATTCGTGGATGTTTCTAGATCCTGACCTATCTATGTTGTCGGTTCACATTGATTGTGCTCGCGATTGGTGATTCTCCTTTTGGGAGTTCATATTTTCCTATTCTTGGCTGATAGGGTGATTGTAGCATGTTGTGGATCTTTGAGGCTAATTGTTTAAGGTGTTGTGTGTTTGATACATGTTTTTTTGGGTTCCTACTATGTTTGGGCCAACCTAGGTTGATTCGCATTGATAATTACTTATGGATTTGGGCCGACAGTTTATACACATTTTGGTATTTTATTGGGCTGACATGTAGTGAATGTTATCCTAGATGTGGATATAGATGATTGATTATTTTGAGGAGATTAATAACTAGAATGAACGAAGGGAGGCATATGTGTGAGATGTGCAAGTTCTGCATGCGAACAATATTCTAATATATCGAGGGTAGAGATAAATTGTGAAGGATAGTAGTCATGAAGCATGGTGATGAGATGTTATGATTTGGTAAGATCAACAAAAGCATAGAAATCTTGGAATAGGAGGAATAATTGGTGGAAGATTGTTATTATATGAATTGTTTGTAATTCTTGGGCCGTGGCCTAGCATCTGTAATGTGTTTTGAGATCATAATATAATGTGGAATGAACTTTGAAGGTTGGATTTTTCCCTTTGAGGGTTTTCCCAGGATAATTACGGTGTCATGTGTTCTTGCATATCTTTCATCTTTATGTTGATTATCTGTTAGCTTCCATTGCATATCTATAAGATCTGAGTGGTTAGTTGTTTAAGCTGCGAGGTTGGACAGTCCCTCATTGGACCCTCCTATCTTGGACTGCATCAATTGGTATCAGAGTTGGTTGTGAATCTGTTGGCTAGTTGCAAATCTATTCTAGAGCTGGTTGTGGAGTAGGTTGAAGAGCTCATTGTGAATTTGTTGCAAAATGGGGAAGATTAGGAAAATGACAAAGAAGGAAAAAGAAAACCTAATATGTGAAAGGGATACTTTGGAGGAAGAATTGTGCGAGCTCAGGAAGTGTAATTCAGAATTGATGGAGAGGATGAAAGAACTAGGAAAAGACAAGTGTGATGCTCTTGAAGAAGAATTGGAAAATGAAAGGAGAAATGAAGAACTAGAAGCAGAGCTAGATAAGTTTGAAGAAGGATTCATGTTGTTTAAGGAGTTGGATAAAAAGAGCAGAGCTCTGGAGGAAATTTTGAAAGAGCTGAACAAGGAGAACAACTTGCAGAAGAAGGAAATATATGGCTTGAAGGAACATGTTAATCAATTGCAGCAATCACTTATAGCATGCCAAAAGGAGAATGAGAATATGAGATCTAAGCTTGAATTTTATGATGTTTCTTGTGATATTAATGATATGTGTGTGTTGCAGAAGGTGAAGTTGAAGATAACAATGTAACTAAGTCCATAATAGTTGGAGGTGGTATTGTTTTCAAAATCATGCAGAGAATGGGATATGAAGGAAAAGGATTGGGAAAGCATCAACAAGGAATGATAGAACCTATTGTACCGGTAAGGAGAGAAAAAAATGAAGGTCTAGGATATGACAGAGGTAGGGATGTTACAAGTTCAACCAAGTCAAATCAGGGAAGAAAAGGTATGTATTGTTCACATTATAATAGATATGGACATGAAAAGGAATTATGTTGGGATCTACACCCTTGTAAGTTTTGTGGATTAAGGAATCATTTTGAGAGGAAGTGTTGGAATAAAATAAGAGGGAGAAAGCCTAGGATAGATTGCATACAAATGAATTATGGATGGATTGATGGATCAAAATGGAAGTATGTTGCTCATAAGTTTAGAAAGTTTTATAGATTGAAGCATTCATATGTTGAGGGAAAGGAAGGATCAGGAAGCAGGGAAAGAAGACCTTATACAGATCAGAACAAGGACAATTATTCAAACTATAGAGGGATAAGTGATAGGAGTCATAATACTTATCACAATGAAGGGTACCAAAGGAGTGAAAGAGGATTTGCTAGAGAAGGAACCTATTTTCAAGTTTGGAGAAAGAAAGAATCAAGCACTAAATGTCATCAAGAACCTAATGCTAGAGAAGCTAATAAAAGAGTAGCAGTAAAGGAGGTAGAGATAGTTTGTGTAGATGAAGAAGAACTTGTTAATACAAAATTAGTTTATCCAGAGGAAGGGGAACCCTTGGATGAATCAGATTGGATAGTGGAACAAGAAGAAGAATTAGCAATCTTAAGGAGACTTGTGAAAGCAGTGAACCGATGTGAAGCATAACCGGAAATGGGAGTCTACATTACAGAGAAAGAGGAAGTGATAGGAGAAAAAAAAAGTTTATAGAGAATGGTATAGGAACAGTATATAACATTTTGAGGTGTGCAAAGGAAATGCAGAGATCAAAAAGTGTTGCAAAGGAAATTTAGAAATGATATTGATGAGTCAAGGAAGTCACATGATTGTTCTGGAGGATGTAAGTATGTGTTAAATTTTATTTTATTGAAGTAGACAACGATCTTGAGGCAAATTTCAGGGTGGGCTTTCTTAGATCGCCGATCAGTGAGGCAGTGGAAGGCCTGTAGGTAGAATGCTAAACTTAGAAGAACTTGAGGTAGTTTTGCAGGGTGGACTTGAACAAACCGCTGACCTTGAGGCAGTTGCAAGTACCTATTAAAATTTTAGTTTATTGAAGAAGACATTGATCTTGAGGCAGCTCTTAGAGAAGGCTTTCTTAGACCATCGACGATTGAGGCAGTGCAAGGCTTGCAGGTAGATAACTGAATCCAAATTACATTTGAGGCAGTTTTGTAAGGTGGACTTGAACACACAGCCGACCGTGAGGCAGTTGCAAGTACCTATGAATAGATCACCAAACCAATTCAAGGAGATAACATTGATTTTGGAATAAATTAGCCCAAAGTGAAGAGGCTCACTTTTCAAATAACCTTGAGAGTCTGATGCAGGGACATCCAGAAGATTCAATTAGTTGGGACAAAGATCATTCAATTACAAAGTGTCAGTGATACAGTGAAGTTCAGTATGATGACTAGCTCAGTATTTTGAGAATGAGAAGTCGTAGATTAAAGGGTTTTTTGACAAGCATGTCTAGTTTATCCATCAGAAGTTTCAGAGGTTCGTATGAAGGTTTGATCAAATTATGAGTATTTGTGCTCTGACAGTTGTTTGGTTGCTTTAGTTGGTGTTCCAGAAAGAAGAGGATGCAATTCTAGTGATCCGAGTTGTTGTGGATCTTCAATAGTGATTCATGGATGTTTCTAGATCGTGACCTATCTGTGTTGTTGGTTAGTATTGATTGTTGTGCTTGATTGGTGATTTTCCTTCTAGGAGTTCATATTTTCCTATTCTTGGCCGATAGGGTGATTGTAGCATGTTGTGGATCTTCGAGGCTAATTCTTTAAGGTGTTTTGTGTTCGATACATGTTGTTTTGGGTCCCTAATATGTTTGGTCTGACCTAGGTTGATTCACATTGATAATTGCTTATGGATTTGGGCCAAAAGTTTATACAAATTTTGGTATTTTGTTGAGCTGACATATAGTGGATGTTATCCTAGATGCGGATATATATGATCGATTTTTTTGAGGAGATTAACAACCAGAATGAACGAAGGAAGGAATATGTGCCAGTTATGTGTGCGAATAATATTCTAATCTCTCGAGGGTAGAGATAAAGTGTGGAGGATAGTAGTCATGAAGCCCAGTGATGAGATGTTCTAATCTGGTAAGATCAACAAAAGCATAGAAATCTTGGAGAAGAAGGAAAAATTGGTGGAAGATTGTTATTATATGAATTGTTTGTAATTCTTGGGCTACAACCTAGCATCTGAAAAGCCCAAGTGGCATCTGTAATGTGTTTTGAGATCATAATATAATGTGGAATGAACTTTGAAGGCTGGGTTTTTCCCTTTGAGGGTTTTCCTAGGATAATTATGGTGTCATGTGTTCTTGCATATCTTTCATCTTTATATTGATTATTTGTTATCTTCCATTACATATCTATAAGATCTGATTGGTTAGTTGTTTAAGCTATGAGGTTGGACAATCCCTCACCCGACCTTCCTACCTTGGACTGTGTCAACTATCCTGCTCTTTCTTTCAATCACTCCATTCTGTTGAGGATTCCTAGGGGTAGATAAATGTCTTTTTATCCTATGATTCTCATAAAAATTGTTAAACTCATAGGAGGTGAACTCTCCACCTTTTTCAAACCTTAAAAATTTGTTTTCATATCCATTTCATTCTCAACCATAAATTTGAATGCTTTAAAATTATCTAGTTCGATAGTAGTTTTTCTTTCTTTGAAACTTCTTCTTGCTTGCTTCCCAATTTGACATTCCTTGTAGACAACATTGATGGACTTTGTAATCTTTGGCAAATCTCTCACAACTTGAACTAAAATGGTCCTCACTAGGTTATCAAAATTAATGTGACACATCCTTCTATGCCATAATCAACTTTCATTAATCTAATTCATAGAATAATTACCATCAATACCTATAAGTTGATAAAAATTTCCATCTATCCTTCTTCCAATAGCAACCACAGTTCTAGAGCCTTTTTTGATCTCACATCCATCATCCTAAAACATAAGATTATATCCTTTGCTACACATTTATCCAAAACTCAAGAGGTTATGTATCAAACCCTTAACATAAAGAGCATCATCTATATTATGCTTGGCATAAAAAATAATTGAACCTTTTCCACATATCTTTGCAGATGTATCATTACTAAACTTTATTAGACCTCCTTCATATTTCTCAAGTTTAAGAAACTTACTTTTGTCACCGGTCATATGATTTGAGAATCCACTATCAATAATCCAATAGTTCTTCTCCTCTCTAGCATGAAAAGTAGTCACCATAGTTCCTTCAGTGTTATTACCTACTTCCAAAGCACTTTCCTTCACACATCTCTTAGAGTTAGTAGAATTAGTTCCATCTTTAATAGCCATGAAAAAGCATTCACTATCCTCATCATTCACATAATTAGATTCATCATTAGACATACTAGCATCTTCTCTAACATAATAAATTTTCTTAATTGATCTACCTTTGTTTTTACTTTATTCTTGTCATTCCAAGCTCTATTTGGACATCTTGAATCATAATGACATATATTTCCACAACTGAAACATTTGAAAGGTAACTTACCTCTGTATTTACTGATACCCTTTTTCATTCTCCTTACAATGTTTGCTTCTACATCATCAAGATCCTCCTGATCGGATTCCTCAATCTTCTCTAATTTTCCAACTTTAAAAGTAGTCTCAACTTTCCCATTACCTGGACTAAATTCTCTCATTTCAAAAGTAGATAAAGCACCATAAAACTAGTCTCTAGAATATTTTCTTAAATATTGAACTTCCTCAATAGCATAAAATTTATGACTATAATATTTACGAAGAGTTCTTAGTACCTTCTTTACCACTTCTTCTTCTTCAAGTTTTCCACCAAGATCTCTGATGGAATTGACAACTTCATCCACCTTCTTCATGTAGTTTGTAATGTTTTCATATTCAGACATTTGTAGGTTCTCAAATGTGATCTTTAGATTCTGCATCTTATAGGTTGCTTGAATTTATCATCTCCTTCATAGATACCTTCCAACTTTGTCTAGATCTCTCTAGCAGATTTCAAATTCATAACTTTCACAAGTTTAATGTTAGAAATACCACTTAAAAGAGCATACCTTACTTTACCATTTCTCTCATAGGCATTGATATCATCATCAATACCCAAACCATTGTTAGGCATAGTATATCTAGTCTCAATAGACTTCCAAATTCCAAATCCAAGATATACCAAGAAACCTTCCATCATTGTCTTCCAAAAACCATAGTTTGATCCATCAAACAAAGGAGCATCCCTCTTGTGCACCATCCCATATCTACCTCAAGTGGTTAATCTTTCTTCGAAGGAACCTTGCTCTGATACCAATTGTTGAATGCACACAAGACAATTGAGAGGGGGGTGAATCAGTTGTATATTAGAACATCCAAAACGCTCATAAACATTCAAATCCACATCAAATTAATTAACCCTTAATTTCTTAGAATGATTTAACATGAAAGAGAATAACATAAAATGAAACACATCAACACCATGCATAATAGAACACCAGATTTATGTGGGAAAACCAAGAAGGGAAAAACCACGGTGAGTATTAGCTCACAATATAAAGTAATTGCAACATTGAATATAAAGGGATCACTACTAGAGGGTTCACTGCCCAAAATAAAGAAGGGCTCACTACTAGATTATAAAAAATAAGAAAGAAGAATGTTATAGTGAGAAATCCATCTCAATACAACAAAAAAATCCACCACAACATCACCAACACATTTGAAGCATTCCTAAAGACTGAAGACACCTTCTGCTCACTACTTCTAGTAGTATAACTCATTGAATTTCACATTGCACTTCACAAATTCACACTTCACACTCCTGAAATTTGTATCACAAACAACACACCACACTTTTCCATCAACTCAACCCTTATTTATACCTTCTTCAACCTTGAATTTTTTTCTAAGATCAGCTATGCACCTCAACTGTGAAAATTAAAATTATGTTGGCACCAAAATATTCACGTGGTGGAAAGGAATGAAGGTGGAATGCATCAAACCTTAATTCAAACCTAAATCCACTCATATACATCATGCCACACTTCCACAATCACTGAAGAAAATCTACAATTAGTGTAAACAACCAAGGTTAGTTGAACCTATGTAAACACTATTAACATTTAAGCACATGCTTCCTTAAACCCAAAGATGACTCATGGAAACAAAAAATCACTTGAACACAATCTAGAATATTCCAAAAATCCCTTGAAATCCAACAAATTCCTTCACAACAATTTTCACCTGAAGAATGTACACACTTAGTACACTTAGACAACATTCCACACAATGTTACTCCATAAACCAACTTCCAAAGCACTAAACCATGATTTTTTTTTTTACTATAGGTAGATATGATCATTATCACCATACTTGTAGAATTCCAAGACCAAAACCAAACTACGTGAAGAAATGTAGAGCAAAACCATTTCTCCTAGACACCGCTACAACATACAATTCACACAGTCATGAATACAACTCTATCTGTATGATGATCCAAACCAATATATTTTAGATATAGAACCTTTGAACACCTCTAACCAACATATCCAAACCACATAATCAGATCTTCAACTCAAAAGAAATGTAGAGAAAAACCAGAACATAACTCTATATACCAGAACAACTCTACAACTCACTGTTTCCTCTTTAATTCAAATTTTGTCAAAAGCACTTGGAAAAAAAGCTCCAGAGAAACATATTCATCATCTTCAACACTTCCTCATAATCATTAAACCAAAAATATTCACATATAGAAGCTTATCAAAGCAACATTAGAGGTTGACACTAGTAGCACGTACTAATGACAACATAATGCACCTAATCAAAGCATCACCTATTGACATTAATGAAAACACAAACATAAGCCTACAACAATCTCCCCCAAGCTTGTTGACATCAATGACAACACCAACTACTCATAATTGCAACAAACTATAGATCATTTTCACCTTTTTTTTGTATTTTCATTCCAACACACATGCAAGATCTTCACCAACGTGAAGGTTTAGAGCATGATTTAACTCTAACCAATTATTTCAACATATTGCAAGATCATGAACTCCCAAGGTTTTCACATGTCATTTCTCTAAGTGGTTTGTAAGTTGTTAATATTGTTATTGTAAGATGACAAATGTCACCCATCCATGGGGAGACTCTTTGTAATTTCTTCTAAATAAGAATTGGATCTTTGTAATGTAAGAAGGTTGGAATGGAAAAGGGAAATTTGTATACTATATATCTATTTCTCATTCTTAGAAATAAAAGACAAGTTTTTTATGAGTCAAATTTTTATTTTTAACAATTATTGATGAGTGAATTATATGAATAGATTCTCTTATATTTAAATTTGTCTTCTCTATAAAGTTGTGTTTCTTTGAGATGAGTAGTTAAGGATTATAAGTCTCTTTGCTTTTATTTGAATTAATAAATTATTATCTAGTGTTAGTTATTATTCAAGAAACAATATAAAAAATTTAGTTTACAATGGTGGAGATAATTGTTATTCAGAATTATCAAGTAGAACTTTGGTTATCTAAGTCGATTTTAAGATTTTTTTATATAAGGCAATAACATATTGCATCAACCATCAGGAACATTGTCGTTAAGAATATAAAAATATAGGTGAACAAATGACTATGTATATCCTAAAATAGGCACCCATCAATATTCAATAAGTTCCTTTCAACTCACTTATTTCTAAAATGACAAATCCTTTAAATAGTAAATTATCTATATAATTTTATTATATTCATGCCAAAAGGTTAAAGATATAGGGAATAGGTTACTTTATCCCCATAATGTTATAGATCCACACATATTTCATATGAATTTTCATATCTACTTTACAATATACTATATGTTTAGGTTTTATTCAAATCTTATGTGTTTTATGGGAACACCCACATAGGTCTTGTAGTGCCTAAAGTGTAGGAAAGAAACCATATTTTCTCTCATTCATTAGACAAATTATCAATAATATTAAGCATCTAGGAACTTACAACTTCTTAGAGATTATTGTAAGCAGGTCAAGCAACTAACAGACTGCTCAATTGAAAATTGCAAAATAGGAAACACATACATTTGTGACATATTTAAAATAGATACTAATTGTACCTTTTTGTTTGTGTAGAATTAGAACATGGTTAGGAAATGATTTGTAATTGGTGTAATGAATGTTGGTTCTGTAGCATAAGAAATAGGGAACCCTAAGTTTAGTGTCTAAACCTAGGATGAATCTCTTCCTTTTTCAAAGGTACATTAGGATACAAATCAACAAGGTGTTTAGATTTAATTTCAACCATGAGGGTGAGTCAATTAGACTTGGATTTGATCCTTTTAAGCCTTGGAAATAGATTGGAATTAATTTTCTTTGATTAACCTAATTAGACTATGTGCCCTAATATGGAAAATACAAGATCCCAATAATGTACAAATTGAAACAACAGTTTGCAGGCAGATCTAGGAAGGGAAAAGGACTATGTACCTATCACCAGAAGTTGGGTTTGATCATTGTAGTAGGACTAGGCCACCCTTGGGTGAATAGGTCTTTGTATGACACTTTTTCTCTATTTTTGGGGTCCTCTGATGATAGATCTAAGCTTTTAATTTTTGATTGTAGAATTGTCAAAACACTATTTGATAATTTTGTAGGTGAGTTTCTATTTGTTGACAAGATGTAAGGCTTCAAATGAAGCAATGGAAAATTTATCTTCAAGATTCACTCAATCCTCTTCAAACCTAAAACCTTCACATTTAAAGAGAGGGAAAATGTTGGGCCATTTAGGGGCTTGCCTTAGTCAAACCCTGTGTAAGTGTTTCCACTTCCACAATGGAAAATTTCAATGATAAAATGGATACTGATAAGTAGGAATGATGAACTCACAAAGTGATACAACTCACCACACTATAATGTTTTCCTTGAAGGAATTGTTGGTTATTTTTCCAGCTGAACCTAATAATTCTCTAAAGAGTTGCCACTTCTTATGATGAAGAAATTGTAAGGTTAGTGGCCAACACAATGAGCCTAGGATTTTGTGATCCTTACTCCTTCAATTTTGGCTCTGTTAAACCAAGGAGGGTAATCCTAAATTACACCAACATGAGATGTATCAAATTAATAACAGATAGATTCATAATTGAGTGCAAATAAACCCACCCCACTGAAGCTTTGGCACATCTTTCAAGTGAATGACTATTTATTTGCTATGAACCAAAATATTCCATTCCACACACAATTCATTCAACAAGAGTTTTAAAAGAGTGTATTTCTTATTTCAAGTTCAAGGTTAGGTGTGTTATGTTCTCAATTTTCTCGCTAGACTTCAGGGATAAAATAGCCAGTGCCTAAATAATTTGAGCAACATAGTCAAATATGAAAGAATCTGTAATACACAAACTACTAAATTCTAGAAGTAGATGAACTACCCTCATTCTGCTTTGCAGGATATGAAAACTTAAAGATTCCCAAAAGAAACATTCACTACTTAGCAATCCCAAGTAATTTCATGCAAAGTTTTATACCCTTTTCAAGCATTTTAATCAGGTCCTTGAGCTAAAGCCAATAGGATACAACACTCGAACATAAATATTTGAAGATAAATGACAAAACCATTGGAATTTTCATTCATAACTTGTAAGAAATATACATAAGAGAGTGTTTGTTTCCAAACAAAGATTCATTTCTACATCAATAGTTTATATAAAACTATTTTAAGACTGTTACATATAGAACATCATTTCCCAAGACTATTTTCTAGACTATTTACCCTTATCATATCTCAAATGTCTTTTCTAAGATAAGCATTCACCCATAAATCCATTTTATAGAACAAGGGAGCGACAAGCATTAAGATCAACTACATTTACATTTCATTTCATTTTGAGATCATCTGCACCAAATTTTGAGGTGTCCCAAGTCGGTTACATGCCATCATGGAAGAGTAAAAGACCAACACTCACATGACCTACATGTAGGCATGCCAGCTTCTTGCTTCTGCTGATCAAAGAAGATTCTCCACTAGCAACTCCAACAAAAACATACATAAATTTTTAGCGCTAGGAAAATCAACATCTCTCCCATACACCAACCCAAAAAAATTCCACATCAACACTAGAAATAAGAAATCACATGAACGCTGAATAGGACAATATTGACAAAAGGGCTATGGTGTCATCGAAAAAAAAAATGGGACATAGTCATCACTTTGAGTCATTAGCCTTAGAGGATACTAGCCCACACCCTACTCATGGTGGAACTGGAGGAACCATCACCACCACCTCATCAGATGGCACCAAAGAGGGGATAATAATCACCCTCTGAGTTAGTGTCACCCTCATTGTCTAAAGGGCTATCAGAGAGCTCACTGGGATAACTGAGCCTCCCTGGATAAGCCTTACGATACATGCACCTTTTCTTTGTCTCCTTTTCATATCCCACCAACTTCTTGCCTTTGAACTTGACCAATTCTTCTAAAACAGTCTACTTCCTTAGGCAGTAACTGCTCCTAAAACCATACTTCATAAAATTTTTGCATCCTCTTCCATCCTTTAGTGTATCAGGAGCTCCCTACATATCCTCCTCCTCCTCCTCCTGAGTATTCTTCTCAGACCTGAGCAAGCTTAGTCTTCTAGACCTCCAGATTGGCCCAACAGACTCCTCAGACTTATTCATCCTCTCAGAAAACTCCAACCAATTCTATTTTTTGCCTTAAACTCAATGAAATTTTTGAATGAAGAGTATGGAAATTAGTCCTCCTTATAATGAGCCATGCAAGTGTGTTGAGCATTAATTCCTCAAAGAAATCTTATGTGTGCATGCTGACAACATTCTACCTTGATCCCTTTAATCTTAACCGCTGATCATGATTTAAAATGCATCAATGGATAAAATATCATGCAACCATTCATAATTGAGTTCTACTTGTGCTTTAATGCCTATTTTAGAATAGAAAAGCACTGAGTAGATAAACATCTACTCAGTACTTAGCATTAAAAACCATCTTGCCAGAAATACCCGCTCACCTGTGGGAAATATTTCACTTGTGTTTCTCCCTATCAAAAACCACAGGAATTGATCCGGATATGATCTCAAGATATCGGCTCGTACACTACACTGCTTTATTACCATCCATTTCACACGTATCAAAAGCTAACATAATTGAAAACTAAGATTTTAAGCATGCGCTTTAAAGAACAAAGCTAAAAATAGCGCAATTTATAAATAATATCCCCTCGGCCAAATTTGGAAGCATTCCATCTTTATTAGAAACCAGTCGAGCCCATTTAGAAAGTCCACATGGCAAACGCTTGCTTGCCCATTGAAAGATACAGGACATAGTCAGGGCCCACACAGGATGGCGGGGAGTGGCTAAGATTTAGCCATGTCACCAATCATTGACCGTTGAAAACAATCCCATCAAAACAAAACCCCATTATTAAAGCCCATCAAACACATTAACAAACAGGTGTCACATTGCCTGCTAGCCCATAAGACTACCACTTCGTACAACTGCAGATGAACGGGGGCACGATGGAAAGCCTGGATGAGAAAACGTGTTGCACCACATGCCATTGATCATCCTTCGAACAACATGTACCACTCGAAGAAGGAATAGATTTAACATTTAGAAAGTACCACGTGGCCATTGCCCATTAGCCCATGTCGTTAAAATAATACCAAATGAAACAAGACGGGCTCTCAAGGAATGACACAAATTTGACCACGTCATCAGTCCATCAGCCGTTGATCTTTTTTTCAAAAACACTAATCATCCTTATCGAAAGGACCAGGCCCACCATTATGCCTTACATGAGGTTGAAGCCCGCTAGCCCGTATGCATAAAGTAAGAAATAATAATTCAAGACGGGCATACGGGGAATGGTCTGGATTAATTCAATTGATCAAACAACCCATACGAAGCTCTTGTCTTGCACATGCCACAAAGGTTATCCATAAAAGAGGGGTGTTCCTAGGTGAATGAGGTGACGACCCATAACGAAGGCTAAAGATTTTTAAAAAAATTATTTAGATTAAGCCTTCGACCGTTAATACCAGAAAAGACATGAGACAATCGTCAACCATAAGACAAGGGGCCGATAAATTAACGGTTACGATGGCACATATGACAACTTTGATGACTCGGAACTGGAAAGACAGGTCACTGTAAAATTAGAATGAACAAGGGTTTTTAAGCCAAAATTAAAGGTCCCACAAATATAAAACCCTGTCACAATGATGGGAACACTTACCCTACAACAAGCACAAAGGATCAAACCAAACTTTTTCACAATTTTATGATAGAACCAAGAAATTTTTTGGGGTTCCATCAGGAATGAAGTCATATAAATCACCTCAAGGTCTTGGATCTTGCTTTCTTGATTTTCTTGAATGCTTTGGAGACCTACAAAAGTTTTAGCCTTCACAAAACAATGATAACATGAACACACATAAACTCACATAAGGTTTGACATGATGTTAGGATCTTGAATTGCTGCAATAAAGCTCTAAAATTCCACTCTTGACTTGCTTGGTAGTGCTCTCGATCATAATTTTTCCAATAGTTTTCTTGTTTCTCTTTTTTGTTAGATTTCAAATGATGCAATAACTAGGTATTTATAGGCATTTCTCTAATTTCTTGAGAATTAAATCTTGATAGCCAATATTTGAAATTTGAATTTTCAATGTTAAGATGATCACTTTGACATGTCCAAAATTGATCCCCAATAGAATAGGGGGAACCTTTCACCCTTGGGCAAACGGGTCTTGGCCCTACTCTCTAGGACATTAAGTGTTAGGGGAAAAATATTAATTGCATGCATTAGTTCTATGAATGGTGATCCTGGACTTGCACAAACACAAAGAACAAACACACAATTAGTCCCATATGCAAGTTAGAAACACCATTCCCCATGAAATTCATTTCAAACATGAAAACAAGAAATAAAATGAAGAACACAATGAAAATGCTATTAGATCCTATTTAAATGCTCAAATTCTCAATCCCATGGGGGAATTGGTACCATTTTGATGTGGAAAATAGCCCTTTCCCAATTCCTTGCAAGCTTTGATGATCTTTGATGAAAATCCTCCATAACCTAGCTATGAAAGATGAAATGTGGATGAAAATGCCTAAGATTGTGGATCCAAATGAGCATGGTAATCTTACATGGATTGTGGATGATCAAATGCAATAGAAGATGCCTCTATTTATAACAAAGAAGGATGGAGGATTGAAGAATAGGATGAATGTGGGATTCAAAATGGACCAATGCCATTGTGCCACTTGTCAAGATGCTAATGGAAGGAGGTGAATCACATTTTGGTCAATGTGCATGATAAATGCTATCAGATTCAAATTTAAAATTTGAAAGTTGCTTTGTTGGAGGGAGATGAAGGATGAATTAAATGCCACTTGGCTCAAGGCAAAAGGACATGTAAGAGGTTTAAATACCTTGTTGGATGTACAAACCTTTTTGGAGGATTTTTTCAAACTTGGAGAATATTCCAACATTGATGCCCTTTTGAAAGTAACTGAAGATTTAATAAATCAATTAAATTGATATTCATGAGCAAGTTGCAAAATCTAGAGGATTTGATGGATTAGCATTAATCAGGATTTGATTAATTTAGATAGAATTTAGTTGATTTGACAATTTGATTTAGATTTTAGGATTTAAATAAATCAAAATGAGATGAATAATGGTTTAGAATTAAATAAAGTTTGATTTATTTAATTAAAGAGGGTGGTGTTAGATTAAATCAAATAAAGATTAATTTATTTAATTTAAAGGAGATGACTTTAGAGATTAATTAAATAAAGTGAATTATTTAATTAATAGGAGATGGTGACTTAATCAGATAAATTTGATTTATTTATTTAATTAATTTATTTTATTAGACTGCAGGAATTGGGTAGCACAACCCCCTATAAACTGCAGTGCACCTGGTAAACTTTTTAACGTGACCGACAACGCTGGTGCAACACGCCCTTCGGTACCATGGGGGTGGGGGGGACTAGACCTCATGACCAACCTCCTACAACAATAAAGATTTAGCCAACCGAGCTAGGGCCCCAACCCCAATTTGATTTATTTAATTAAGAGATGAAATATGATGAATTTAATCGAATAAAGATTATTCAATTAAATTGATTAGTAAAGTAGATGATTCAGGAAATATTGGTGTTAGTGAAATCAGGATCAGGTGCATGTATATTTTACGTGTCTACAAGTTCAATGCTTGCAATTTATAAGAAAGTGGTACAAATGGGCTATATAATGCATAATTTAGGAAATTAGGGACCTAATTAGGCTCAATAATTTAGGGGGAGCAAAACATAGTGTGAAATTGTCTAGGGTGACAATTTAAGATGCTACATTTAGCCCTCAGTTTATTGAGAGTATGAACTTACGATTAGACTCATACTAAAGTAGAAAATCTATGTCAAGAGCGGTTTGATTGTCCAAATGTTGAAAAGGTAAGATGTCTAAGGATCTAGGAGGAGTGAACAAGACCACAGGATCCAAGATCCCATGGAAAATAAACATAAGCACAAAGGAACACACACATGTATGATATGCAACAAGGCAACATACACAAACATACATGTCAGAAAGCACAAAGCATACACGATGAAAACACATGACGTGATGTAACATAAAGATGATGAACAAATGAAAACAAACACGATCTAGACGTGATGTGAACATGAAGAAAATACACAAAAACATAAGGTTAGTACTAGAAGATTTGAGTCGGTAAGGCAAAGAGACCTCAGTCTTAAATTGTCTCAAATACCAAATGTCATCCATAAAATGTGCTGTCAAAATAAAATTATGCTCTCACAAGGATGTAAAATCACTTATGAGCCACATGGATCCACTAGAAAGCAAGTTGTGTTATCCTAGGTGACCATGTTAAAAGGGGGTATTCAATTTTAACATCTCGGGGGATGAACAAGACTCACCTTAGGGGGTGCATAAAGTTTAATGTATCGGGGGACGAACAAAACTCACCTCAGGGGGTGCATAAAGTTTAACATTATAGGGGACAAATTGATAACCATGCCTCAAGGGGCATTAAAACAACAACACCACCAAAAGGGGTATTTCAATATGTCAAACATCACAAGATGAAATGGATAGGGGTAATATATGCCCCCCTTAAAATGTTAACAAACTTGTTATATTGATATTTTAAGGAGAAAGAGGGGAAGATGGGATCCTTGAAAATAATGCACGCCTCCCAAAACTAGTTATCCTTGCCCCCCAAGAGTAGAGACAAGGACAAACACACCAAGGACTATTATGTTGCTGACATGAAAAATATGGTTGTACTTAAGATTGCACCACCATGAATGGAAATGAGAAAAACACCTAAGGCTAAAAATGCCACATAGTGATGAGAAACATGATAGTATGAAGATCTTTATTGATTAGAGGAATTAGCTGCATCAACACATGGAAGAGCACCACAATCCTTAAGTTGTATTTTATTACTCAAGCCCTAACATTCATTGGTAGAATGACCATGCACTTGATGATATGCACAAAATGAGCTTTTATTATAGAATTTATTTCACGCTCTTGGAGGAAGAGTAATTAGGTGGGCTTTGAGAAGCCTTGAAAAGATATTCTCTTGATCAATAGAAGGGGAAATTTATTTCTCTTGTTAAGTAAAAATTGCTTTCTTATCACAAGATTTCATACATACAATAGATGAAAGTATTAAATGAAGATGGAGATGAAGGTTGGAAACCTAGACCTTGCTTGGAAAAGTATGGCATAAAATTCTCTTGATCCCTATATTTTTGTTTCATATTTTTATTACATCCATGTTTGGAAATAATTTTTTATCCAAGACAATAACATGCTTCCAACTTAGATGAAGAGATTTTATCTACATGCTTCTGAGAAAGATTGGCTTCTTCCTAAGCATGCAAATCCTTTTTAAGTTTTTTAAAGTTAAGAATCCTCCTCTTATAAGGGATGGGAGTTAAAGATCCCCATCACCACCATGGGGTGATGTTGTTGATGTAAAACTAAGTTAAGAAAATGAAACACAAGATTGTGAGATTTTGTATTCTCCCATAAAGGAGGGTGTAAAATATAATGCACTCCAATCAACCCCAAAACATGTGTTTGAAGATGAATATTTTATATTGGATTCTTTGGACTTTGAGGGCAAGATTTGAGACTCCCCTTTAAAACAAGGTGTAAAATATAATGGCTCCCAATCATCATCTAAGAGTTTTGTTGTAGGTGAATGACAATCAGGATTACCATCAACTTGTATAGGTTCTACCTTTGAAGTTGGAATCAAAGTATTAAGAGAGCTAGAAGTGTTATGATCATTTTGTTCATCTACTTTAACCATGTATATCTTGTTATTATATTCATACTTCATCTCATGGTGAAGAGTAGATGGGACTCCCTTCATGGCATAAATCCACAGTCTACCTAGGAGAAGATTATATGAAAGAGGTTATGGCATGATATGGACATGGGTAGGAAAAACCATAGGTCCAACCTCAATGGGTAGTGTGATCATTCCTAATGATTGTTTATTAACATTTTAAAAGGCATGAATATTAACATCATTGGGTTCTATGAGATTTTTTTCCACACTAATTTTATCTAGGAGGTCAATGCTACAAACATTAAGACCCATTCCATTGTCTATGAGAGCATGTCTAACTCTAGTTTCATTAATTATTACCTTTATCATTAGGGCCTTATGTTTATTTTGGATCTCAAGTGAGGGTAATTCATGTTGAGAGAATGTAATATCCAACTTTGTAACTTGCATACAATCAAATAAGGTGGCTACATCATTCAATCTAAAAAAATATGGGACAATAGTCTTCTGCAAAACCTCTTGGATCATCCTATTGTATGTAAGTGATATTTGAATCAAATACCAAAGGGATATGTTTGCTGGAGTATGATGAAGTTTCTCAACAAGATCATACTCTTTACCACTATGCTAAGGAATGTTATATGTGTGAGAAAGTGTGTGATAACTTTGTTGCTGTGACACATGCCCACTAGTGATTTGCCTTGTAAAGTTCAAGATATAGCTAGGGGGTTTAGGAGGTCCTATAATGAGAGGTGACACAATTGTTACTTGTGTGTTCATCACCTAAATTGAGTTATCTACTTATTGATGACCTTTTATTGAGGGGGGGTCTAATATCAACTTAGCATCTTCATCTATGCCATCTATCTTGCTATATGTTGAAAGAAATGTATCAATGATTTCATCCTCTTGTGCCATGATATCTTTCCAAGTAGGAGAAGTATTGGGAAAGAAACAAACAATATTCTCATGATAGTCAACGATTTGATCCTCTAACACCACAGTACCTTCTTCACAAGTGGGTAAGTTATCATGAGAAGAATAACTATGATTTTCGTGATGTTCCATGATTGCATCCCCTTGTACCAAAGTGTTCTCACAACTAGGGAATATATTGGGAGGTGAATGAAGATTAGTCAAAGTGATATTAAGAAATGTGTTAATGATTTCATTTTCTCATCTTAAGATACTCTCACAATTAGGAGGGATATTGTGAGAACAACTACTATGATTATCATGAGTATCAATGATTGCATTTTTTAGAATGTTAGAAGCCTTAGTGGATGATCTAGGTGAGATGAAGTCCCCAGGGAATCATCTAACATGTCAAAGTCATCACAACTAAAGGTCTTGGTAATTATACAACGCAGTTGTGAAAATAGATCTGACATGATTAAATTACTATGGTTTCCCCAAGTTGAATCATTAAATTTTAATTGTAATCTAGGTTTACGTGTGTTAAGGAAAACTAGATCTGAAAAAACTAATAGACCTGATGCAAGCACAAACTGAAAACGAGGTTCCAAATATGTAAACTGACAATAGTTATTAATGTGTAAAGGAGATCTCAGGCAGGTTTTTGGAGGACTAGGATGCCATAGGGTGTTTGAGTCCTATTAGGTTTTTTTTTTTTGAGATTTCAATTTTAGAGGCACTAGTGACTGGAACTAGCTGTGTGATAGCTTGCAAAACCATATTTATAATTAATTTTATTGTTGTTTTGTAAGTTTCTGGATTGTGTAATGTGTTGGAAGTTCCTAGGGTTTTAAAGTTTTGCAAAAATGAAACTAATCTATCCAAATTATGCAATGTTTCAAAAAATGTAAACAATTGTCCTACATATTTGATAATATTCAATATTGAAATGCAATAAATTTCAACAAATGAAACACAATGACAACTTTCTTTAACATGCAATAACACTTTTCCAAAATTTCAAATCAAATATTTGCAAGTAGAATCAGATAGAGAATACAAAGATAGAGACCTGTGCAAAAGTTTTCTAAGTCACCTATAGCAAGAAAGAGGTGCCCTAGGGCATCTGAGTCCCCGACAAAGGTTCCAAAAAATTAAAAACTAAAATTTTATTAGATTGCCTATAGGTTCTATTTTTGTGTGCAAACGGGTTTGACTATGATATTTTTTCTAGATTTTAGTCAATTTATAATTGTGAAATTGAAAATACAAGTGTGCAACAATGCTGAAAATCCTTGAACAATAAATTACAATGTTGAATGCAATTTTTAGATATAAGATGCAATAATTGACTAATTTCAAGATGCAAAATTATGAGAATGGTGATTTGAAACAAAACAATGCTATTTTTAAATATTTTTTACCTAGATGAAAGACGCCTAGATGGATGCAATGAACAATTTTAGACCTAATAAATGCAATGTGAGTGTAGATCTGATCTAAGATGACTGAAATAAACCTTATTGTAACCTATGATGCAATATGAGATGCAATATTTTTGAATTTATATGATATTTTATGATGCAAAAATGAAACCCTAAATGAACAAGGCAAGACAATGCAATGCAAAACCTAGATGCATTCACCAAAATGTAGCATAAGAAAAAAGGAACCCTGAGTTTAGTGTCTAAACCTAGGATGAATCTCTTCCTTTTTCAAACATACATTAAGATGCAAATCAACAAGGTTTTAGATTTACTTTTAACCATGAGGGTGAGTTAATTACAGTTGGATCTAATCCTTTTGAGCCCTAGAAATTGTTTAGAATTAATGAAATATTTAATTAACCTAATTATACTATGTGCCCTAATATGAAAAATGCAATAATATAAAAAATGCAAGATCCCGATAATGTATAGACTGAAACAACAGTTTATAGGTAGATCTGGGAAGGGTAGAGGACTGTGTACCTATCACCAAAAAGTTGGGTCTGATCACTGTAGCAAGACGAGGTCACCCTTGGGTGAATGGGTCTTTATATGACACTTCTACTTTATTTTTGGGGTGCTTTGATGATAGATCTGAGCTTCCGTCAATGCTCTTCAAATCTAAAACTTTCACATTCAAAGAGAGGGAAAATGTTGGGACATTTAGGGCTTTCCTTAGTAAAACCCCGTGTAAGTGTTTCCACTTCCACAATGTCAATGATAAAATGGATAAATGATAGGAAGGAATGATAAAATCATAAAGTGCTATAACTCACCACCCTTCAATGGCTTCCTTGAAGGACTAAAGTAATACACATCACCTCACGGTCTTGGATCTTGCTTTCTTGATTTACTTGAATGCTTTGGAGACCTACAAAAGTTTTAGCCTTCACAAAACAATGATAACATGAACACACATAAACTCACATAAGATTTGACATGATGTTAGGATCTTGAATTGCTACAATAAAGCTCTAAAATGATACTCTTGACTTCCTTGATAGTGCTCTTGATCATAAGTTTTCCAATAGTTTTCTTCTTTCTCTTTTTTATTAGATTTCAAATGATGCAATAATTAAGTATTTATAGGCATTTATTTAATTTACCAAGAATTAAATCCTGATAGATGACATTTGAAATTTTAACTTTGAATGTTAAGATGGCCACTCTGACATGTCCAAAATTTGTCCCTGGTAGAATAGGGGGACCCATTCACCCTGGGTGAATGGGTCCTGAACCTATTCTCTAGGACATTAAGTGTTGAGGGAAAAATATTGATTGGATGCATTTGTTCAATGCTTGCAATTTCTCAAAAAGTGGTACAAATGGGCTATATAATGCATAATTTAGGAAATTGGGAACTCAATTAGGCTCAATAATTTAGGGGGAGCAAAACATAGTGTAAAATTATCAAGGGTGACAATTTACAATGCTACAGGTTTGTTCTCTCTAAACATATCAAAATACTCTAACCAAACACCAATCTTTTTTCTTATAACATATTTACATAAGTAAATACACATGATTGTATTTAAGAAATATATATGGTATTTCTAAGTTATTGATTATTTTCCTCCAACCATAGAACAATGGTCCCCAACACACCTTCCGTCAATAAGTGGCCTACCCTTCATGAGGGTAGAAGATTTGGGGAATCATCAAGGTCATCATGCCATCTAGGAACTAGTGTTGTGTATAAATACAAACACTTTGTCATATGACTCTAGATTCCCTCTAGCTAAGTATGACACATTTGGTTGATTTGTAACAAGTAGACATTGTGAACCGATAATGCAAGAAATGATTTTGCATTACTTTGGCCAAATATTTTCATAATCAACACACATTATGCGATAGAGATGTGCATTGCATGTTCACACAAATTAATCTCAAATTGGTTACTAAGAATTATAATTTCATGTTCAAGCATACATAATAGTTTAATAAATCAAGTATATACACATCTATATTTAGAAATAATCCTCTTATCACATGCTTGATGGGATGATTTAAAATTATGATACCAACTAAATCACCTAGGTAAGTGTGTGATGTGGTTTTATCTATTATGTCAGCGTTATTATTGACTATAAAGTGCATTACCCATTTGTACACAAATATCAAATTAATCACATTTTTTGCTTTCAATTATTCTATAGGTATTTAAAATTCTACCCCATAACAATCAAACATATGCAATGATCTTAGTTTTACTTGTTCACAAAATGATATGATTTTCTAAAAATAACTTATATTAACTGTTTTTTATAGGAAAATAAATAAATTCAAGTAATGAAATACTTAGTTTTTGCTTTTTTTTGAGTCTTTACAGATTGGTTTACAAAATATCTTAATCAAGACAATATAAATGCTTAAATATACAACAAGAACACCTCACTTTGATCAAATAAATTCAATACACCAATCAAATAATAAGTTTAATATAGATGTATGTATATATTAACACACACAAATATGTTATATATATATATATATACAAAGATGCTCTTTCATTAACACATATATACATACCCATATAAATATGTAAAATTTATATTCCTTGCAATGTAACAAGAACTAAAATAGTAATCTTTATAAAGATGGATATGTATTTATATTTGTATATATATACATATCTGAAATACATATATACTCATATAAATATATATACATAACATTATATATAAATATCTTTGTAAAAATAATAGTTGCAAATGATGAAGTGTCTTTACACTCAGGTTCCAAATATTTCCCATTTTAAAAATAAATGAATAGCCTTTGAGCAATAGGCCACCTAACTGTATGCAAGTATTTGGAAAGTTTAAACTCTCCTCTACTACCCCAAATATTGACCTTTACATGGTTGGGACACTATAATTTTTTCAAAATGGTTTATAGACTTGGATAAGGTTAAGTGCACCAAGATGGTTCCCAAAAAGGGGACTTAAGTGGACAACTTTTTTCTAAAATCAAGAAATACTGACTTTGGACATGAAATTGAGGATACTTATACTCACAATTTTGAGATGGAACAAAAAGAAGGATTCAAGTGCTCCGAGTCTACTTTCTAAACTACTAATTTATTTTGAAAATGGTTGAGATTAAGGGGTTCAAATGAGGGACATACACAAATTGGTGTTGTTTTTGTCAAAAAAACATAACATAGAAACTCTTGTACAACCCTCGTACAATGAAATTTTTTTTAGTATTTTTAAAATCGCTACAGTCAAAAAGTTAGCTAATAGTATGTAGTTGATGCACGATTTTTATAATAATCTTTTAATGAATATTTTATTTTTTACTAATTTTCGAAGTGGACACTTCCTGAAAAATAGAATTTTGGCCATGCTACCCCTACAAATTTTGCAAACTAATTTTTTTTAAAAAAAATTTGTAGAATGGAGTCTAGTTTCTAAAAATGTAATTTATTTGAAAATTCGATGAACGGTTAATTTATAACGAAAAAAACACCAAACACTGCTTTTTGGCAAAAAAGAGACATACAAACAAAAGAAATTATGGATGAAAGTCTTAACATTGTCAGAAAGTAAAAACATTTAAATTGTTGGATAGCTAAGAGAGAACCCAACATTGCCCATGTGTTCAATTTTTTTGATATTGAACCACATGCAATCCTGATGGTGAGCACAAACCCAATTATGTGAAAAATTGTAGAATTTGCAAAGACACGTCTCTGGTCGTTGAGAATGCTCTCCAATCCTTTGGGTTGGTATTCCAAAGCAAATACCAATCCTAAGGCTTGGGGATTCCCAAAGAAAGATATAATGCGAGCGCGTTATAATGCGCTCATGTTATATCTCAGTTTTGCAATATTTTGTGAATGCATTTTTTACGTTTTGTGAATTTGCATTGACAAAACACGAGCGTGTTATAACGCGCTCGCGTTTGGTCTACATTAAAAAAATTCTTCTCTTTTTCTTATCTCTTTCCTCTTGTTATCTTTCAGGGAAACTATATACATGAAATAAACATTTGACATTTACATATGGACTTTTACTTTCTTATACTTTAAGTTATATTTCATGTATATAGGCAGGATGTTTGAGAGTGGTTTCAAATCTCTAGGAGTTATAATACAAATTCTAGTTTCTAGAAGATCTTAAAAATTTTAGACTTAGTCAAATTTCAGTAATCAACATGTCAAATATCAATAATCAGGGTGTCAAATTTTAGTAGTCAACAAGTTCTATCATTTTTCTCTCACTCTCTCCTTCTCTCTACTCTCTATCTCTCCACTCCCTCTCTCTCTCCCTTCCTCCCTCTCTCCCCTCTCTCTCTTCTAGTTTTTGGAAGATCTCACAAATTTTAAACTTAGTCAAATTTCAATAATTAGGAGGTCAAATTTTAGTAATCAGAAAATTGTATTATTTCTCTCTCATCTCACTCATTTTTATCCCTTACACTCTAGACTTCTCTCTCACTATCTCTATCCCTTTTTCTAACTCTCTCTCCTTTGATCTCAAGAACTCTCTCTCTCTCTCTCTCTTTCTCTCTCCTTTTCCCTCTAATTCTCTCTACCTCACTTCTCTCTCTCTCCCCCCTCCTTCCCTCTCTACTTATCTCTATCTCCCTCCCTCCATATCTCTCTCTCTACCTACCTACCTCTCCCTCCATCATGCCCTACCACTCTCTCTATTTCTCTCTAGCTAACCTCTCTCTCACCTCCCTCTCTCTCCCTCCATACTTCTCTCTCCCTCTCTTCTTCCCTATCTACTCTTATCTCCCATCTCTCTCTTACCTACCTCTACATCCATCAAACCTTACCACTCTCTCTACACCTCTCTCTCCCTCCCTCATTCCCTCTCTACTTCTCTCTATCTCACCTCTCTCTCTACCTCTCCTTCCATCTCTACTTATCTTTATCTCCTCTCTCCCTCTCTCTACCTACCTCTCCTTCCACCACTCTTTATTTCTCTCTATCTCACCTCTCTCTCCCTCACTACATCTCTCTCCCTCTCTCCCTCCCTCTCTTATATATATATCCCCTCTCCCTCTCTACCTAGCTCTCCATCCATCACAACCTACCACTCTCTCTCCATTACTCTCTCTCACCTCCCACTCTCTCCATCCATACCTCTCCCTCTCCTCCCCTCTCTACTCTCTACCTCCCTAATCCCTCTCTACCTACCTCTCCATCCATCACTCCCTAACACTCTATCTTGCTTCTCTCCCTCCCTCCCTTATTCCCTCTCTACTTCTCTCTCTACCTCTCCTTCCCTCTCTAATTATCTTTATCTCCCCTATCTCTCTCTCTAACTAGATGTCTCCCTCCCTACCTTTTCCCCTATCTACTCTATATCTCTCCTCTCCCTCCCTCTACCTCTCTCTCTCTCACACTCTCTCTCATCCTCCCTTACCCTCTTTCTCTCTCACTCTCTCCTCTTTATCTCACCATTCTCTCTTTCCCTCTTTGTAACTATCTACTTCTCGATATGTCACCATTATCTCTCTACATATCTTTATCTCACCTATCCCTCTTTGCCTCTCCCTTCTTCCCCTCTCTCACCCACCCTCCCTCCTTCCCTCTATCTCTATCTCTCTCTACTTCTCTCTATCTCACCTATCCCTCTCTACTCGCATATCCCACCATCACTCCCTAGCACACTCTCTCTATTGCTCTCTATCTCACCTCTCTCTCACCTCCATCTCTCCCCCTCCATACCTCTCCCTCTCCTTCCCTCTCTACCTACCTCTCCATCCATAACTCCCTACCACTCTCTCTACACCTCTCTATCTTGATTCTCTCCCTCCCTTATTCTCTCTCTACTTCTCTCTACCTCACTGCCTTTCTCTAATTGTCTTTAGCCCTCTCTCTCTCTCACTAGATGTGTCTCTCCCTACCTTTTCCCCTATCTACTATCTATCTCTCCCCTCCCTCCCTCTACCTCTCTCTCTCACTCTCTCTCAATCCTCCCTCACCCTCTTTCTCTCCCACTCTCTCCTCTCTATATCACCATTCTCTCTTTCCCTCTCTATAACTCTCTCCTTCTCTATATGTCACCATTCTCTCTCTACTTATCTTTATCTCACGTATCCCTCTTTACCTCTCCCTTCGTCCCCTCTCTCGCCCACCCTCCCTCCTTCCCTCTATCTCTATCTCTCTCTACTTCTCTCTATCTCACCTATCCCTCTCTACTTGCATATCCCTCTATCACTCCCTACCACACTCTCTTTATTGCTCTCTATCTCACCTCTATCTCACCTCCCTCTCTCTCCCTCCATACCTCTCCCTCCATTTGTCCTTCCTTATCTACTCTTTATCTCTCATGTATCTCTACCTATCCTTCCTTCTCTACTTATCTTTATCTCCTCTTTCCCTCCCAACCTCTCTCTCCCCAATCCATCCCTCCCCCTCTTTTTCTCTCCCCCTATGAGGGTTGAGGGTGTAAGGTTTAGTGTTTAAGGTATAGGGTTGAGGTTATAAGGTTAAGTGTATAGGTAATAGGGTTTAGGGTTTAGGATATTAGGTATAAAGTTGAGGGTATAGGGTATAGGGATGAGAGATGAGAGATGAGGGTTTAGGGTTTAAGGTATAGCCCGTTGAGGGTTGAGGGATAGTGGTTAGGATTGCGGGTATAAGGTTAAGTGTATAGGGTATATGGATTATGGTTTAGGATATTGGCTATATAGTTGAGGGTATTGGGTTGAGGATATTAGGTTTAGGGTTGATGGTTTAGGTTTTAGGATTTATGTACAAGTTTGAGGGTTGAGGGTTGAGGTATAATGTTTAGGGTTGAGGGTATGAGGTTAAGTGTATAGGGTATAGGGATTATGGTTTAGGGTGTAGGGTTAAGGGTATCAGGTATAGGGTTAAGGTTTGAGAGTGTAGGGTTTTCCATTTAAGTATAGGGTTGAGGGATAATTTTTATGGTTCAGGGTATAAGGTTGAGGGTGTAGGGTAAAGAGATGAGGCTTGAGGGTGTAGGGTTTATGGTTTAAGGTATAGGGTTGAGGGTTGAGGGATAGTGCTCAAGGTTGAGGGTATAGGGCTAAGTGTATAGGGTATAAGGATCAGGGTTTAGAATAATGGGTATAGGGTTGAGGGTATAGGGCTAAGTGTATAGGGTATAGGGATTAGGCTTTAGAATAATGTGTATAGGGTTGAGGGTATAGGGTTTAGGATTGAGGTTTAGGATTTAGGGTTTAGTGTACAAGGTTGAATGTAGGGTTTAGGGTTTAAGTATAGGGTTGGGGGATGATGTTCAGGGCTTAGGTTATAAGGTTGAGGGTATAGGGTATAAGGATGAGGGTTGAAGGTGTAGGGTTGAGGTATAGTGTTCAAGGTTAGGGGTGTAGGGTTAAGTGTATAGGGTATACAGATTAGGGTTTAGGATATCAGGTATAGGGTTGAGGGTATTGGGTTTAGGGTTGAGGGTTTAGGGTTCAAGGTTTAGGGTAAAAGGTTTGATGTAGGATTTAGTGTTTAATTATAGGGTTAAGGGTTAAGGGATAATGTTTAGGGTTTAAGGTATAGGGTATAGGGATGAGGATTGAGGGTGTAGGGTTTATGGTTTAAGGTATAGGGCTGAAGGTATAAGGTTAAGTTTATAGGGTATCGGGATTAGGGTTTAGGGGATAGAGAGAGGCTTGAGAGAGGGTGAAATTGGAAACTATATTGCCAATTTCACCGAATTAGCAAGCTAGTGGGCCCACTGGCTTGCCAATTCGATGAAATTGGCAACCTAACTTGCCTTGTTTGAAAAAATGGGTCCAAGAAATGGGGTCTCCCGGTGATGTAAGACCCCATTTTCTTGGACCCATTTTTTCAAATAGGCCACTACATTTCCAATTTCACTGAATTGGCAAAGCCAGTGGGCCCACTAGCTTGCTAATTTGGTGAAATTAGCAACCTAACTTGTCCTGTTTGAAAAAATGGGTCCAAGAAATGGGGTCTCCCGCTGATTTACATCACTAGGAGACCCCATTTATTGGACCCATTTTTTCAAACAGGCCACTACATTGCCAATTTCACTGAATTGGCAAACCAGTGGGCCCACTAGCTTGGCAATTCAGTGAAATTAGCAACCTAACTTGCCTATTTGAAAAAATGGGTCTAAGAAATGGGGTCTTCTAGTGATGTAATCTCCAAGAGACCCCATTTCTTGGACCCATTTTTTCAAACAGGCCACTACATTTCCAATTTCATTGAATTGGCAAGCTAGTGGGTCCACTAGCTTGCCAATTTGGTGAAATTACAACCTAACTTGTCTTGTTTGAAAAAATGGGTCCAAGAAATGGGGTCTCCCGGTAATTTACATCACCGAGAGACCCCATTTTTTCAAATAGGCCACTACATTCCCAATTTCATTGAATTGGAAAGCTAGGGTGGAGGGTTTAAGGGTTTAAGGGTTAAGGGTAGAGGGTAGAGGGTTAAGGGTAGAGGGGAGAGAGATAGAAGGAGTGAGTGAGAGAGAGAGAGACTTGAGAGAGGGAGAGGGGGTAGGAGGGAGAGAATTGAAAGAAAGAGAGAGAGGGAGGGAGTGGGAAAGAGATAGAGGGTAGAGGGTTTAAGGGTTAAGTGTTTAGGGTTTACGGTTAAG